>PVJI01000284.1:0-300243 GCA_004026765.1 Micronycteris hirsuta | reverse complement strand
GGGGGGGGGGGAGGTGGACGTGGAACAGGGAGTGTTCTGCCCCACTCTCCACTGCCCGCTGAAGGGCACTCGGCCTGGCGGGGGCCTGTGGCAGGGCGGGATGTCAACTCTGTGAGTACGGGGGCCTCGCTTCTCTGGCTATGGTGTCCCCAGCCTCAGGCATAGCACCTGGCACATAGGAGCTGTGTACTGAACCTTTGTTAGATTAACAAGTAAATTAAAGAGATAAGTAACCTGTCCCGCTGGGCTGAGCCCCCAGAGGGAGCAGAGCAGGGACTGTAACAATGGGGCCAGACCTGTCTAGGGGCCAGACTTTCCCTGAGACAGGAGAACCTACCTAGCAGAGGACTCAACCTATGCAAAGGACCTATCGTTCCAAGGGGTCTGGTGCCCTTGAGCTTGGAGTAGTAGAGGGTCTATGATGAGGCTGGGGCTTCCAGAGCCTTGGGGAGTTTGGCCTTTATCCTTGGAACAAGGGGAGGCACAGGAGGGTGTTAAACCTAGGAGTGACAGGGTGAGGCTGCCTTTTGGAAAATGGACTAGAGGGGGATGTCCAGTGGGCACAGGGGCCTGTGTGACCAGCTTGTCCTTTAAGGCCCTGATGCCCTCTTATAAGAGCCTGGCTCTGGGTCCCAGGTTGCACTGGGGTGGCATCCGGGAGGAAGAAACCTGTGCATGTAGAGTTTCATGGGAAAAAAGGAGGAAGTCAGGGCAAGTCCTGTGGGTCCCTGTGTGGAAAGAGAGGAGACTGGAGGAGACCGGCTCTGCCGTGTCCTCCCGTTGGGCAGCTGGGCCTCGGTGTTGAGGGGCAGAGCTGCTGAATGTTGGCTTCTGGGCAGGCCAGCTGGGAGGGACAGCTGCCCTGAGCAGCTGGCCTTCTGCCCCCTCGGCCAGGATTAGGCAGGGATTAACTGTGCCGGGAGCTGAGTGGGCACACATGAGCGTGCACACACAAGCACACACACACACGTGTGAACACTCTTACACAGGTGCACACATGTGCAAGTACAAACAAGGCAGCCCTCTGTACTTTCGACACAGGCAGCAACCCCTACCTGCAGGTCCTTCAGCTTCTGCTTCTGGAAGGCGTCTACCGTCTCCTCCAGCTGGTGGGTGGTGCGGCCGGTGTCCCCCGAGGCCTTCTGCACGCTGGTCTCCGCCTGCCCCGGGGGTAGAGAGTGCTGTGGTAGTTCCACTGGGGACCATTCTCTGGCTCGTTGTCCTGCTGGCAGGCCAGCTCTCCTGACCCCGGGGTCTCTTGCCAGTTCGGTCATCAAAGAAATGGCCAAGTAGGACCATGGCTGAAGGGGCAGGTACAGCTTGGGCCTATTTGCTTGCTGCCTCTGTGACCTCATGCAAGTCACTGAACCTCTCTGAGCCTCAGTTTTCTTGCCTGTGAACGGGGGACGAGGACGAGACCTACTTTGCAGGGTTGAAAGAAGTAAGCAGTGGGCACTCGCTGAGCTACTACTATGACAGGTACTCTCCTTTCAACAGTAACTAGTTCCTGTCTGTGGGACATTCTTAAGTTCATTAACCAATTCCTCGGTTCCTTTGATCGACATCTATATGTCTGCTGTACCTGACTTTACACGGGTACAACAGAACCTGGATTTTAGAGTTAGGTGCCCTCAGCTGAGTTCAGGGTTTGCCCCTTTAGCTCCCTTGTGACCTTGGGCAAGTCACCTTTCTTAGCCTGGGCTTCCTCATCTAGAAGCGCCTAGCTAGTGCGAGTGTTAAACAGGTAGCCTGTGAAGGGGAGTGATTGCTGACCTGCTAGTTAGTGTCCACGGTGGGGCCGAACCCAGGCCTCCTGGCCTCCAGCTCCCCGCCCCCAGCCCCGCCCTGCCCCTGACTTTCCTGTCCTAAGCCTGGCACATACCTGCCCAGGGAAAAGCTCACCTCGCTGTTTTGTGAGGTCTTTCATTACCTGCATGCAATTCTACGTTCCCCAGACACACGTGGCCCTCACCTGGGACTGAGAGGTGCTGTTAAGGAGCCAGGTTAACCAGAAGCTTCCACCAGAGGGCGCCTGTGACCAACAGTCTCCCTGGCCCAGTGGTCCCAGGCCCAACTCCAGGGAAGGATACGATCGTTTGCCTATCCCAAGGTGACTTCTGCCTCAGATTCTCCAGCTTTTCCAGTTGTTTGATCTCATTATTCCGGACACGTTTGAATTTCTTGATTTCGGCCTAAAAAGGAGGGGGGCTCTTTCCTGGGGCTCCAGCGGGCAGCCCCAGACACCGCCCACCCCGCAGGGCGGCGCCCTCACTCACCCGTGTTCGCTTTATCTGCGCTCCGTAGAGTTTCAGGGGGTTGACCACCTTCACCTCCAGCCTCTCGACCTGGGGGGGGCACAGACACGCAGAGAATCAGAGTGGACAGACCGGGGAGACGCCCTGAGACTGCATGGCCTCCAGCCTGCACTTCTAGAGTGTCACCAGCGGGCACAGAGCTGCAAGGTGGGGTGGGACGCAGGGGAGCGCGGGATGCCCTCCCTCACCCTTAGGGTTGAGAGCACTAGCCCGGGTGCAGGGCTCTGCCTCTCAAGGGCTTGGGCAACTCATTTCATCCCACTGACCCCTGTTTTCCTGCCTGTGAAATGGGTATAATGACTGTGCTCACCCAGGGCGGGGACAGGAGTGGGGCCTGTTGCTACTTTAGTTCTCCAGACTGCCTGAGGCTCTCACTCGGGAGGCTACAGAAACCCGTGTGGAACACGGGGTTGCCTGGGATTCGGCGCGTGCAGCCCACACGCAGCAGGGTCGGCGAGGGGACGCCTCGCACGCTGGCACCTGTGCCTGCATGCAAGCCCGCTCACACCAGGCACTTTAATCAATGGTGTCAGTAGTAGTAATGCCAATCACAATTAAAGCTGGTGCTAAGCGCTTACCCCATGCCCGCATTGTTTGGAATCAAAAAATGTCACTCTGGAGTAGGCCTGGGGTGCCCCCCAAGGGTTCCTGAAAACCCTGGCTGCTGGGCGCCACCCCAGAGATTCTGACTCAGCAGGTCCAGGGTGTGGCCTGAGAACCTGCATTTCTAACAAGCTTCCAGGTGAGGCTGATGTCTTGAGGACGGCCGCCCTGAACACCTGGTTCACAGATCAGCCAGGGGGGCTGCACATCCCGCGACCCCTTCCTTCCCCTTCACAGAGGCTTGTGACCCATGTGGGGTAAACACAAATCTTAAAAAAAAAATGTCCCTGGTGCTAAAAGTGAAAGGGCCTTTTCCTTCCCTTTCCTGAAGACATTTCTTTTAGAAAATCTGTCCTTGTGAATTTATTCTCCATCCTTTTGAGATGCATCTAAACCTTTTAAAAGCTAAAGAAGCCTCCTGGATTTTGATGCCCCAGGAATGGCAGTCCTGTCTTTGAAATGCAAATATCCAGGAAGACAGTGTCTGGGGGGCTTCGCCCTGGCCCCCGCTCCAGGCTGTAACCCCTGTTTCTTGTCGTGGAAATGTGAGAAGTTTCACTCTCCCTTTGGAGAGAGACCGTTAGCTAGCCCAGGTGGCCACCTGACCACCAGGTGGAATCAGGAGGTCCTATGTGACTAAGGGCACCAAGTCCCCTCCCAGAGGCCGTCATCCCTGTGTATGTGAGGGGTTCTCAGCGCCTGGCTGTATGGGGTGAGGTTTCTGTCTGTCTGTCCATCACTAATAGGATCTCCTGTGACGTGCGTGAGTTCTGGTTTAATGCTCGTTTAGTAGGAAAGCTGTTTTGTTCTTTTCTACACTCAAGGAAAGCAGTTTTCTGGGCTGGCAAGAGGTTTTTCTTTTTAATTATCTTCTTAACACACTGCAGTCCCCTTGGCCCAACCCCCAGGATGTCTGTCCCTTCTCCAGGCCCCCTGGGCCCCTGGAATGTGCCTCCTGCCTGGGACACAGGGAGCCCCCAGCAGCAAGTCTCAGCTCTCGCTTCCTGGGTCTTTTTTTGTCTCATCTGCTGCTTGTCCGACTCCAACAGCCTCCTGCTTTCAGTCCTACAGATGGAGGTGCGACCCCCCCACACACACACCCAAGGACATGTCCGTTCGCTGTGGCCCTGAAGGGCCACCCCAACCTTCTGAAACCAGCCGTGGCAATGGGGCTGGGTCCTCTGCAACCCCACTCACCTGGGCCTGCCGGTAATCCTGCACTTTGGCCAGGTCCTCAGCCAAGTCCCTCAGGGTGGCCCGCATCTCGGGGCCCTCTGTGTTGGCGAAGTCTATGAGCTGCAGGACAAACTGGTCGGCCTTGTCCCGCAGCCGGGCTGTCTTCCGGGTGTAGGCAGCCAGCAGCGAGCAGAACTGGCCGAAATACTTCTCAGCATTGGTCACTGTGTTCTCCATTATCCGCACCTGGCTGTCCCTGAGGAGGCGGGGGCCTGAGGGGGTGTCTGGGCAGTGACATGGGGCTCACCCTCCCCATCACCTTCCTCCTGGGTGGCAAGCACTGTGGCAGGCATCTGGTCCCTGGGACAACACTCAAGGTTAGGTGCCAGCCCATCAAGGCAGGTGCCAGAGATCCACCGGGTCACAGAGCTGGCCAGTGGCCAGCAGGACTGCCAACTCAGGTTTGACTCCAAACCCTCCTTCTCCCTCCCGCAGTCCTTTAGAGGGGCCCCTGCCTCCCTGGAGAGTTCGTCTCCATTCCCGTGCCTTTCCCTCTGAAATTCCCCCTTTTCTTTCCTTTCCTCAAGCTGTTGAAATTTTCCTCCTGCTCTCCACCGAAGGACTTTCTGAGAGGCCAGTTTTGGATTGACAGAAAAACCCGGTGGAAAGTCCAGGAAGCCCCCCTGTGCCCTCTCCCCAGGCACACACTTTCCCGTTAGCTACACCTTGCATCACAGCAGAACATTTGTTACAAAAGATGAGCCAATAGTGATGCATTATTAACTAAAACCCTGGTTTGCAGAAGGGCTCGTGGTTTACACGGTGTTGCACACTCCCTGGGTTTTCACAAATGCACGCTGCCCGTGTCCACCATCGCAGCATCTCAGACAGTAGGTCCACTGCCCGAAAGCCCTGTGCTTCACCCTCCCTCCCTCCCACTCTCCTTCCCTCCCTCCTTCCTTCCTTCCCCGCTCCTTCCCCCAGCCCAAAGCTTTAGCTTGTCCTTGCATGTCACTGATCACTTCCTGTCACACTTGGTTTCTCTCACCCTCCAGCCTTGGGGTGGGAGCTTTCTGTGCTGCAGGGCAGGTGCTCACTGAGAGTGTGCGAACGGGGAGCTGAACCCAGTCTCCTCCAAACAGCCTCGGGCGCTCACCTCTCTCCTGGGCCTCCGCTCCAGCTCCAGGAGCCCCTGTCCCCAGGGCAACACTGTCTCTCTCCAGGGGACCAAAGTCCCCTGTGCAACCCTCAGATCACATCCCTAAAGCTGGGAACTCTGAGGAGGGCCCTCTGTCCTCCTTTTAACAACCCTAACTCATGCACCACTTCACAGTGTGCAAAACTTCCGTATGCATTTCCCTAGAAGTAAGGCACTATTACTAGCACTATTTTAAAATGAGTAAGCTGAGGCCCAGAGAGGGGAAGCGCCTTGCCCAAGGTCACACAGCTGCCAGGTGTATCAGCTGCTCCAGGGCAGCCCTGACCCCATCCGTCCGTCAGAACTACCTGAGGCACAAACTAAGCATGAGGTTTCCCAGGCTCCCAGCCCCAAGCGGTGAACCAGAATCCCTAGAGAGAGGCCAGGGGCTGCATTTTTTAAAAAGCACATGGGGTGATTCAGAGACACCTTGGAGTGTGGACCCTCAGAGGAGCCAGGTGTGGAAACACCAGAGTCAGGGGCCAGTGGGTTCTGTGGGAACAGTGACCGAACTAGAGCAGAGGAAGTGGGGTTGGGACAATTCCACAGAAGGGGTGATGCCTGGTGGGGCTTTGAGGTATGAAGGAGGGTTTCCAGGTGAAGGAAAGCGAGGAAAGTTGGGAACAGACCCCGTGAATCTGGCTGCCCAAGAGCTGTGGGCATAACGCTGGGGAGGCTGACAGAGACCATATTCTGGAAGCCCCTGTGGTCCTGAGCCCTGTCTCCCCTGGACCTTGAGGTGGGCGGGGCGTGGGAGAAAACTCACTCTCCCCCCCTCAGCTCCTTCCCTGTCAAATGCCAGCTGCCCCATCTTGGTGCACGGGGCTCTGGAAACCCCACCCAGCTAGGGCCAGCACCGGCACCGGCGCAGTACCACCTACCTGAAGAGAACAGTGTTCATGGTGACCAGAGGCACCAGCTGTCCTGGTCGTGGGGAATGAGGACAGGGCCCCAGGGGTCCTGCAGGCCCCTGAGAAGCAGAGTGGGGCTGGGCGCAGCTGCCTGGGCCTGGCTCAAGAGACGCTGCCACCTGGTTGCTGGGCAACATGGCCACTCCTGCTGTCCTGGGAGGAGACTCTGCTGGCTACCTGGCAACCCTTCCCCAAGCCAACTTCTCCCAGTCGGTTAGGGGAGCTTGCCCAGCCTGGCTTGCTTGGGGGAGCCCCACAGAGGTCCCCACTCTACCCTTGAAGGTAGAGGGTCTTGTGGAACAGGGCAGTGTAGTGGGTCCCCAGGAGGTGGCAGGGAATTGGATTTAGGGCAGCTTACCTGGGTCTCAGCCCTGGGCCCAGCTGTGTTTGTGGGTCCTGCGTGCTGACCCCCTCTTCCTTGGAGGAGGCCATCAGTCCTTCCCCAGGGGTCTGGGGGAGGGCAGGCAGGGTCCTAGGAGACCTGGTCACTAAGGACGGGTGTGTGGAACAGCGCAGAGGAAATCTGGGTGTCTCGAGCCTTGTAGCTGGATGGAGGGGAAAAGGGAATCCACCCAAAGGACATCCTAAACATTCTCATCACTTATTGGTTTCCCCTTATTATAAAAACTACCTGTTCATTGTTAGAAAAGCAAGAAAATAGAGGTAACACAAAACCCAGAAAAAACAGCATAAATAAAATTGTGCTAATTAAGTGCAAAGCATTTTACTAATTGTACATTTCCTTGTATCTACACTTTACCTCAAGAAAAGAGATAAACTAATAACCACAACAGCGATAAGAGACGGGGCGGGAAGCGGGGAGGTGCCGGAGGAACGCTGATGGCTGCCCCCGGAAACCGGGCCCCGTGGGGCTCGCTCCGGGTCTGCTCATTGTGCTGCGTCTGGAGGTTTTCATAACGAAGAGCCTTAAAAATACACACACACACACACGTATATATATAAAAGCAAAGATTTTAGAGTCGGCTAAACACAGGTTCAATCCCAGAGCCCAGCCCTGCCGGGTGACCTTGAACAAGTGGCCTGTCCTCCCCGAGCGTCAGTCTTCTGTCCTGTAAGTGGGTTGCGGCCACACCCCCTTCTCTCCTTGTTAGGAGAAATAATCTGGCCTGAGGGTTAAAGGGCAGGGCAGGGGCCAGACAGCGCTGCTATTCCTTACCCGCAGGCCCGGGGTGTGGGGACCCCCAGTGGCTGGTCCCGGGGGCTCCACCTTCCTATGCTGCTTGGCAGCCCCCCCACCCCGCCGCTCTGCTCCTGGGGCCCCCAAAGGCGCTGACGCTGAGTAAAGCGCAGACACGTCTCGGCCTCCCCCTGCTGTCCGTGCTTCGTCTAGGCCAGGCCACCGCCCCCAGCTTCCCACTGACTCCCCACCCTGGCCTGACCGGTCCCCTGAGGCTCTGCTGGTCCTCCCACGGCCCTCCCTGTGTGAGGGGGCGCCCTGTGGCCCTGCTCTGAGCAGCACAGCTGTCCCCGTCCCTGGTCAAACCCGTCTGCGTTCTCGGCTCCACCACTCTCGGCAGCTGAACTGCACTGAACCGTGTCCCCAAGTGTACGCCCCGAAACCTCAGAAGGTGGCCTTCTTTGGAGATGGGGTCTTTGCCGATGTGAGTGGCTGAGCTGAGTCATCCTGAGTGCGGGGTGGGGGGGCGGTTGTAGTGCGATGGCTGGGCAGAGGCACGCGGGGAAGATGGCCATGCGACAACAGGGGCAGAGACTGGAGGGATGTGGCCACAGGCCAAGGAAAGCCAAGGGTTGTCAGCCACACCGGAGCTGGGAGAGGCAGGAAGGCTCCTCCCCTGGTCGTCAGAGGGGGTGTGGCCCTGCTGACACTTCTGCTGGGGACTCCTGGCCTCCAGGACTGGGAGAGGATTGTCACCATCTTTGCAAGCCCCCAGTCTGGGGCAGTTTGTTATGGCAGCCCCAGGACCCTCACACGGGGTGCAAAGCAAGCGGGCCACGCACAGCTCACAGTATTTCTCACCCTCCCACAGGGGCAGGCTGACCCGCACAGCTTCGCCCAGACCTCCCGATGTCACACCTGGCCCCCCTTCTCTCCAGCTGAGACCTCCCTTCTCCCTGCCACAGCTCTGCCCACGCCTCCTTCCCTGTGCCCACGCACCGTAAACACTGGGCTTCCTCTTGTCTTTCTCGCAAGGCCAGCTCCTGGAGAGGAAAGACTGGATCCTGTGCTTTTTTAATTTTTTTAAAGATTTTATTTTTTTATTTTTAGAGAGGAAGGGACAGAGAAAGAGAGGGAGAGAAACTTTGATAGGTTGCCTCTCACAGGCCCCCCAACCAGGGGCCTGGCCCACAACCTAGGCATGTGCCCTGATTGGGAATCGAACCAGTGATGGTTTGGTTTGCAAGTGGACACCAAATCCACTGAGCCACACCAGCCAGTGCTGGGCCTTGTACTTTTGATTATCCGTTGGTTGGTTAATTCCTTCACACACAGCCTCCCTGAGTCTGTTCTGTGCCACATGTCAGGAAGCGCCCACAAGAGAGAAGACACAAGGCACCCTCCTGCTGGGAGCGTTCCAGACCCCCTCCATGGCGACTGCCTAGGCCCTTGACCCAAGGAGTGTCTCCACACTTCTCTATGTCCCCTTCTGTGGAGAAACTTTCCCCAACCGACTTTCTTATTCCTCCTCCTCTCTACACTTCTTCTGTGTTTTATTTTATAAAGATTCTATTTATTTATTTTTAGAGAGAGGGGAAGGGAGGGAAAAAGAGAAGGAGAGAAACATCCATGTGTGGTTGCCTCTCCCATGCCCCCTACTGGGGACCTGGCCTGCAACCCAGGCATGTACCCTGACTGGGAATCAAACTGGCGATCCTTTGGTTCGCAGGCCAGCGCTCAATCCACTGAGCCACACCAGCCAGGTCTCTATACCCCTTCTCACAAGAACTTTGCAAGCAAGTGATATTTCCTTGCTCTCTATTCCCTCCCCTCCCACTCGACTTTCCAGCCCCCGCCTCTGGCATCAGCTGCACCAAGCCGTCTCCAGTCCCTAAATCCAATGCCCTCCCTCAGTCCTGTCCTGCTTCCTGCTCCTTCCTGAAGCATCTAGGTCCATTGCACTTTCTGGAGCCCTCTCATCCCCTCCCAGGTGGGAGGGGGCATGGGGGGCACTGGCCACGCCCAATCACACTTCTCCAGGCCTCTCTGCAAATGCCCACTGCCCACTGGACAGCCCACCAGGACCCTTTTCATGCCCTGAAAACTCAAAGCAGAATTGAGCATCTTCAAGGTGTCCTGAATCTACTGGGCTCCATTTCCCCCTCCCCGTGCACTGTTTTACGCCTCTGCCTGAGCCAGAGAACAAAGAGTGGTCCCTAAGCCTTGCACTCCCGGCTCCCTGCACTTTAAGAGAAAAGCTCTCCCGGGATCCCTGGCCATCACTGCATCCCTAGTGTATGATGCCTCTCCCTTCCCCTCTCCCCTCTCTCCCTCTGTCCCCGTCTCTCTCTCTTAATTAATGACTCACACAGGTGACTCTCATTACAATAACAACGATCACTAACATCTTCCAGGCCAACCCTGCGGCAGCTGAGCTCAGAGCCCGGCTCACGGTGTCCTCATTCTATCCTCACACTCGGAAGCCACGATAGACTCCTTTTCTCAGTAAAGGGTGTTTTGTTTCTTTTTTAAAGTGGGAGTTGGAAATCAGCAGGAAAGCATAATCTGAGACACAAAATTTCACCATAAAATGTAGTCTTTTCAGTTAACTGACTATGATGGGCAGTTGGCTTTGTCAGCTTGGCTGGCTGCAGAGCCACTTATTTTATCCAACACGAATCTGCATTGCCGGGAAGGTATGTGGTGGGCGCGGTCACGCCTCCCATCAGCGGACTTTAAGGCGATGACCCCCCACAGTGGGTGGGCCTCGCCCAAGCACTGCACTGGCCTAAGAGCAAAGTGGTTTCCCGGAGAGGAAGAAATTCTGCCTTTAGACTGCAGTGTTAGCTCTCATCTGGGTCTCCGGCCGTCCAATGGATTTTGGACTTGCCAGCCCCACAGACATTTCTCTTCTATGACAAGATGCTGCAAAGCCTTTTTAGGTTTCTGCCCCCGAAGGAGAGTGGCGTCTGTGTTGTAGGCAATGGCCACAAGAGGGCAGCAAAGACCTTCTCATGGGGGATTCCATGGTGGGTGGCAAAGTGGGCTGGGCGAACCCCCAGAAAACACCAGGGGGAGAACAACAGAGAAAGCTCTGCACTTACACAGGACGGGAGAAAGAGCAGTAGGTCGGAAAAAAGGGCAATGGTTTCATTCACTTCTTAGAAACTTTAACAAAAGAAAACCCCCTTCTAGTAGGGCCCCACAGAGACATCTTGTGGCCAGAGAGAAAGCAGCTCACAGATGGGGAGGGGATGCAGAGCCTGGGGGCTGGGCAGAGGGGGCCCTCCTCACAGCCCCACCCACCCCAGATGGCTTCACTGCCCTTGGCTGCAGGGGCGTGGAGGTCTGTGTCCTTGAGAAAAATGGCATGACCCCCATGCACACCCCCGTGTACAGTACATGGTTTCTCTTTCCCGTAAATATGTTTTTGCTGAACCACATGAGAAAGGGGTGCAGACAGCTTGACCCTTAGCCCAACATGCAGTGTGCACCTCAGAAGAGCAAGGACGTTGTCCTGAGAGACCTCATGTGGCCATACACCCAGGAAGTTAACACGGGTACCGCTGGCATCCACACCCTCTCTCCCGAAACCCGCATTTCCCCAGTTGTCCCACTGTTGCCGCTGCCGCTGGTTTTTCCGCTGCGCCGGGACACGCTGCAATTCCTGCGTGGGTGGACGCGGCCTCCAGCCTCTCCCCCCAGCCCCCAGGATACTGGCTTTTTTCTTCTTTTTATGTTGAAAGATTTCCGTTGTACAGAAATAATACAAGAACTCCTTCACCCACATTCCCTGATTGTTAACATTTTATGGTATGTTTTATTATTCTCTCTCTCTTTCTTTCTGTATGTGTATTTTATCTTCAAGCAAGATGCAGAGCCCAGGCCCCCTTGCCCAAATATTTTGTATCTTTCCTCAGTCAGGGACCAGCCTCTTACACAAACACAGTGCAAATATCAAATCAGACAACTAACAGTTACATATTACTATATTCTATTGTCTAATCTACAGACTTTATTCAAATTTCATACTTGTTCCAATAATCTCATTTTAGTAAATAAGCAAACAGTTTTCTCCTGGCCCAGGATCCAGTCCAGGGTCAGCTGCTGTCTCTCGCTGGCGCGATGCCGACAGTTTGTGGGCGCTGGTCAGTTGCTTTGGAGACTATAGCTTCGTTTGGGCTCCTCGATGTTTCCTGGGACGTGGGTCTGGGTCTAACGCTTGGGCAGGAGCACTTGGAACTGGTCCCGGGTCCTTCCCCTGTTTTAAGACTGCCTTCCCTATACTGCTGCTTCCCAGATGAGGCAGCCCCCTGCCCCTACTATTACCGTCCCTCTCTCCACCCGCCCCCCACCCCCCTGCCCCTGCGGAGTATCTGGGCTCAGTCCATCCTCTGTCCACTGTTAGGTGTTTGCTGAGTGTCTCCTCCATTCTGGTCCTGTGCTGCTGGAGGGGCACAGCCCTCCACAAGCTGACAGGTCCCCGCCTTGTAGAGCCTCTACCCAGGGGCCAAGTCCAGGCTCCCCCCTCCTAGCTGGGCCCCCAGGCAGGCCAGGACTCCCCTGTGAAACTTGGCTTCCTCATCTGGGAAGTGGGGACAGTAATCATCCACCCTCAAAGCGTCACCTCGGGGAGGAAGTGAGATCGTGCTGGAAAGGGACTCTCGGTGCCTGCCACAGCGCCCCTGGGCAGGGGCGGGGTGTAGAGCTAATGGGCAGAGGGCCTGCCAGGGGCCGGAGAGGCCCCGGCCTCATGTGGGTCTGACTGCGCCAAGCTCGGGGATCTCTTCCCTCCTGGGGTCCAAGGTCCTGACATCTTTAATGCAGCCAAAGAACAAGTTAGCTTTTCTTTCAACAGCACACCATCCTGGGCTGACATTTCAGACTACACAAAGTCAGTAAGCTGGTACTTGGACTCAGGAAGGGGCTGCTGCAGACCGCACGTCAGCGGGGTCTGTCTGCTGGTCCTGAGTCTGGCTGGGGGTCATGCTGAGAGGACCCCGGGGGACCAGAGTGTGGTGGAGCCACCAGCTGGGTCTGTTGGTGAAAGCAGCAGAGTGGTCTGGCCCTGGAAATGACTCTGTCCTGGATGGGCTGCGTTAGGGGGCGTTAGGTCATCCTGGGGGTGGGGTGTGGATGGAGGGGCGGGGGGAGCAAGCAGAAGCCGAGGGTGCTTCCCAGACCACAGCCCAAACTGGAAGAGAACTGGAAGAGAGTGAGGAAGAGCCGGGCAAAGCGGCCCTGTGCCTCCCATGGGCAGCCGGGGAGGCTGGGCCTCTCCCCTGCCAGCCCCTCCCACCCCAGACGCTGCCCCCTGCTCTGACTCCTGACCCCCAAGGATATGAGGTAATAAGTGTGTGTTGTTTTAAGCCTCTAAGTTCGGGTTCATTTGCTGCAGCAGCCACAGGAAATTCCTTTTTAATTCAAAGTCTGCCCATTTATCTGTCCCCTGTCTGGGCTGGCCACAGGAGTAATGGGAACCCCGGAACACAGCAGACTGCTTCCCTGTGGCACCCTGCACCTCCCCCCACCCCCTACCCCATGGCCTTTCTCACCTCCCCACTCCTGGGCATGGCAACTAAGCTCCAGACCGCCCCCTGGTGTGCTCTTGGTGGCCTTCTCTCCACCCTGAGGGAGGAGGACCAGAGAGCCAGAGTGCAGAGTCCAAACCGGCTCCCAGCATGCACTGGGGTGGGATGTGTTGCTCCACTGGGGTCAGCATGTGGAAACGGTACATGAAATACATGAAATAGTATCCACAAGGCTCTTTGGCACAGGCCTGATGATGTCCCTCCCTAGCCAATCTGCTCTTCTTGTTCCCACCTTTACAGCCAAGTTCAGGTGTCCCCTCCACCCGGGCTCTTCCCTCTGACCCAGGAAGACCTTTGTACCCCATGCACCAGAGTAGGCAGCTTACACACCCACACAGAAGCCCCCCCATCCTCAGGGCTTATGTTCCACGACCCCAGTAGATACCGGAAACCGATGACACTACCGAACCCTGTACACGCCGTGTTGTTCCCTGTGACAAAGCTTGCGGCTTCTCGGCATGTCTGAATTGCCAGCATCTCTACTCTATTACTCTGGGGCCATTAGTAAGTAAAATGAGCGTTACTTGAGCACCAGCACTGAGCTGCCACGGTCGTGGGTCCCATAGCCAAGGCGGTGACAGGCGGGTGGTAGACAGAGAGTGGACACACTGGACAAAGCCATCGTCCACTTCCGGGGTGGAGTGGAGCGGATGGCGTGAGACTTCATCTGCTACTCAGAACAGCACACGATTTAAAACGTATGAGTTGTTTGTTTCTGGATTTTTCCACTTAATATCTTCAGGTCATGGCTGACCACGGGTGACTGAGACCGTGGAAAGGGACACAGCAGGGAAGGGGCCACGGTAAGGACAATACCAGTGCTAGCACTTACTGGGCCTCCACCCTGCACCAGGGACCGGACTACGTGTTTTACACATACATCCTGGTAAACGTCAAGGTTGTCACTGTGCATAATGGTGATCAGTCTCATCTCAGAGCGTGCCCTAGGCTCTCACACATATCAGGTCCCCTATAGCTGCTCTGCTGGTGACTGCCACACCACAGCCTCAGTCAAAAGACTGTGGATAGTATTGGCCATAAGCAAAAGGAAACCCCAAATAATCTTGGCTTTTAGGAGATGGTAATATACTTCTGACTGCGTGAGGCTCCATGATGTCAGGGACCAGGTTTTTCTAATCTCGTTCTTCTTTTGGCTTCTATTCCTAGAGTTGCCTCATGGCCCCAAATGGCTGCTGGAACTCCAGCTATCACATCCACCATGTAGTCAGTAAGAGGAAGGGAGGGGCAAAGAAGGACATGCCTCTTTCTTTACGTAAGTTGTGCACGTGACTTGGTGCTCACATCCCATTGGCCAGAATTTAGTCACACAGCCACACCTAGCTGCAAGGGAGGCTAGGAAATATAGTCCAGGCTGCAGGGCCCCACTTCTAGAAGGGCCCATGTCCACCAACTCCTCTATGGACCCAGTCGGCACTCAAAGCCAATAAAGCCCCAGCCAAGGGCAGCTCGATGCAGACTCCCTCAGACTTTTCCGACAGGAGCCCAATGTCAGGGATCTGTGAACTTGGCAAACACCCTGTGTTTCCTATAACTCAGGGCTGCCCAAGCACCGGTGGCAGGCCTGATGTCTCCTCTTTGTCTTGGCCAGCGGTGGCCTCGGGCTCCTTGGGCTCTAGATCACGTGTGTGGCATGTCTCACTGCCTGTCTGCAGTCTTGACCAAACAATTAGAAAGGGCTCTTGGATTTCTTCAAATGAACAGAAGAAAAGAAAGAAAAACCAAAATATGTTTTCCTTGGAAAACCCAGGGATGATTTCAAAACCTGGTGGTGCAGGAAGTTGGGAAATGGTTGGAATAGTTGAAATCTGGGTCCACCAAAGAGAGAAAAATCGAGGAGCATTGTGTGGGGAGGGCTCTGGGAGGGAAGGCTCAGGAGTCCTGGGGTCAAGTCCCATCTTGGCCACTGTCTGCTGTGTGACCTTGGGCAGGTCACTTCCCCTCTCTGAATCTCAGGGTCCTTTCCATGTAATGAGAGGGTGGGACCAAGTGTCCCCCCACCCCTGTCGCCCTGGGCATCTATCCCACGTCCCAGAGCACCCTGTACTCTGACCTCAGTATAGCTTTCTGATGGGCAGGCGGGCCTCAGCTCACAGCGGGCTCTGTCCGGGAGCCCAGCCCCAGCTCCGCGGGAAGGAGCCTCTCTCTCCTCGTTTCTCCCTTCTGCTGGGTTCCTGGCAGCTCAGACGTCTCTGTGGAACAGGAAAGCCTTGTTCCCTTGCAGGCAAAGAGAGGACAACTTAGGGACGATCGGCAGCTCCCCAGGAGGGAGGGAAAGGGAAGGATATAGCGGGGGAACTACAACCCTAAAGAATCTTATTCACGTTCTTTAGCAGAGCTTTTATTCCCCTAATTATAGAAAATCCAGAGACATAGGTAGAAAGTACAGAGGGGAAAAGCCCATAATCCATGTCCAAAGACTCCATGAGTATCATTTGGGTGCATTTCTTTACAATCTCTTTGGTAAATAATGTTTATAGTTTCATACTTTCTACGTACTGCACGTGTCCCCATGTTGTTTCTTATACACTCTGCACTGGTGTCGTTGTTATTTTCCATCGTTTTATTAAGAAAGATTTCAGGCCTGACCAGTGTGGCCCAGTTGATTGGGTGTCGTCCTGCAAAGTGAAATGTCACTGGTTCAATTCCGAGTCAGGGCACGTGCCTGGGTTGTGGGTTTGGTCCCTGGACGGGGAGTGTGAGAGAGGCAACTGACTGATGTTTCTCTCCCCCTCTTTCTCCCTCTCTTTCCCTCTCTCTAAGAATAAATAAATATAGCCCTGGCTGGTGTGGCTCAGTGGACTGAGTGCTGGTCTGCAAACCAAAGAGTTGCTGATTTGATTCCCAATCAGGGCACATGCCTGGCTTGCAGGCCAGGTCCCCAGGAGGGCCATGTGAGAGGCAACCACACATTGATGTTTCTATCCCTCTCTTTCTCCCTCCCTTCCCCTCTCTCTAGCAATAAATAAATCTTTGAAAAAAATAAATAACATCTTTAAATAAAAAAATAATAAAAAGATTTCAAATATGTAGAACAATGGGAAACATAGGACAATATAATTTGTATACCCAGCACCTAATTCAACTGTTGTTAATTAACCTTGTTTTTAATGCCTGTGTAATAGACGATGAGAGTCCGTGTACTTGGACTTGGTCAATTACTGAACAAGCATTTATTGAGTCTCCTCTGTGCCCAGCAGCCTCTAGGCCCTGGGACCACGTCTGGGGACAGACAGTCCTGAATTTGCCAAGCAGACGTTCTAGTGTGGGTGCCATGGAGATGCAAGTGGGTAAAGTGATGTTTTCAACAGTGCAGAAGCCACGCCACCCACCCCACTGGGAACTCAGGGCGCCCTTCAGCGAGGAGAAAGCTGTCCGGAGCACCTCTGTTCCGTTAGTTTGGGCTCTGCTGCTTCCACAGGGCGGCATCGCCAGGAGGTTCCCCAGCCGGTGGGAGATCGGCACCGACTGGCAGGGCCCACGCTCTCTCCCTCCAGGTCTCTGCAGCAGCCACTGCAGGGGGGCCCAGTCCACGGCCCCCACATTGTGGCAACACACCGAAGCAAGCCTGGTTGATGCTTCCACAGTCCAAGGTGAACAAACATGGAAGAATATGGGAAATGCAAAAACGTACTCATGAAATGGGGCTGATCTCATTTTTAAAAAATTCCAGGACTGCTGACTTCCCTTGCTTTGGGTGGTCATGCGTCTCTTGTTTGGTGCAAAATGGCAGCGGTTGTAAGTGGTATTTTTAAAATGTCCTTACTTGGCAAAACAAAGAGTTGGCAACCCTATGTTGGTCCCAAACACTGAGGGAAAAAGAAGTGCAAATCTATGACATCTCAGAGCTGGGAGCCAGCAGCTGGTCCATCCCATGCACTCTCAGAGGACAGAACTGGCTGCCATCTACATGGTGAGCCCCCTTCTGCTTTCCAATCCCAAGTTCAAGTTTCTTACCACCTAGGCTGTCCCAGTGTCCACAGGCCCCAAGTCTCGAGGGGCAGCATCACCTGGGAGACAGGTGAGCCCTCTCAGTCAGTGCAGGGATTGGGGAAAACAGTGCCCAGGGCAGCCAGGGATGCAGCCTCCTGGAAGACGAGCACCTTTGTCCCCGCTCTCTGAGTGAGGAGACAGCACGGGACGGTTTGTGCTCTGTTCTGGAGGAGATCGGAGCTGAGTGTGAAAGCTGTGCCCTCCCTCCACACCACGTCCTGATTGCACCAGTCAGGAAAATAATCATCTGGGGAAACAAGTGCAAGCTCAACAGTTTTTATTTGGCAAAGTCAGAAACTTTTTTTATCCTTACCTATGGGCATTTTTTAAATTGCTTTTAGAGAGAGAGGAAGAGAGAACCAGAGAAACAGAGAGAGAAACATTGATCAATTGCCTCCCATATGTGCCCTGACAGGGGATCAAACCTGCCACCTGGGTATGTGCCCTTACCAGGAATTGAACCTGTGACCCTTCTGTCTATAGGATGATGCTTCAACCAACTGAGCCACAGCAGCCAGGACAGAAACTTCTTTTTAAATTGATGATGAGAGAAAGAGAGAGACATTGATTTGTTGTTCCACTTATTTATGCATTCATTGGTTGCTTCTTGTATGTGTCCTGACCAGGGATCGAACCCACAACCTTGGCATATCAGGACGATGTTCTGACCAATGGAGCCCAGGAACATTTTTTTAAAACTGCCCAAAATAAATGTTGTAACACCAGAAAGAGAGAGAGAGAGAGGTGACCACAGAGGAGAGGCCAGTAGCCCTCCCACACTGACATATACTAAACGCTCAGGGTCCTCTATTTTGAACTCCTAAAAACATTGACCGAGGTCCTCCCTGACCCCCAGCCCACCTTGGGGATGGCTATAGCCAAATTGCCTGGTTTGAATGCCTGCTCCTCCCCGCTTCCCGCTGTGTGACTCTGGGCCAGGTCTGGCCTGCTGCAGGCTTCATCTGAGATGTGAATGGGAAGACAGCCTCCTTCCCGTGAAGGAGAACACAGCGCTCTGACAGGGTCTCCTGCATCGTGCATCATAAGTGCTCCCCGAGGGGTGGCTGCTTTCATTCCCACTGCTGGAGCAGGGGGACCGGCTGGCTTGTTCAGGAGCTCTCTGGCCGAGGGGGTGGGGGGAGCATGAGGAGGAAAGTGGGAAGGCACCCAAGATCAACTCTGCTGACTTCAGGCTTCCAGTGAAGCCGGCCACCGTCCAAGCCGCCTCTGTCAGAGGGAACAAAGGGTGACCTCCCTGCAGGCTCTTTGATTCCACAAGGACACCTCACAGCATCGTCCTCGGGCTGTGCAGGACTTCTTTGCCTTAAACAATAAGTGCTGAGCTCTCGTGTTTCCTCTCTCAGAGGGCAGCATCCGCCTGATGAATGGACAGTCCGCCACTTTTGGCCGAGATGACCACCTAGGAGGCCAAGACGCGGGGGCTGGGCCCAGCCAGGCCAGGGCGCCGTCCAGGAGGGAAACTGCAGTCCTGGGGCCCGGCAGAGTCACCCCTGCCCCTGCCCCCGAGACCAAGTCCCTCCCAGGCCCAAAGTGACGACAAGCTGTCAGAGGAGAACTTAATGAGAACTTGGAAATTTCCACAGAACGCCAATTTGGGCATGCTTCTTTGGACTGCTAAATAATAAATTTTTAAAAAACCAAAACCTTTAGAACTCAAAGCAATATGCAGTCAGGATTCATGTCCACACATTGATGCTTTAAGATTGCCATGAAGCCATTCATTCACTCAATACAATTTTTATTGAGCAAATGCCCTGAATGGGGCCCAGGGGGGCTGCGGTGGACCAGGCTGGTGGGTGCCCTGACGTCCTGGAGTCCCGCTCTGGAGCAGGTCAGGTCCCTGGGTGGGAAGGACTGGGTCCAGAAGGTCTGGTAGAAGAGGGAGAACCCCACCAGGATGGCTGGAATCAGAAAGGTGGACAATAACAAGCACTGGTGAGAGAAATCCGAACCCATCTGTGCTGCTGGTGGGGATGGAACCCGCGTGGCCGCTGTGGGGACCGGCCTGCTGGTGAAACAAACAGTCACCATGTGACCCAGCCATTCCTCCCCTAGGTCCGTACCCACAGGCAATGAAAACACGCACCCACACAGGAACTCTCACAGAAGTGTTCACAGCAGCTCTCTTTACCGTAGCCAAAAAGTGAGGACAACCCCAAAACCTATTCACAGACATGGAAAAACAAACTGTGGTCTGCCATACAATGGGGTATTATTCGGCCGTTATAGAAGAAGGAGCAAAGCACTGGTACAGGTTATGACATGGGAGAACCTTGAAAACGTGGCCAGGAAAGGAGCCAGTCACAGGAAACCCACACACGGTGTCAGTCCACGTGCGTCAAGTGTCCAGAACTGCAGGATTCGCCGAGACAGAAAGTCAGTTAGCGGTGGCTAGGATATAGTCGGGGGAGAACAGGAGTGGCAGTGGAGGGTACGGGGTTTCTCTGTGGGGCGACGAGAACATTCTGGAATTACATCTTGGTGATGGTGTACACCCTGGGGAATATATTAAAAATTGCCAGCCTAGCTGGTGTGGCTCAGTGGATTGTGCGCCGGCCCGGCCTTTGAACCAAAACTTCGCTGGTTCAATTCCCAGTCAGGGCACGCGCCTGGGTTTAGGGCCGGGTCCCCAGCAGGGGGCGTGCGAGAGGCAACTGACAGCTGTATCTCTCATACATCCACGTTTCTCTCCCTTTCTTTCTCTTTCCCTTCCCCTCTCTCTAAAAATGAATAAATAAAATCTGTAAAACAAAAAAACAAAACCCCTGCCAAATTGTGCATTCTAAACTTTTATAGTGATTTTATAGTGTGCGAATTATATTTCAATATTTTTAAAAAGTGGACAGAGGGGTCGGGAAAGGGGGGCCACCCATCTTTCAAGGAGCTTTTCACTGGAAGTTCTGAAAAGCACATAGAGTATTCATTCCTTCTGAACTTCCCAGGCTTTCAAAGCCAATAACTGTGTCCCCTTCTTCAAGACCTTCTTGCTGGGAGTTACTTCTGTGGCCTGGGCTGCCCAGGGAAGGTGCTGGTACATTCGTAGCAAGTACAAGCTCCGGAAAGATAGGCGAGCTGGAGTCAGCAGGCAGGTCCGAGGTGCCCACCTCTTTGCTGCTCTAAAGATCATCCAGATCCTTCCGCCCTTCCGAATCAGGCCTGGCTGGACCCTCCCGGCTTCAATGTGCAGCCTTTTAACAAAAGGGAGCAGAGAGGGGAGGGCCCAGCGCTGTCGGTCAGACTGCTCACTGTGCGACCACGTTTACGGGACGTTCACTCTGTGCCGGACACGGTACTGAGCGTTCTCTCTGCAATAACCTGTTTAATCCTCCCTCTCACCCTCTGGGGGTAGTTACCATCCTCCGCTTAGGAAGGGAGGAGCCTTGGGAAGTTTCATGATTCCCCAAAGTCACACTCTTCTTCCAGCTGCATCGGGAGGGGAGGATGCAGCTCTGGCGGGAGCCTGGGCTTCCTGCGAAGCAGGCGCTGTCTGACCACTGGGAGGGGCAGGAGTTCTGTACCCCGGGCCTCCGAGAGCCCACAGGCCAGTGGCCTGCCTGCAGCTGGGCTTCAGCTTTCCGCAGCACCATGGTGAGACACGGGGGTCGGGGGTCAGCAGGACTGGGGTCCAACCTTGCTGGCTCTTTTCTTGTCCAAGCTGTTTAATCTCTCTGGGCGTCCATGTTCTCATCTGTTAAATGGGTAGTAACAATATCATTCTAGACCTGCTGCAAGGATTCACACATGCGGAGAAGCCCCTAGTCCGTGTTCATGTTCACTACCACGTGGTAATTCTTGTCCTCACAGTCCTCGAGAGCAGGGGACTCCGCTGTCTCATTCACAGCAGTACCTGGTGCCTAGTGCAATTCCTGGCACGTAGTAAGTACACATTCATATTTTTTGAACCAATGAATGAATGAGTGAGACTCAGTGCCAAGAACTGGGCTGAGACTGTAGGATAGTCCTCTGGAAATCACCAGATGCCTCTTAGAAGGGACCACAGCCCCCAGGGGCCCCACCCTGGGCAGAGGTCAGATTCTCCATGGGTGGTCCCGCAATGGCTTGATCAGCACGAAGTCCAGAAACCTCAGCTGGGGTGGGGGGAGTCCTGGCCTCTCCTGTTTCGGCCTTGCTGGCAACGTGACCTTCCCCACCTGGCCCTGTCCATCTTGCTGGCTGTGGGCTGCCGGCTTGCCTTTCACATGGCGAGGGGCACCTTCCCCATCTGCACAGCCTCACGGAGACTTTCCTCTCCGGCTCTCAAGTTACATTCCATTCACAAAAAACAATCCAGATCTTAAGACGTGTGAGCACATTATAAGGAAAAAAGTGAGGTGGAAAAATGTGGTCAAGAAGGAGCGAGCTGGGATTGGGGCACAGGAAATGGCTACAGCCAGCCGCCCCCTCCCCCCTACCCGCACACATGCCAGCTGGGGGGCCTTCCCATCTGTTGCGTGGGCTTCCAGTCTCAGAGTTCAGCGGAGGGGCTGGGGGGCTGAGCCAGGGAGGAAAAGCAATTCGGAGGGGGCCCCCAGTGGCCAACCACTCCATTCCTTCCTGCCGACCAGGGCTGCCAGGTGTGTGGGGCAGGCTGTCCGCTCTGTGAGGGCACCCCGCTCCGTCCAAGCAACCACGTGCCCTGGCATGGGGCTCTGTCACCCGGCTGTCACCCGCTTTTTCACTGCACATACAAAGCCACTGAATAGGCTGCTAGTCCTGGCTCCTCTAGCTTTACTTCTAACATGCTTTAAACAGAACTTTGCTGAGTGGGGCCCCCTTGCTCTGAGAGACTCCATGGCTCCCACTGACCTACAGGATTAATAACAATAATAACAACAATAATAATAATAATAGCAGCAATCACATTTCCTGACCAGCCACTGCACCCAAACTATGCTAAGGGATGTGTGTGTGGTGCTCATTCCCCATCGCTCACTGTCCGTGTTATGCAGCATACCATACACGGAAAAGATACTCATGCCGTTTAACAAATCACAAGCCATTTTAACCCCCACAGAAGCCCTGTGAGGTAGCATTCCCACCATCTCCTTTTCCAGATGAGGAAACTGAGGCACAGAGAGGCCAGACTGCAGGCCTGGGAGCGTACCGTGTGTGGTAGGGGCAGGATGTGAAGGCCTGGGGACCCATCAGCGCACAGGGACCCTGTGCTGACCCGCCTCTGAGAGTCCTCTCAACAGCCCTGCGAGGGGCTTCTCTCCCTGTGGGCGCTGAGCGCAGAGGGATCATCTGCTTGTCCAGGGCTCCAGGTGGAAGAGGCCCACCTTACCCCCTGCACTCTGCTGTGCACGCAGTGGGTGCTAAATACACACCGGCTCGAGGGAGCATTATGGGAGCCTAAAGCGCAGCAGCGGCCCCGCGGCTCTCTCGCTCTCTCAGGGCGGCATCGTGAGAGGCGGCCAGACACCCTTCCCAGGAGGTCTGGTCACACACGGAGCCTTAGGGGGGTGACCTTCTGGACTTCCGGCCCAGGAGAGGCTTGCTGGCCTTTGCCTCCCACTGGATGGCCACTTGCAGGAGTGGGAGCCTGGCCTGGCACATCCCTGCACCCCACCATGTCTTGCATACAGTAGGACCTAAATGGGATGGAATCCAAAGAGTGTGGTAGTTTCTGCAGCTGGAAGAGCCAGTGCTCAGATCCCACTCCCGGCCTTGCCACCTCGAGAAATCGACTTCACTGCTTGAGACGTCGGTCTGCTCACCATGAAATGGGATGAACTTTGCGCTCAGGTTTGTTGTGTGGCTTCAACCGCCTACTCTTCACAACACGCCTGGGAGTGTGCCAGCACACAGTGGGTGCACAATAAGCGCTCTCTTTGCCAGCCTCCATGCGGGTTCTGCAGTGGCAGAGCCGGGGCACAGACAGATCCGGAGGCTTAAACAAAACCAGGGACTGCCTTTCACATGGAGCCCTCGGCCCCTCGGCCCCGCGGCTTCCTCCTGTTCTGGCTTTTTTTCCCCGTTGCATCTGTCAGTATCATAAATACTTGCAAGGGGAAGAAAAAAAATTTCCCCCAGACTTGACGTCAACACAAACAGCCCTAATTGGTCCTGGAGCCTCATAATTCTCGGATTGTCCTGACCGTGTGTATCTAGGAAATTCACAGCAGCAAAGGTGAAGGGTGTTTTCATTCGTAAATTGAAGCAGAGGCTTTGTGTTCAGCTGAAAGTGGGCTCCAACCCTGCGCCCGGGGGCACTTTTTCTATGTGTGTGCAGAAATCCGACTTATCACTTTTTAGGGGAAGGAGAAAATGCATGAATATTTAATTATTCTGCTGCCAGGAGGAGAGGGCTGGAGACTAAATGAATAAAGAGCTGGATTTTTCTTTTCAAGGCCAAGGCAGGACCCGATCTAGCCCTCAGGATTTCTCCCTGTCCTCGCACTGGGGCCGCAAACCGCCATGTTCCTGCTACCCCGGCGTCTCCAGTTCAGGAAACAGTCAGCTGTAGGCAAGTTTGGGTAATTTCCAGTCAGTTCTTCTGGGCTCCTTGGCATATTTTTTTCCCTTGAAACAAACATAGATGAAGGGGTGGGGGCGGGGCGGGGAGAGGGGAGGTAAGGCCCAAGCACATCTTTGGCTGAGAATTGCTGGCCCAGAGGGAAGGGGGTGGGGGTCCTGTGGCTGACAAGGCTAGAACATTCTACAATGTGGAAGCCAAAAATTTCCAAAAGAAACATTCTCTAGCTTCCAGTCTGTAAGAGGAGGAAGAGGATTTCCTCTTTGGGCAGCTTCTGGGGGCTCTTGGGAGGGCCCCCATCCATGGCGACCGAGGCATGGTCTCAAGGGAGGGGGACAGGAAACAAGGTTGAGAGGCTGGGCAGGACCAAATTTGGAGAAGCTAAGGGCTAGGAAGTTCAGCCCGGGCGGAACAGGACTCTGTAGAGGCAGAGCGTTCTTTGCCACCGGTGGTCTTGGGGAGAGCTGCCTCTGCTTCCCTGTGGGTAAACCGAGGCACCACGGTGTCTCTACTTTGCAGAACAAGCTCCCAAGACAGGCGCATGTCATAGGGAATAACCATTAGGACCACTTGCTGAACACCTACTGTGCACAACAGACTTCCAATACGCTCCCTGCAGCCTCAGCTCACCCTGCAAGAGACGGGCCATCACGCTCAGGTGACAAATGGAGAAACTGAGGCTCTGAGAGTTGAACGATCTGACTCGAGCTCCTTAGAAAGAGCCACCTTGTTCTCCAATACACATTTTTGTCATGCTAGTATTAGTTTCTCAGTAACCACAGTACAGCAAACATAAAGGCACTCTATATACGCTATTGAACACAAAGTAGGAGGGGTGTCGGATTTTAAAAACAGCCATTAGGGCTAGTTGAGACAATTGTGTTACACGGATTTTGTTCGATCAAGCTCTTTTGCTGTCATCTAATAGAAAATTGACATCTTTGGCATCAATAAAGCTATAATAAAAATGCAAAAATGTTTTTTAAATAAGAAAGGGGTCCCCAGTATACACAGCGCCCCCTTGGACGTGGCGGCTTGTGCGAAGTGCAGCCTAGACAATGGAACGTGGCGGCCGTGCGGAGCAGCTGGGTTTGAACTGGCAGCTGCCTGTCCAGAGCCTGGGTACCCCCGGGCGAATCCCATGGCTTAATTGGCTTGTGACTTGCTCCCCACCCACCCCAGCTCCTAATCATGATTGACAAATAGAGCTGATGGCCAGAACAGAAGGACTAGAAGGAACACAGGAGGCTGGGCTCACATAAAAAGTATTGCTTTTTCCCCAGCACTGGCACAGGGCTTGGCGCACAGTGGGCACTCAGCAACACAGATGGAATGAATGATTGTATGAATGAAAGCTAAGTCCATGCTCCCCTCCCCTCACTCCTTCTCGTGTGAGTCCCATGCAGTGCTGAGGTCAGGGATGGTGGCAGACGGAGGGGCCACAATTCAAAACCTCAGTAACCCAGGGGGACAGGAGCTAGTTCCCACAGGCCCTGGGGCACAACGAACCCAGGCCAGAATCTCCTGTAATCAGGGACAATGCTTGGCCCTCAGTCCTGAAGGACATCCCGGGGTCTCCGGAGGCGGGACCGGTCCTGCCAAGTGCCCTGGCCTTCTGCCTGCCCGGCGCAGCCTGCCGAGGGTGGGGCCCACCTGGCGACTCCTTCCTTCCTTCCAGCTGCTGGCTCCGGGGGTTCCAGCCGCACCTTTCCTGTGGCCGCCCCTTCTCTTCCCGGTACCCACCCTCCTGGCCAGGCTGCTCCATTTTCTGTCTGCCACCACTCCCAGCCTTTCGGGGCTGCTCCCTGGTGCGTGGAGCTCAAGGCTCAACTCCCTAGGAGGTGACAGACTGGGGAGATGGCCCTGTGCTCCTGACTCAGTTGTCACGCTTGGCTTTTGAGACATAGGTACTCACCTATAAAATAGCCATTGTGTGAGCACCCCTCCAGACTCATTCCTCGGGCTTTGCTCAGCAGCCCTCAGACACGCAGCGACATGATCCCCACTGCCACAATCGGAAAACTGAGGCTCTGGGAGGTCAAGTGACTCGATGAGGTCCCACAACTAAGTTTACAGGGCGGCAGGGGGAGGAGTGGGGCAAGGTTTGAGCCCAGGAGTACCAGCCTCCGAATACGGAGGGTCTAACCGCTCTACCATCCTGCCTTGTGGAGGGGCTGCAAACCCCAGGGCTCAGCCAGCGTCAGCTCCCTCACTCAGGCTGCAGCTGTGATTTCACGCCTGCTAGAGGCGTCTGGGACCAGGGTGGAGTCAGAGAGAACCCCCTTCACCGACTCCTAGCTCCGGTAACATCCAACGAAACACCCCGAACAGGCCAGAAAGTCAAGTGGACTTGGCCCAAATAGTGGTTCTTCTGGAGGAGAGCAGAAGCAGTTGTGATGCTTCCCTGTAAAGTCTTTCCAAGACTGGCCCTGGTGTGTGTGTGAGTGTGGCCACCGGCGCCCGGTGGGCAGAGGGCTCCTTGGGGCCTGGTGATCAGAGAGAAGGTGCAGACAGGGGCCAGAAGGAAAAGGGTGAGTGGAGACAGGGACCACAGTCAAGCCACAAGACTGAGGGTCAGGGAGAGTTATGAGTTTCCTGAGTAAAGGGCCAAGGGAGAGAAATAAGAGCTCCTTGGGCAAGGCCCCAGGGTCTGGGGGAATGTCTGTACCCCGACCCGCCCCCCAGCACAATCCTGTCGGGGGGAGGCCCGTGTGCTGAGGGGAGGGCACTTGCCGAGGGGCGAGGAGCCTCGGATCTCAGCCTGTCTTGGGAGTTACTAGCCATCACGTTCCTGGACAGATGCCTCGCCGGTCTGGCCCTCAGCTTCTCATCTGGAAAGTGAGCAACACGAAGTTTCTACCTCACGAGGGTGTTGCGAGGAGTCGATAAGCTGTCACTGTGAAATCAAGGGCTTCTTGGTGCTTATACATGTTAGAAAAAAAGAGAAAAGATTCAGTCCATCCCAAAAGGTCAGTTTGAGGGTTGAGGGAAAGAATCCTCCGTTTCCTCCAGGGCCTGGCCTCAGCTTGGCCCTACTTCCTGTCTCACACTGTCTGCGCGGGCCTGCCCTCATTTAACCCCTCTGCTGCCCAGAGTCACCTTGGCTGCCTTGCCAGGGCCTGACCTGGCTGGGTTGGTTTAATTGGCCTCAGTCTGCATTTTAAAGCAAAAATAAATCTCGCCCTGCAGGACCCCATGGGATGGATAGTCCCTCTCCTCTCTCACCCCTGCACACGGCTGCAGCTGCTTGTGCATCCCCTTCCAGTTGCTCCAATTTCATGGTGCTCCAACACTCAAGGTCAACGGGTCGCCCAGTGTGATTCTTCCATTCCTTCTCTACCCACACACTCTGGCTCAGGAGCCAGCTTGGGGGCCAACAAGAGGATCTAGAAGCAGCACGGCTGAGACCCCTTGGAGCTTCTCCTGTCCTGGCCAGTGTGCTCTGCCACCACCAACTTGCAGTGTGAGCTCCAGATGCCTAATTTCCTTGTCTGTGGAGCAGATTAGGCGACCAGCAACATCTTTCCAGCATTGCTTCTCACAAGGTCGGATGCTCTGAGTGGCGCTTTTCTCTACCTCTGTCCACGTAGAAAAATCTCAGGGAAGGATTTTGCTTGGTCCAGGTTAGGTCACAAGCCTATCTCCACACCAATCACAGTGGCTAGGAGAATAGCAAATTGTGATTGGCCAGCCTGAGTCACATGTTCTCTCCTGTTGTCAAGGGGCAAGAGCAAAATACTGTGATTGGCAATTGCCCCAGGAATTTCAGGTTCTGGGTTGGGAGAAGCCCATTCCCTAAGGTCAGGGATGGAGTTCCATGGGGCAGGGAGTACGGGTGCAGGGCAAACCCAAAGGCCAGATGGATGTCCACACTCAGGGGAAGTCCAGGAGGGGTTGGGAACAGAGTGGGTGGCAGTCATGTGAGCAGAGCCCTGCAAGGGGAATGCCACCGGGACCCCCACCCTCTGCCATGCCAAGGAGAAGTAGGTGTCGTGATACCCCCGTGTGGCTCCAGTGCAGCCAGCCAGGCCGTCCTGGTGCCCATGCCCCCCTTCTCTGCCGCCAGAGCACACGTTGCAAACATCTGCCCAGCGGCTGCTGGGGGTCGCTCTCCTGGAGTTTCCTGCTGCTGACAGGAACCAGTTCGCCTTTTTATTACCCGCGGCACACATCTGGGAACACTCTCAGATCGGTCTGGTTGAGCCAGTGGGCTGAAGAGCTGACTCCCAGCCAAGCTAACGGAGGGGGGGGAAGGCGGGGGCAGCGGTGGCGACAGCCTGGGTCTGGGAAGTGCTCCCTCCCCCGCCCCGCCCTTGAAGCTGCCCCATGTGACCGCAGCTCCTGGATGGCGTCCACAGAGGCGGTTGTGTAACCAGCCTTGTCCAGGAGGGCGGGGAGGGCTGAGCTCAGGGCGGGGTCCCACCAGCAAGCCTGGCCTGCCAAGTCCAGAGAGGCGCCTGGGGTGGCTTTGGGACAGAGGTGGTGCCTGGGGCTTCTCTAATTATGGGCTGAGTATGTTAATTCTTCCCATCTCCTTTCTTTTCTTCTTTCTCCCTTTTTCCTCTCTTAATCTTTTTCTTTCTTTCTCTCTCTTTTCCTTCCTTCCTTCCCTCCCTCCCTCCCTTCCTTTTTTCCTCCCTCCCTCCCTTTCCTCTCTCCTCTCCTTCCTTCCCACAACTTCTTCATATTCTCACTTAAAGAACACATCTTTAATATTCACCTTGGAAACTGGGCAGGAGGGAAGATCCTGAACAAATCACATTATTTTGTACAAACTTAGTCTTCTGTTTAAAGGTAATGGGCGGGGGGAGTTGGGAGAGCCGGCTATATGCCCTTACCTGTCTCCCTCCGCAACGGGTTTCATCACCTTCTTTGGTGGCCTTTAAAAAGAGAGAAATGACCCCTCAGCCTCCAGGTACAGGCCCAGAGCTTTCCTGATGCTCAGATATCATAGATGTTGGCTTCCAAGAGGCACACAGGTGAAGAATGTTAGGGATAAAACAAAATTAGCTAAAATCAAGTAATTATAATTAGAGTGGATCTATAAATAAACCAGATACCAGAACCCATGAGTCCAAGGTCAGTCTACTTCAGAGGGGGTGCTCCTTCAAACTGGGCTGCGTAGGAAGAGAGGATCCAATCTGGTGAGGAGTGGGAAGAATGCTCTAGGGGTTGGGAGCAGCACGTGCAAAGGCCCTGAGGTAGGAACAGCTTGGTGGGTTCTAGGATTTGAAAAGAAGCCTAAGAAGGAGAAAGGGACAAGAGGAGGTTGGAAGGGCTGAAAATGGGGGTCCTGTGAGCCAGGCAAGGACTTTGGACTTTGTTCTCTGAGCAACGAGGAAGCTGCCCCATGAGCTTAAGCAGGGATCACAGTCTGGCTCACGTTTCAGGAGGACCACTCACTAGGTAGTAGGAGAACATGAGGGGAGGTTGAGAGAGAGGGAACAGGGAGGAGTCGATTACACGCATTTAAACAGAGGTGATGGTGGTGTGGACAGGTGGAGGCTCTGGAGATGGAGAAGCACAGGTTAAACCTGGAGAAATGAAGGACCAGTTAGCAAGGGGAACAATTAAGCAAGCAATTATAATACAGTCTAAAAAATATAAATTATATTGTCATCTTTTTAAATAAATTTTTAAAAGATTTTATTTATTTTTAGAGAGAGGGGAAGAGAGGGAGAAAGAGAGGGAGAGAAACAGCAGTGTATGGTTGCCTCTCACATGGCCCTCACTGGGGACCTGGCCCGCAACCCAGGCATGTGCCCTGCCTGGGAATCAAACCAGCGACTCTTTGGTTCCCAGCCCATACTCAATCCACTAAGCTACACCAGCCAGGGCCTATTGTCATCTTGAAGAGTCATTAATGAGAGGCACCCAACATGGTCTTGGAAAAATCAGGAAGGCTTCCTAGAGGAGGAGACATTTAAGCAGAAAATGGAAAGGTAAGAGCAGAAAGGAAGCCGGGGAAGCAGGAAAACAGTGTTCTAGGCAGCGGGAACAACCTATGCAAACGGCTGGAGACAAGCTGAAGCATGCACATTTGAGGACAGAAGGTCAGGCTCCAGGTGCAGAGGTGAGGAGGGGAGGCTGGGGAGCCAGGCAGGGCTGGACTGTGATCAGCCTGAGGTCACAGTGTGCGGAGCACTTTGGAGGGCCCCTGAGGCCACTGGAGGGTTTAAGCCTCAGTGTCAATGTCAGATTTGTGGTTTAGAGAGATCTCTGTGGCGGCTGGTGGCATAGGCGTGGGGGAGGCATGTCTAGAAAGGTTGGTTCTAACTCAACAGCTTCTCCCTGAGCTCCTCCAAGAAGAACCAGCCACCAAGCATCCTCTCTCGGAAGGTGGCAGGCGGTGCCACGCACCCCGGGTCTCCAGAGTTAGAAAGCTCTGCGTCAGGCCCCAGCTCTGCTCCTGTCTGGCTACGGGACAGACAGCTCAGGCTGAGCGGGCAGATTAGGTTTCAAGGAGCACATTTCCATCCTGAGGTGTGGAGCTCTGAGTGCTAAATTTCTCATCCTGCCGTTTCTCCTCTGCTGCTTTGTGATGGCCTGGGGCTAGCCTACCTGTGCCGGACTAACCTGGCCCCACCTCTGACCCCTGGAGGGGGTGTCCCTGAGATCTGTGTGTTGGTACCTTTTTCTGTTTTGGGTATACCAGGAACAAGGATTTGGGGGTGGTTTTTTTTAGCTATTGTATGGCTGATGTAGCTTTAAAACAACTTTAAAATGATTAAAACAATTTAATTCCTTCCCTGTGAGCAGCTTTTGGAGGTGGGTCAATGCTGTGGCTTCACAGTCATAAAAAGCAATGTCTGGAGGCCTGGCTGGATGGCTCAGCTGGTTGGAGCACTGTCCTGTAGACCAAAAGGTTGTGGGTTCGATCCCTGGTCGATGCTTCTCTCTCATATTGATGCCATTCTCTCCCTCCCTCTCCCCCTTCTTCTCTCTCTAGAATCAATAAACATATCCTTGGGTGAGGATGAAAAAAAAGCAATGTCTGGATAGGTGAACAAAAGGGCAGGAGAAACACAGATCGCAGGCATTTGGCCTGCCGACAGTTACAGGGCTCGTGGTTGGCGCCCCGCAACTGTAACGTCAGCATTAATGAGCCCGTTGAACTCGGCAGCAGCCCGTCAGCTGCTGTGGGCCTTTTCCAGGCAAAGCAAGTTGGACACTGGCTGTCCATGTGGGGACCAAATGTGTATACCATTTATTTCCACTCTTAACACTGTCACCCTCCCCAAACCTGGGTTTCTTTGAACCAGGACTCAGATAACGTCCACACACTGAACAGTTAATTAACATAAGTTTAATATATAGTCTTTTTAATATATAGGTTTCTCCTCCATTCCTTTCTCTCTGTCTCTCTCTCAGCCTCTGTCTCCCTGTCTCTTTCTGCCTTTCTCTGCCGCCCCCCCACACCCCATGTCTCGCCCTGCCTGCCTCTGTCTCCCTCTCCCCTCCCATCTGTCTCTGCCTCTGTCTATCTCTCTGTCTCTCACCTCACTCTCTCTGTTTTGTAACTATGTATTTATTGAAGAAGCAGGGTTGTTTGTCTTGGGAGATTCCCACAGTCCTGAGAGTCTACTGTAACATGGTCCCTAAGTAATCACATATACAATGTAAACATATACGTCAAGGCTATGGGCGTTCGGGGCCGGATGCTTCTCCATGGTGGGGCCAGTGTGCACACTGGAGGATGCTGAGCAGCACCCCTGGCCTCCACTCACTGGACACCAGTAGCACCCCGGGGAGTGATGCTGGGAGGCCTGACATGCAGTCAGTCATTTGTTAAGGGTGCCCTGGGATCAGCGCCTAGGAGGCAAGGAACAGGCTGGACAGGGGGCATCGAGCTGCCATGCATCCTTGTCCAGCCCCTGGGAGCTATGAAGATGACGTGGCCCCCAGTGGCCCCAGCTGAGCAGAGATGGCGGGGCCTTCATGCACCAGCGTGGGTCACTGAGTACAGGCCACCCGGGAAGGGCCTGACCTTGGCTGAGGCTGACTCTGCAGGCGACAACTGAGCCATTTGCCGACAGCACCATCAGTGGCTGAGACAACACATGCCCACTGAAGTGTCACCAGAATGAAAGAACATGCATGGAAATGGGGGGGCAGGGTCTAAAGCTCCAGGCAGGCTGCAGGGGCTGTGAGCTCTGCTTGCGGGAAGCAGGGGAGAAGAGAAGGCCCAGGTTTCCTTTTCTGAGCACCTACTGCGGCAGACTTGGACAGAGGCGTCCTGTGTCTGCAAAGATGACATGGCACAGTGACTGAGCGCACGGCTCAGGGAGCCGTGCAGGTAATGAGAGACATCATCTGTAGAAAACTTAATAAGACCAGGTGTCAGTCAGTCGGCTTTCTAACTTGTGATAGTGTCACTGAGGTATAATTCCCATCCTTTACGATGCACACCTGTAAAACGTACCATTTGGTGCCTTTTGGTACAGTCACAGATTATGCAGCCATCACCACTAGCTGACACTTTCACCAAACAGAAGGGACACGCCGCCATTCCTGCAAGCACTCCTGTGTTGCCCTATGCGACCATTAATCTGCTGTTTGTCTCTGGGGATTTGCCTGTTCCAGATCTTTCAAATAGATAGAGTCATGAGTAGGTGGTCTTACTGGCTTCTCTCACTTAGCGCGATGCTGTCAAGGTTCATCCGGGCTGTGCTTCACTCCTTTGAATGGCTGAGTAATACTCCAGTGCATGCAGAGACCGCATTGGTCGATCCATTCCTCCCCCAGTGGACATTTGAGTGGTGTCCACTCACGTACTACAAAAACGCTGCCGGGAACATTTGCACCCAGGGTTTCGTGTGGGCGCATGGCACCAGTGCTCTCGTAGAGATACCTAGGGACAGAACTCCTGGGTCACAGGGTGACGCTGTGTTTACCTTCTCAGGAGCTGGCAAACTCTTCTCCAAAGCAGCTGCCCCATTTCCCATTCCCGCCAGCTGCGGGTGGCAGTTCTGACTTCCCTACGTCCTCATCCACACTGTCCGGCGTGAGCCGTCCTCGTCGGTGTGAAGTGCTGTCTCCTCACGGCTTTAATTCACGTTCCCCTAGTGACTGGTGATGTTCAGCATCTTTTCATGTGCTTGTCGGCCATTTGCATGTTGTCTTCGGGGGAATGTCCTCTGCCCATTTTATTTGATTGTCTTTTTATTGTTGAGTTGTAAGTATTCTTTATAGTTCTGGATTCAGGTCCCTCCTTGTGTATATTATCTGCACAGATTTTTCGCCCATTCTGTGAGTTGTTTTTTCACCATACCGTAGTCTCCTTTGGAATGCAAAAGTTTTTAATTTTGGTGAAGTCCGCTTTCCCTATTTTTTTTTCCGTTGCCATTTGGCTGTCATTTCTAAAAAGATTGCCTGATCGGAGGTTATGATTTCCCCCTCTGTTTTCTTCTAGGAGCTTTATAATTTTAGCTCTTATGTGTAGGTCTTGATCCGTTTTAAGTTTAAGTGTATGACTTGAGGTAAGGGCCCGGCCTTATTTTCTGGCACGCGGATGTGTGACTGTCTCAACACGGTTTATTGGAAAGGCCATCCATCTTTCCCAACTGAATGACCTTGGAGCCTTGTTGACATTCACTAGCTGTCTGGCTGTGAGCCAGTCACTGGACCTCTCTGTGCTTCGCCATCTCAGGTGTAAAGTGTGGGTGACAAATGTCTACCTTATGGGGCTGTGATGAGGATGAAATAAGCAAATACAGCCTATGGCAAGTGCTCAATAAATATTAGCTACCATTATGAGTCTGATATTCTTTCTTTTAAGCCTTACAACAGCCCCAGATGATAGGCGTTCTCAGCCCTGCCAGCATACAAGACGCTCCCTGGAGATTGCCAGTCAGTGAAAGTTCAGGCACAGAGCGAGACCCTGTGGGTGGGCAGCATGCTGAGACCACCGGGTCTGGAGCCCTGCCGTGGGACCTGCTGTAGAATGGGAACCCCCAGGCCTCCTTCGCAGGGTGGCTCTGAGGACTACGCGAGGTCATCTGTGTGGATACGGCTGCGCCGGTTGCCACGCGTTCCGTGGCTTAGACGACACAGCCGTTATTATCGTGCAGTTCCGGAAGTCAGAAGCCCTAAAATGAAGATGATGGCGGGGCCGCATTCTTCCTGGAGACTCTGGAGGAGACTGTTCCTCTGCCTTTCCAGCTGTCTGGGGCCGCACCCATTCCTTGGCTCCTGGCTTCCTCCACCTCTGCAGGCAACAATGTAGCATCTTCCCAGCTCTCTCTCTCCGATACCTGCTCTGTCCTCACATCTCCTGCCTCCCTCTTATAAGGATCTTTGTGACCACAGTGGGTGCCCTGAATAATCCAGGATAATCTCCCTGTCTCAAGAACCTGACTTTGATTACATCTGCAAAGTCCCTTTGCTACGTGGGGCCACAAACTCACAGGTTTTGGGGATTCAGTCATGAACATCTTTGGAGCCATTGTTCTGCTGACCACAGTGACCACAGTGCAGTGACTGCAGCATAGTGACCTGCCAGGCCACACGGCCACTCTCAGGGACATAGTGTTCCTGTTTCATCAATGGGGCACCAGGAGCCTCCCCCTACCCCCGCCCCTGCCCCCCCCCACCAGGCATGATGGCAGGGGCAGGACCAGGACCGAGGCAGGTCTGGCTGGCTTAGCCACGCCCTGCACGTCTCCTCTGGGGGAGCAGCTAGGGAGCAGCGGGGACCCGGGAGGCGTCGATCACCATTGGGGTTGGAGGAACTGTCAGATCCATCACGACATGCAGTAAATAAACCAGACTGACAATCAGAGCTGAGACAGTGAGAGGAGGGTGGTCTCCCAGGAGGCGGGGTGGCCGAGACAAAGGCCTCAGTCAGGACAGGAACATTTGGGGTCAGCGAGGGGCTTCGCAGGGGAGAAGGCCCCCGCTGGTGGAGAGGCTGAGAGAGCCTTGAGTGTCGGTGTCTGACTTGGTCCGGTAGGCAGTGGGGAGCCACAGAACGGTGTGAGCAGGGGAAGAGGTATGTTAGGAAGACTCCCCTCGCAGGCCAAAACGCCCCTGGTTCTCACCCAGGGCAGCCTTTCTATCCCCCTGCTCAGGGCTCAGGGCATTCCTGGGAGCTACCTGGCCCTGGCCCTTTGGAAAGCACCAGGGCCACCGGTACCTCTTTCCTGTGCCTGAGGACCCCTTGGTGGCCGGAAGCAATGCATTGTAATGTTGGCCTCCAGGATTTCCTGCAGCGACCCAGGGGCCGGACAGGTCTTTGTGAAAACCCTCCCCAGAGAGCCCTGTGCTGCCGGCCAGGGTCAGGCCCTGGAGGCGGCAGGAGGGGGATTCATTCAAAGCGAAATGGGGAGAGGGTTTTGCAGGAAGTGGATGTTCTCTGCTTATTGGGCCAGAGGCCTCTGGAGCCCTGTGTGCTAACCCCCAGCTCTGGGTGTGGGGCACCTCCCAGCACCCTCTGCAGTGAGTGGGTGCTGACCTGGGCTCTGACCTGGAGGAGGGCCCCTGTTTTCTGACTCTAGCTGTCCGTTGGCTCCTCTGCTTTTTGCAACCAGTAGAAATGATATCTGGGCTGTCAGGGAACTCAGTGGGGACCGTGTCCCCTTCTCCTCAGAGGACCCCGTTGCTCCCTGCCCCCTACACCCACCTCCCAGGGGCTGGGGACACAGTCCCCGTCCTGAGGATGTGGGCGGGGGTGAACTGTGAGAGGCGACCCGACTATCCTGCCTCGGCCCTCTGCTGTGACAGCCAGGTCTTGTCACTCCAGGCCTCAGCCTAGCACCTGGCTGAAGCACAGAGAGACACACATCGGCCCCAACAGAATTTTATATAAAAGCAGTGTCTGCCCCAGGCCTGGCAGACAGGAGCCTTGGTAAGTGAACGGCAGAGGAGAGCGGGGAAGGAGGGTATCCTGCTGCCCCTCACCCCATGAGCTACCACCTCCCAAAAGGCTCTGCGAGTCAAGGTCATAGTACCCCAGGGGTGCATCCTGCCCTGCCTCTGCCTCCAACACCCAGCCAAGGCCACATAGCATTTCCTGTCACCAATCTTCCAAGGCCAACGTGTGTTCTCTGTGGCCTGGACCCAGGGACCCCAACTGTTGTAATGAGAAACTCAGTGAAGGGTTGGGGGGGGGTGACCAGGCCTGGGACGAGTATCAGGGACATGATTTCTGTCCCAGAACAATCGGAGGAAAGTGCTCTGAGCTCCCCCAAGCCTGATCTTTCTGTCTCACCACCTGGAACACCCTGTCCCTCTTCTGTCTGTCCATACTGCTGGCTGGGGAGCCTTGGACACGAGCTGCTAGTCTGATTGTCATTACTGTGGACCCACAGACAGGCTAGGATGTTTCCGTCTACCTACAGAATGTCTGTGAGTTCTGCTTGGATTCCTGCAGACCTCAGCAAAACGTGGGGGAGCCAACCAGGCAGAACAAGTTGGAAGGCTGGCTGCATGACTTTGAGCAAGGGGCATGCCCCTCTGAGCTTCATGGCCTCACCTGGAAAGTGTCCCCTCCTCCCGCAGAGGTGATGCCGGACAGTTGTGGGTCTGCCGTCACCCTCAGTCCAAGTGCAGGGAGGATAGGCACCCATGGGCTATGCTTTCCATTGCCGAGGAAATCAGCCACCTCCCTGCCCACCTCCAGAGGCACTGGTCGCCTTGGCCATCAGACAGTCCAGGAAACGAGAGCTGCTGTCAACTGCGCACTCACTGTGTGCAGACCTGGACCACGCCACCGCACCAGCGTCTTGTTTGGCCCTCACTATCCCGGGAGGCAGGTACTGTTGTTGCCACTTTATAGATGAAACTCTCAGCCTCTGGGAGGGGTTGAGGCTCACCTGAAGTCACCCAGCTGGTCAGGTGGGACTGGGCTGGAAGCAGAGGCATCTGTCTTCACCTTCTTTGAGGGCTCTGTGGATGCCCCTCCTCAGTATAGGCACAGTGCTGTCCTCAAGAAGATTCTAAGAAAAAAGCTAAGCAATAGATGAAGTGATTTCCAGTTGTGGATGTATTATTTGGGGGACCCCCTATGGGCAATCAGGGAGTACCTCTCAGAAGAGGCGACATTCTCATCCACAACACGCTGGGCCCTGAGAACAAGACAGAGCTTCGTATCGAGAGGGGCCTAACACTCCAGGAGCTGTTGGGATGAACACTGCAGAGAGGCCGGAGGGGCCTGCCCCCCCCGGAGAGCAGTGAGTGTGGAAGAGGAGGGCAGGAGAGCCCAGTGTGCTCTGTCGGAGCCCACCCTGTGCAGTGCGCGCTGGGAGAGGCAAAGACGCTAGATCAGGCTTCCTGCCTTTGAGGAAATTCCAATTAGATGTGAGGTGAGATGTGGAGGCGTGATAAGGTGACTAACAATGGGAGGCCGGGGAAGAAAGTGAGGGACCGCCAGGCCTGCGAGGGTGTGGGGTGGGCGCCCAGAGGTGGACGAGGCCCGGCCCAGGCTGGGGACAGCCACAACTTCCTTCAGGCCTCTGGTCTGGACAAGGTGGGGGCGAGGAAGGGGGGAAGGTGTGGCCAGGACCCTGACGAGAGGGGATATCCAGGCTGTTTTATGAGTTTCCTATGGCTGCAGAAACAAACGACCACAAGGGTGGTGGCTTAAAACATCACAGCTCTCTTCTGCAGCTCAGAAGTCGCACACAGGCCTCGCTGGGGTGATGTCCAGGTGCTAGCCTGCAGTCCGTGCGGCGGTTCTCGGGAGAAGCTGTGTCCTTGCCATTGCCAGCGTCTAGAGGCTGCTCGCGGTCTTTGGCTTGCGGCCCCTTCTTCCTCCGTCAAAGCAGGGTCAACAACTTCGCATCCCTCACTCTGATCCTGGCTCTCCTGCCTCATTCTTCTCAGGATCTTGTGATTACACCGGAGTCACCAAATAATCCAAGACAATCTTCCCATTTCAAAATCCTTCATTTAATCTATCTGCAAAGTCCCCTTTGCCATCTAAGGTCATATATTCACATGGACACTGCTGGGGGTCGTTATTCAGCTAACCACAGACTGATGTTAAGTTTGGTCTTTTGGGCTGGGAATCCAGGACCCCAAGGTGAGGGTGGGTGACGAGAAAAGCTGCTGCCCCCAGAGACTGGAGGGGGCTGAGGGGCCACAGAGAACCCCCATCGGCTGTGACTGCTGCACACGGCTCACACAGACAGGTGGGGCATGCTGGGGGTGTGGAAGCCCCAGACTTTAGGATGAGACACCCTGGCTTGGCCTCTCACCAGCTGTGTTACCTGGGACAGCTCACTCTACCTCTCTGAGCTTCACTCTCTGCAGGCGAAGCTCGGGGGCACGAGGGATCTACTTTGCACAGGCTTGGAAGAATCAATTGGATCACATTAGAAACTGCATGACGCAGGGGCCAAGGCATAGCCATGCTCACCCTGCCGAGAGAACTCACGGTAGCGCCCAGTAGGTGCCTGGTGGGTGGGTGTCGAATGAATGAGCAAGTAGGGCGGGGGGACCAGCAGGAGGACCTGGGTCCTGTGCAGGGGAAGGGCCTCGGTCCAAGCTCAGAGCCACCAGCTGGGGTTGGGGTGCGGGGCAGAGGCCCGGAGCTCAGCTGAGGCCCCTGTTCTCCCAGAGGTGCCCCTTTCACTGTGAAGTTCCTCTAATCTGATGAATGGTTGGGAGCTGGCCCAGCACCAGCCTGAGGCTGCTCTGGGGAGGGGCAGCCGCAGAGCCCACAGGCCGGGCTGTGACCACTGGATGAATAGGGGCCTCCTGCCCGGAGGCTGCTGTCCAGGGGACAGCCCCAAGCTGTGGATTGGCTGGTGCTCCTGGCAAGTGGCCACAGGTCCAGGGCCACAAAGTCCCTGAACCACCAGGAGCCATGTGACTAAGCTAAGAGACAGAGGGTGCAGAAAGACATGATGAGTAGAGAGGGGGCTGCCCTTCTGCTTGGGACCCCCAGGGCCCCCTGCAAAGCAGCCCCCACTAGCAGACTCTGGCCACCAGGAGTAGCCACAGGCCTGATTCTTGCCACATGAGACCTGTGCCTGGACAAGCCATGACTCACCCCTAAGGGATGTTTTACTGAGTACCTACTATGTGCCAGGCCTGTTCTAAGGCTCGAGAGAGCCAAGGCAGCCTGGGTTAAGAACACGTGCTGAGAGCCAGGGTACGGAGTGTCAGTCCTGCCTCTGTCGTGGGCTAGCTGTATGACCCTGAACTTCTCTGTGCCTCAGTTTCCCCACCTGTCAAGTGAGGACAGAACAGTGCTGTGTGTGCACCAAGGACCTAACAGAGTGGATGAAGGGCATGCCCCCACCAGAGGAGGCTGTGGTGTGTGTGCCGGTCTCTGCTTTTTCCTACTCACTGGCTTGGCACAGTTCAATCCGACCCGCACCTGTTAAGTTGGGGTGCCTAGGACTGGTGGTGGGGGTGAGGCAGACAAGGAAGGTGTGGCCCTGGTTAGAGAGAAGGAATGGCCACATAGGGAACAATTGAATCAAGAATGGATTGAGATTTACTTCCCAGAATGGTGGTCTTGGACGTCTCGATCCTTAAGATGGGCTTCTGCATGAGCTGCGTCTGAATCCTGGAGCTTAATGGAAATGTTGCATCTTGGACTGACCCCAGGCCTCTGGCTCCCCCACAAGGCCTCCGTGCTTATCCATGCGGCACAGGTGTAGACTTGGATGCAGGAGGCAAAGCCGGGGAGGGGAGCGTTGGCCTGGTGTGTGGGGAGAGTTCGGGAAGAGGGTGTCTGGGGAGCTGAGCTGCTCAAGATGATTTGACTCCGCAGAAGCAGACAGCAGGAGGCCCACACCGTAGTGATGGGGACAGCTGTTTGCAGGGCTGCGCCAGGGACAGCCAGATGGGGGCTGTGCATGCTGGCTGGGTGGATCCTGGACACCACGGCCTGGGCCAGACCGAAGAGATGAACTGCCTCTATCCTCAATATTTGTAATGCTTCGAATGACCAGCTGGTCCTGTTCTAAACACTTTCCACACATCCACTCATTTACTGAGCCAACAACCTGGAACAGAAGGTGTGATCGTGGCTCCATTTTACAGATGGAGGAAGAGAGGTGCAGCAAGGTGGAATGACTTGCCCAATGTCACTCAATTTCTATGTGGTTGAGCCAGGATTAAATCCCAGGTATCCTGGGTTACAGAGCCTTTGCTTTTGGCCAGGCTCCAAACTGCCTCTCTGGGAGCACTAGGGAGCCACAGATGGTTGAGGGAAGGGGAGTGGTGTGAGCAAAATGGAGTTTTGGAAGGCTGGGGTAGTAGCAGCATGCGGATGGGTTGGGTGGGGAAACACATGTTTGTGAGTGAAGTGAGGTGGGAGCTGGGGGTGGGAAGGGCAGAGGGAGCAACTTCTAGGGGAGACTGTCCCCCATCCAGGCAGGAAGCGGTGTGATGGCCAATGGGAGGGGCCAGCAAGGCTGAGACACAGCCAAGGGGCGAGGTCTCAGGAGAATTCCAAAAAGGAGGACAAGGTGTGCCCACAGCCACTGAGGCCTGGGCTCGAGAGGCCCAGGGTTGAGGCCACAGGATTGGTGGCAGCTTGGGGACAGAGGCCTGCTTGGAGCTGTGTGCAGGGTTTCCCTGCCTTGTTTTTGCTACATTTTTCTTACCTCCTCTTTTCCTGTGAGTCAAAGCAGATGCACGCGGAGTCCCTGGGAACTCCCCGCTGACTAGGCTTCCATGCAGGCCAGGCCAGGAGGAAGGGGACCCGTTGTCGGCCACATCCTGCTTCCCCGCTGGGAGCCCAGGCTCTCAGAACAGGCTCAAGGGAACATCCCTGGCCTCCCCTCCCCTCAGATCTGTTAAAATCCAGCTGGAGCCGGGGAGAGAACAAGAGAACCTCACTCTGCAAAGAGGGTCAGAGGCACATCTGCCCGTGAGGGGTATCCGCGGGGAGCCGCCGGCTCACCTAGCCCCGTGGGCTCAGACGGCGGCCAGCCTGGGCTGCTGGGTGACCTGGGCGGGTTTCTTAACCTCTCCTGGTTTCCTTCTTCGTAAACATGAGGAGATTAATTATAATAAATGTTAAAAGATTCCCATCTGATGGGATTGTTTTGAAGATTTCTTGAAGATAATGAATAAGAAGCTCAGAGCAGCACTATAAACAGACTCATTCCCGTTTTCCCTGGCAGGGTTTTGTGTGAGACCCTGGGGAGAACCTAATCACAAAGCTAGCTGTTTGTAGTTTAGTGAGTGTTTGTTGAGCACCGACTATGTGCCAGGCAGTGTCCCAGGCACAGGGGCGAGCGCCGCGCCTGGGAATTAGCAGGCAGAACCCGCAAACATCTGCACATTTGCTCTGGGGACTGGGGGCCCTGTGCGGAGGGCCTGCCATGTCTGTCTCCTCACTCCTTCGCGGAAGCCCTTCAAAGGGGGTGCGCTCATCACCGGGGTACCCTTCCCCCTTTTCAACATTCAGGCAGAATTCACACCACAGAAAAGTCACCATTTAACCACTTTAAAGTGTACAATTCAGTGGCATTTAGGACACTTAAAGGTGGTGCAACCGTCACCCAGATCTAATTCCAGACCATTTCATCACCCGAAAGGAGACCTTCCGCCCACTAGCGGCCACTCCTGGGGGCCCTCCCCCAGCCCCTGGCAACCCATTCCTGTCCTTTCTGTCTCTACGGATAAATGGCCTGTCCTGGACATTTTATATAATGGAACTCTACACTTTGTGGCCTTTTGGGTCTGGCTTCTCTTACTTAGCATGGTGTTTTCATGGTTCATCCATGTTGTAATATGTGTTAGGACCTCACTCTTTTTTTAAAAAATTGAATTTATTGGGGTGGCATTGGTTAATACAATTATATAGGTTTCAGGTGGACAACTCTATAACACATCATCTGTGTACTGTATTGTGTGTTCACCACCCCAAGTCCAGTCTCCTTCCACCAGCATTTACTCCCTTTACCTCCTCCCCCCCCTTCCCTCTGGTCGTCCCCGCACTGCTGTCTGTGTCTGCGAGCTGCTTTCTCCTTTAATCCCTTCACTTTCTCATCCGGCCTCCCACCCCCCTCCCGTCTGACAGCTGTCAGTCTGTTAGTTTATTTTGTTCATTAGATCCCACATGTAAGTATGATCGTATGGTATTTGTCTTTCTCTGACTGGCTTATTTCACTCAGCATACATGATACCCTCCAGATCCATCCATGCAGTCACAAAGGGTAAGATTTCCTTCTTTTTTACAGCCAAGTAGAATTCCATTGTGTAAATGTGCCACAGCTTTTTTATCCACTCTTCTACTGATGGGCACTTGCGCTGCTCCCAAGTCTTGGCTCCTGTAAATAACGCTGCAAATGGAGAGACGGATGCATGCATTCTTTCGAATTAGTGTTTCCAGTTCTTCGGATCCATTCCCAGAAGTGGGATCGCTGGGTCAAAAGGCAGATCCATTTTTAATTTTTTGAGGAATCTGCATACTGCTTTCCACAGTGGCTGCACCAGTCTGCATTCCCACCAACAGTGCACGAGGTCTCCCTTCTCCGCGTCCTGGCCAGCACATCATTCCCACCCCTCTTTATGGCCGCATAATACTCCATGGTGTAGACAGAACCCATTCTGTTGACAGACACCTGGCTTATTTCCGCTTTCTTATCCCCATTTTAAAGATAAACCAGCTATGGTTCCAGGTCAACAGTTGCCTATGACCCAGCAATTCCACAGTTGGCATTTACCCACAGGAAGTGAGAATACACGTCCGCACCAACAGCTGTACATGGATGTCCACAGCGGCTTTATTCTTAATGACCCCCGCCCTGGAAACAATCCAGCTATCCATCCACAGGGGACAGATAAATACACTGCGGTGTCATCACAGAATGGAATACAACTCATCAATAAAAGGAAGGGATGAACGATTCACCTAACAACTTGGAAGAATCTCAAAAACCGTAGGCCGAGCGGAAGGAGTCCGACGCGGAGCGCGCGCTGCATGGCTCCATCTGTGTGAGGTTCTAGGGATGCCGGAGCTACAGTGACAGAGAGCACATCGGTGGTCTTTAGGGACTGGCATGGGGGACAGCTGGGGAGGGGCATGAGGGAAGGGTTTTGGGGTGATGCAAATGTTGATTATTTTGATGGGGGGTCGCTATGTGAGTGTGTACATGTGCAAAATTTACTGAAAATGGACGCATTTTGTTGAATAAGTTATGTCTCCATAAAGTCCACTTAGGAAAAGAAACTGTGCCCTGACCGGTGTGGCTCAGCTGGCTGGAGCATCACCTGTAGACCGAAAGGTCTCGGGTTCGATTCTCGGTCAGGACACGTGCCTAGGTGTGAGTTTGGTCCCTGGCCAGAGCGTGTACAAGAGGCAAGAGATAGATGTTTCTCTCCCTCCCTCTCTCCCGCCATTTGCTTCTTTCTAAAATCAATAAGCAGGCCCTCAGGTGAGGATTAAAAAGAAAGAAAAGAAACTGCGTGTCCTAGCCTCACACACCCACAGTCTTCTTCCACGCCCACCACCTGGCTCCCGTTCTCTGAACCGTGAAGCCAAGGTCCCCTTATTCTGCCTGGTCCCTGAGTCGGCAGCAGCTTTGAGCCCCCAGTGCGTGGTGCACCAGAGACTGTGGGCAGAGTGGTGGCTCATCACTGCCCCCGCAGGGCCTGGAAGCCAGGTCTCCGCCTGGACCCTGCTGTGCTGGCCGCCAGCTTTCTTCACCTTGGTGACCAAGACGCGTCTGCGCAGCTGGGCAAGGTCAGCTCGGCAGCACCTTCTGAGTTCATCACTTTTCTCCCGCAGCCCTTTAGCTGCTCTTTCATTTGGCTCCCTTCTCTCTCTACCTCATAGATAAGGACACTGAGGCTCAGAGAGGTGAGGGCCCCTAACCTGGTCTCACAGCCGGCAGATGGAAGACCCAGGACTCAAATGCAGGCTGCGGGCAGCTGGTCCGAGTGCGTGTCCCCTACACAGACTCTTTGCGCAAAGCATCGGCCCTGAGTGAATCTCAGTCAAAACCTAAGACACCGTTGTTGGGACGTGTGGCGCCTGGCGTCTGGGTGCCTGGGGAGACCAGAGGCAGTGAGGGCAGCTGACTGACAAGGGCCTGCAATCGCCTGGAATGGCCCGGGGGGGTCTCTGTGGGGGACATGCTGGGAGTCACGTGCACTGTGCATGTCTGTTTCTGTGTATCTCCAGGATGTGAGGTCTGGTGTCTGTCTTCTAATATCTCTGTGTCTCTGTTTCTGTCTGTCTCTATCTCTGCATCTGCCTCTCTCTGGTGTCTCTGTATCTGTCTCTCTGTGTTTCTGTATCTCTGACTTTCTTTGCCTCTGTATCTGTCTCTGTCTCTCTGTCTCAGTCTGCTGTCTCTGTGTCTGCACAGTCAGAATCACTACCCTCCCTGCCTCTGGCTCTTGTGGGAAGAAAACCCTCGTCAGGGTGGGGGCTGGAGTGAGGGTGACAGGCCCGCCCTGACCTGGCGCGGCTTCTTCCCAGGCCAGCTCTGGCGCCTCTGGGCCGGCGGGAAAAGGCATTCAGCCCAGGGAGGCTGGGGCCTGGCCGGCAGGCCTTTCCTGGGACGGGACTGCCTGCTCCCGTCCCCGACAGCTGGCTGGCTTTCTTCTTTGACACCTTTGGGATGGACTCTGCCTGGGCTTCTGGGTCTTCAGCCTGGGGGAAGACCCTGCCTCCTGCCCCCCAGGCAACTACCCTCTGTGCCCTGGGGCTTTGTGGGAGGGTAGGAGGTGGAGGGCTGGCCACCCACCCTAGTGCTACCTCTGTCCTTCCAGGACTCTGCCCACCACCATCCCTCTGCCACCGTCCCCTCCACCACTGTCCTCCCTCCCTGCACCCTCCACGGCTCACCCCCTCCGTCTGCATTTCTTGGCACCTGTTTGAATGAACTGCTCCTGAGGCCCTAACAGCTTTGAAGGTGGAGGCCATAGGCCATGCCCCCGAGATCAGAGTCCCCAGGACACCACCAGCCTGAGTGGGAATCCAGAACCACCAGCCTGCCTGGAAGAGCCCACTCGAAGAGCCTGTCAAAAAGACAGGCAGCCCAAGGCCAGGTATGGCCTTGGAGTCCACCAGCCCAGGTTCCCAGCCCCGCTCCCCTAGGCCCATTACAGCATGTCTCCATGTTCAAGGTTATCACCTCCAGATGGAGGAGAGAGGCCTGACCCTACGTGGTAGCCATGAAAGCTGAGACCACAGACGGGGCCCAGGGCCACACAGACATGTTCACTAAACATCAGCTCATCGTGACCCACCAGGCACCTTGACTGGCAAAGGCGGTGCTCTGCCCTGAGCAACTGCCCCTCATGTGAAGACAGGCCTGTGCCCAAGGGTTTGCAGTGGTTCTTCACAGGGGTTCTTCCCGCTGGTACTTGTGAACACCAACATGCGTGGATGAGTTGCCGTGCGTCCCAGGCTCCTGAGAGTCTGTCGAGGGCAGATAGTTCCCCTGCCAGAGCTGCACAGAGGTGACTCCTCACTTGTTCACTTAGGCTGGTATGGGGAAGGTACTTGGCCTGGCAGAAGGAAAGGTGGCAAGCAGGGCTGGCTGGCTGCCTGGAGGAGGGGGCCTGTTTGGGGTAGAACACACTGGGCCCCCTCCCCACTTCTGATGTGTCAGAAGCTGTATGTGTGTCCCTGGCCCAGCCTGCAGGCTGGCACTGGATGCCTCACGCCAGGGTCCCAGCAGCTGGGAGGGTGACAGCTGGGCCCTGCCCTGGGGACAGGTTCTGACACGTTCCCTTCCAGGGTGGAGGCAGAATCAGTGTGGAGGAAGGAGGGGGCCCTGGAAGGGCTGGGGGTGGGGCATGGGGGCAGCTGGGGTTCTGACTGTCCTGAGTCCAAGTCCAGGCTTGTCCTGGGTATGCTGGCAAATGACTGGACACGTCCCTTCCCTCATCTGCAAAGGGCTGAAGATATTAACCACACTAGGGTGTTTCAAGAATGGAAGTGCATGTTGCCGAACAAAGTAGAGTGAAGGCTTTTCCCCATAGTATGTGATGCGATAACCTCCTTTCACACATCGGCTCCAAGGTCGGTGCTGTCGTTATAATTATTTCCATTTTACAGATGAGGAAGTTGAGTCACAGAGAGCTTCAGACATTCTCTCTGGTCATCAGCAGCAGGGCGGGGGTGCTCCCGCGTTAAGTTTTGGCATCTATATGGCTGGTCTCCTAGCTGGATTTATAGGCTCCCCAAGGCCGTATTTCTGCAGCTGGCACGGAGCCCACTGGATAAACAGGTAGGGAACCAGTGAGTGAATCAACGAATGTTAAGCTGTGTGACCCCAGACAAGCGTCTTCACCTCTCTGGGCCTGCATTTCAGTATCTGTCAGGTAAAGGATGGGCACAGCCAGCTCCGAAAAGCTTTTAGGCCAAACTCCAGGAACCCAGTGAAAAGAAATGCAGGTCAGAGCCTGAGCACAGGGACTTTCCAAATTCCCCGGTCATTTTTAGCCTTGCTCCCAGGCGACAAGTGACCCTTGCTCTGTCCTCAGCCCAGCCAGCTCTCGGCGAGTTCTTTTTCTGGCTGTATGAACTCAAGCCGCGTGTGCAGCCGAAGTTAAACTCAAGAGGGTTGTACACGTGGCCGGGGCGGGAAGCCGGAGCAGATGGCGGGCCACCTGTTGAAGGGCGGCTGCGAATCAGCAGCTCCCACCCAGCCGCCCCGCTGCCCCCATTGCCCTCCCTCCTTCCTGCTCCTGAGTTCACCTTTCCCAGCTCCATGCTGAGCTTCTGCAGGGTCCGCAGCAGGGGCTCCAGGCCTGGGACTCTCACGGAGAGGGGAACTAGCTGAGACTGGCGGGGAGCCAAGCGTTTCTTTTAGAGCCTGGTTCTTGAAGGCTAGGGGAAGGCCAGACCCTGAGCAGACAGAGGATCTGCCTGCCACAGGGTCTGGGGCAAAGGGAAGTGCTGTCCGACTGTTACTGGACATGTGCTTAGGACTTCAGGATCTTAGCTTCTGCCACTTCCCCCTGTTGCCAGGTCAACCCTAACTGCCAACTCAGGAGCCCTGGGTCTCTGGGGCAGCCCGGAGCTGCCGGTCACATCCCGTTGGCCCCGAAGCCATGGCCAGGAATGGGTTCTTCAAATCAAAGTCATTAATCTTGGTTAACACAAGGGAATTGCAACTCAGTTCAGAAACGACCTTCCCCGCCTGCTCGTTTCTCACAGCCTGACCTTCCTGCATATTTTAGGGACACAGGACAGCGTTCCCGTGTGAGCGCCGTCATTGCTGTCCCTCTGCTTTTCCTCAGCAGAACAGTTGTATCTCTTCTCTTCATTCAACTTGCCTGTCTTTTCTCCCGGTCTTCCTTTCCTCCCCCAGGAGTAAATCCTTTTCTTCCCACTGCCTATCTACTCATCCGTCCATTCATTCTTCCTCTTTCCTTCCTTCCACCCATCCATCTATCCACTCACCCACACACCCACCTATCCCTTCATTCTGGCACCCCGTAGGTGCTCAATAATTGCAGTTGAGTGAATGTATGGTGAGTTTCTCCAAGCAATTTATCTAGTGACCTTATGAAAAAGGAAAAAGGAAGATTCACTGGGAATAAGTGGTTTCTGGCTGAATGAGTTCCTCACACCTCCCCTCATCCATCCATTCATTTATCCACTGGTTCATTATTCAGCGAACAGTTGAGTGCCTCCCGACTGCCAGCCATTACACTAGGTTCTGGTACTGGAGATACAGAGTTGAGCAGAAACAGATGTCTGGCCCATACCCTCATGGAACTTGCGAATTTGGGAGGAGACAGATGTTAATCGAATAACCACACTCATGAATCCATAATTGCAAACAGCAATAGGTGCCCAGAAGGAAAAGAAATCACCTAGTACATCCCAGAGGTTCCTGAGCCAGGCTGGGGGGCCAGGAAGGCGCCTGTGAGGTCCGACCCTTGTGCGGGAGCCAAAGGATGAGCCAAGTGACGTCAGGGATGAGCCAAGTGACCTCTGCGTCAGGTGGCTCAGAAGGGGGAATAAAGAAAGGGATCTGGTTATAAAAGTGATCATGTAGTTGCAAGAGCAAATAGGAGAGATTAGGAAGTGCAGGAAGCTGCCATCACCCTAGGCTGGGGAGACAAAGAAGAGACAGAGTTACTGGAGCTGCTGGGGCCACAGAGAAAATATGGCCATTTCTAGAGACACTGCCTCAGGGTGGCACGAGGGAGGCTGGTGAGAATAGAGAAGGGGAAAGACGGGGAGGGGGAGAGGGGAAGTGAGGAGAGGGGGATGTGCAGAGAGGAAGAAATACCCTGGCTCCTCCCCGCACCTGCCCTTTGGTCTCCATTGGCTGAACTTAGTGGGAAACCAGAAGGCAAGGGAACCTGGGAAATGCCATTTTCAGGGTCCACTTGCAAAGCAGAAGGGTGAGGAGTGGCTATGCCTGGCATAGGCAGGAATTAAATAGGCACGGGGAGGGAATCAAGTTCCAGGCCATAAAAATGGCACGTGCAAAGGTCCTGCGGTGCTGAGAGCATGGTGTCCCTTGGGAAGGCGCAACAGGCTCAGAGGTCCTGAGGTCTCCTGGAACAAACGAGGAGTTTGTTCTCTAACCTGAGAGCTATGGAAGCTGAGAAGGATTTTAAGCAGTAAGGAAGCCACAACAAGATTTGCACTTTTGAAAAGACCATGCTGTCTCTTGGATAGGGAGCAGGTGTGAGGTGCCCTCAGAGGGGAAGCAGCCACAACTGCCCTGCCAAACCCATCCCCCAGTTTCTGGTTTCCTGCCCAGGCCGGGGGTCCCTGAGGTCCTCCCCACCCTCTGGCCTTGCATACCCATAGCAGGAGGACTTCCAGCTTCTTATAACGAGGTGTCTGCTTCCTGGTCTCCTGCTTCCCTCCTTTGAGACCTTTGCTCCCAGAGGAGGCCCCATGCTCAGCCCACCTCACCTAGCCCCTTAACCTTAACTAAGCCCCCCAGCTGCCCACAGCCTGGGCTGGGGTGCCAGCCACTGCGGCACCTGTTCACGGCTGTTTTTCACTTCTCCAGTGGCTCAGCTTTCAGGTCTGATAAATATTAATGGCCGAGCAGGGTCGCGGGTGGCCCCACTGGGAGATAGTCTTTCTGGAAGGCGCGTCAGGGTGCCCGGCCAGAGTCGCAATGGGACACCAGGCCTGACTCCCAGCCTCCTTGCCTGCCCCCACCCCACCCCACCCCACCCGACTTGGGGGTGAACCCATCAGACTTGCTCTGGTTCTCTCTTAAAACCAGAGCTACTATCATGTGAGTCAAGCTGTGGGCCCCAAGGAAGAGATGGACTCAGGAAGAAGTAAGTTCTTGAATGACTGGGTGAGGGTACCTTGGCCTTAAAACCATGAACCCCACTTTCCCAAGGGGTAGAAGAGCTTCAGGCTGAGAGTTCTCCTAGAGACTGAGTGTGGCCTTGGAGGAATCAGGGCTGCCCTGGGCCTTGAACCCTCCACCTGTTAAATAAAAGGGTGGCCTGGAAAAGATCCAAAGTCTCAACTCTCTCCCAGAATATATGCTTTAGAAGACATGCACTTCTTGGAGGCGGGCGCCATTTCGGGGAGCGGCGGGGTGAAGTGGACTACGGTGTAACGCCTGCTCTGTTCACAGCACTGCTGCGTTCTGGCGTTTGACTTCCCTACGGTAGCGGGGGAGGGCGGCATGGTTTTCTCCACACTCGTACGACGAAGGAAATATGGCTCAGAAGTTCAGCCTCTTGCCAAGGATTACACAGAGAAGAAGTGGCAGGGCTGAGATTTCTAACCAAATCCGGAGGCAATGTGGTACAGTACTTAAAAGTAGGGGCTCTGGATTCAAATTCCAGTTCTGCAATAGGAGCTGTGTGAGCTTGGGCAAGTAGCTGAGCCTCTCTGGACTTCAGTCTCCTCTATAAAGTGGAAAAAGAATACTCGTACCCCTGCGTCATCTGGTCACTGAAAGGATGAAATGGACAATGGGAGGAGATTTAGAACAGAGCTTGACTCACTAAGGGTCTGGGATCTCCTCACGCTAAGACACACCCCACTGCACCATCCTGCTGGCCATTTTCATGAGCACTGCGCAGTATCCAGCCCAGTCCCTGAGATGGGCGGGCACACAAGAAACATGCTTTGAACCCAGGAGCGAGTGGAGTCAGGCCCCAAAGTGGGAAACAGGGACTGTAAGTCACTGTTCCTGGTGAGCGCTGTCCTCTCGACAGCTGGGCAGATTGGAATTTTAAAATGTGTTTCCCCTTTTAGAGTGAGCCATGCCTAAGTATTTCTGGCCCTTGAAAGGAACATAGTTTCAGAGCCAGGGCAGAGAAACCACGCGTGCGCACACAGCCCAAGGAAAACATCGGCCACCAAGCCCTTTCCCTTTGCAGCCCACGTGGGCTTCCTGGGGCTGCTTGGGCTGGCAGGGGTGGTTGCCCTGCAGGCAGATGGTCCATGGGCTCCGGCTGGTGGGTGGGCCACTGAAAGGAGGGGTCAGGAAGTAGGGAACCCTGGGAATCCCACAAGCTACCACAAATGTGTTGTGAAACATCTTAGTGTGCACTGAGCTCAGATGGGGGCCTACCCCATGGCCAGCAACCCCACCCCTAGGTATCTACCCAACACAGACGCCTCCTCGTGTGTTTCCAAGAAAAGGCGTGGATGAGAGTGCTCAGAGAAATGGTGCTCATGTTAGCTTAAAGTGAGAACTGCCCCCAACCCGTCAACAGTGGAATGGGCAAATAAGTTGTGTATATTCATCAATGGAATGAATACTACACAGCAACAAAAAAGCAGTGAGTACTCCTATATGCAAACGCAGGGAAGAACTTCACAGACGTGATACAGAGCCAAAGGCCAGACTCAGAGAATACATCCATTCTATTTACATAAGGCACAGAGACTGTCTGCGCTGGCACACACTTCAACACGGGTGAACCTTGGAAACATCACGCCAAGCGAGAGGGGCCAGGCACAAAAGGCCATAGGTGTGTGATTCCGTTTACACAACGCATCCGAATGCGCGTGTCCATGGAGACGGACAGGGGAGCAGTGGTTGCCAGGGGTTGAGGGACCGCAGAGTGACAGCTCAGAGGAATGGGGCTTCTTTCTGAAGTGATGACGGCGTTTGCGAACTGGCTGTGGTGACGGCTGCACAACTCGGAACACCCCAGAAGCCATGGAGTTGTATGCCACCGAATCAGAGGATTGCGTGCTATGTGAATTATATCTCAATAAAGCTGCTAAAAAAAAAAAACAAAAAAACAATTTGGTGTTAGAAGGCAGGATGCCTGGAGTTCTGCCTGTACATCGTCAGCCTGGGTGGGGGGTGACGCCTGCAAGGGGGAGGCAAGGGGGCGCCAAGGGTGCTGCTGGGAGACTGGACAGGCCTTATTTCCGGGTGTGGGTTATACATATGTGCCTGATGATACACAGTTTGCTGTATGGAGGTCACATTCAACTAAAGGTTATTAAGAGACAAGACCCCAGGTCAGCATCGGACACATGCCTCAGGCCCGGTTCACATCCCCATCAATGAGTTCAGCCCCAACTAACGGCAGAAATGAAAGACCAGGGAAGGCAGGCTAGCGGTCAGGCTTTGGAATAGCCTGTAGTGACTCAGAGTAACAGTTGGAAAGGATCTGTTGCCGCTGACTTCCCGGCCCCCGTTAGCCAGCCCCAAGGACCTGCTGCAGCCCACTGAGTGTATTCCGGGGCCTAAAAACTTGGCTGCTGAGGGTTAGGGAAGCCTGGGCTGGGGCAGGGCTGCTGGTGAAGCCCTAGGCCAGACTCAGAGTCGTCCAGCAAGCCCTGAGCAACAGCCTGCCTAGCAGGACCCAGCCAGGGACAAGGATGCCTTTATTGCTAAGGATCGGGGGAGGACGGCTCTGGGCCCAGACCGCCTCTGCTTGAACTCAGCCCCGCCACTTCCCAGCTCTGTGATCCTGGAACATGCACTCAACGTTCCTAGTCTCAGGGTCAGTAAAATTGGGTGACATGCCTATTTTGCAGGCTGTCTTGAGATCTAAACTAGATGATGATGTCAGCTCTGAACATAGCACCTCACATGTAGTCAGTGTGTGGGAAACATTAGCTGCTACCCATACACACTGGAGGACACAAACTGGTTTGTATTGAGCGCCTACTGCATGCCAGGCACCCTTAAGGCGGTTCCAAGTCATTACCTTGTGCTTTTTTTCCACCCCTCCCCCACCTCCCTATGCCCTACCTTCTCCAGAAAGCTCCCTGGCTCGGAAGCCTGGGAGTTAACCACATAAATGATTGCTGTGGATTTTGTGCTGCAAATCAGGGGTCTGTTGAGAAGCCAGCAGCAAGGGAGCCTTGGAGCACACTCAAGATTTATGTGGAGTGTTTGTCCCATCATCCCCGGTGGCAGGTCCACCCTGGTGATCATTTATCAAAGAGGTTTTACGAGGCCCTGAAGTTCATGGCCATAGTCTGGGATTTTGAGGTGTAGGAGGTTGGGGGAATGATGTCTCCCAGAGGGGGAGGCTGGGCTGTTTGCTTCCAGATTCTTTTTCCAGGCTAACGGGAGCCAGGCAATGTTTTAGGGGCACCTTATTCTGCTCTTCAAATCTGTATACCATGCTCTGATCCTTAATTGTGCAATGCAAGCAGTGATTTTTTTTTTTTAAAGAAAGCACTTTGCAGCTTACCAAATGCCTCTGCCTAGCTCACCTCAGGACCCAGATCTGGAGAGTGGTTTGCCGCTTCTACTCTCCAAGGCTACTGTACTTGAAAAAAGAAGGGATGTTAAGACAGGGCGACCGAACACATGTTTTTTTTAATGTTTACATTGAACAAGTTAACACAGCCACACATACAAAAGGAAGGTGATTTCACCAGCTGTGGCAGCCGGGAGCTTCCCTTGGTCCCGGGAACGGCGCCGTCCCGCCGCGGTTTCCTCATCTCCAGCGTGGAGGTGGCGATTTGATTCCTGCTTCACTGTGTCATACGACCCAATAGGTGTGAAACGGTTCATAAACCCAAGGCCTCCGTAAGTCCTAGGTTTTGTTTTTCTTCATTGTTGACAATTGCACGCCTTCCTCTGAGAAGAACACACTTGCCAGTGGTCTGCTATATTTGAAGCTCTTTCTGAGCAGAGTAGAGAAGTGCTTGCTTCATTCTTAGGGGGGAAAAAAGGAAAGAAAGAAAAAATAGGGCAGTCAGATGATAAATTTTGATTTTCCGGTCCCCAGCGAGCAAGAGGCCAAACACACAGCACACGTAGCATCTCAAAGAGGAAGGATGGGCCCGCCTAGGAAGGTAAATGGGCCCTGGGAGGGGTGCCAGAGGTGCATGCGCAGTGTAGAGGGGGGAAGAAACAGGCACAGGCTCCAGTGAGAAGGGGCTTTGGGGTCCAGAGAAGCTGGGGCACATGGGAGGCTTTGATCTGGATTGCTGGCACCGGGGAAGGATAAGAGACTAGAAGACAGAGCAGCGGAAGGCAGTGGACTGTTCTGGAATTTGGAAGGCATGGTGAGGTTTGGGGTCCAGTTTGGCATCCCAGGATCAAGCATGGACTGGGCCCCAGCTGTGTCTCTGGCCTTGAGGCTCTGTGGGATGGGACAAGAGGCTCTGCTCTGGTGGGAAGGGGCAGACCCAGAGACAAATACATAAAATCACCTGTGCTAAATGCCTGAATCCTGGAAACGAACTTTCCCAGCAGGGTGAGGGCAGATTCCTGAAGCTTCTGAGCCAACCCTGCAGGAAGCCACAAGTCTGAGATGTGCCCAGATGCTCCGCACTGATGGTTTCTGGTCTCCTACAGAACTGGGGGGGGGGGGTGCGCATTTCCTCCCAGTTCCCAGCGCTGGGTCTGCCCGTGAGCATCTATCCTGGCTCTTCAAGTCCACTACACTTGCGTCCCAGGAAGGGAGGTGGAGAGAGCGGGGGCGGCGCGTTGTGTGGTCTCAAGGGAGCTGCAGGGAGGTCAGTGAGGCTCGCCGGGAGGCCAGGAGATGGCTCCGCCAGGGTCTGGAGGCTGCGGCTCTGGGACAGTCGGGTGGCCTGTCACTGTCCCTTAGAAACGGGTCCTTTGAGTCTACTTTGGTATGTGACATTAATATAAACGAGCCTTGACATTTCTCATCTTCTGGCACACTTGGCCTGTTCTGTGACTAGACACAAACCTGTCAGGGCCTCATTTCCTTACCTGCGAAACTGGGGACACATGTGACGCAAGGGAGGAAGACTTTGTAGGCCCTTCCTGCCCAAACAAGCTGGTATCTCAGACCGACGGCAAAGCTAATGCTAACAACTCACAAAGCCAGGGGGTTCTGGGAACGTGCTGCCCAGGGGCCGCCGCCAAGCTGCACGCCCTCGGGCCTTCACTTCTCTGTGCCTCGTCTCCTCACCTGTGAACTGCGAACATAACAGAACGTACCTCATGAGCCCCTTGTGAGATCTGGTGAGTTTGCGCCTGTGAGGCGCACATCCCCGACGAGCCAAATTGCCGTCACTTCCCTGTTCAGAGAGCATGCGTCACCTGGATTGCCCTTCATCCTCCTCCCAATGCTACGGGGTATGTTGTTCTTCTGTCCCTGCTTTACACGTGGGGAAACTGAGGTTTGGAGAGGTTAAGTAGTGGTAAAGGCCTCACAGCAAGTAAATGACAGAACTATTACATCAGTCTGTGCCAGTGGCCCGCCCAGATGCCATCCACCCACAAATGACCAACATTATCACCTGCCTTCCTCCCCGGTCTGCGTCTGCCCGCTCCTGGCTCCGAGATGTAAGGCGGGAGACTCTCCTGAGTCACTGGGTCATTTGGGGAAATAGAAACATCCAGGTGGAAGCCTCTCTCCTCCCACTCCTGGCCCACTTCACATGCATGCACAGGCACATGCACGAACACATGTGTGCACACACAAACACAAACGCACACACTTGAGTGCGTGCACACCCCCCCAGCACATCCACACAAACACGCACACACAAACATATGCACACACCCGAATGCATGCACATGCATACACACCGGCATGTGCACACACACATGCAAACACACACACACGTGAATATATGCGTACAAACACACATACACATTTCACACATGTGGCACATACTCAGGAACTTCTCCTGGATAATTTCAGTTTAGCCAAGAAAGCTGCCCCTCCCTCTCTTTATCCTGTCGACTCCTGTGGCCCTCCTCCTTCAGACTGTGTGTGTGGCCTCATCACGGTGCCCCTTCTCCTCAGGTCGCAGACAGGCAGTAGCAAAACCTCCTCAACCACTGGACAGAGCCAGGAAGGGTCAACACAGACACACACTGCCACCTACAATGTGCCAGGCCAGTGCCCAGAGCACTGCGCTCTCTAATTTGAGCCACACAAACAAAAATGGTGAGGATCAAAAGCCCATTGTACAGGGCAGAAAACTGAGGTTTAGGGAGCTAAGAGGTTTGCCCGAGGCTCGCTGAGCCAGAGAGAGATGGGACAGGACATACAGTGAACAAGACAGACCTGATTCGTGCCTGAGGGAGGGAGCACCCAGGCTCCTGGGGAGCCAGACAGGGAAAAGTCGACAGAAAAATAAATAAAATCAACAGCAAATTCCTATGCCAATGAGCTGAGTCAGAGAATAACAGGAGGGACCTACTTGAAATGGAGAAGGCAGGGAAATCTGTCTGGGGAGATACTGTAGCCAAGACCATAAAGATAAGAGGAGTTGGTTTGGAAAAGAGAGCCTGGAAAGGCATTTGAAGTGAAGAACAGCCTGTGCCAAGCCTTAAGGAACCCACTAGTAACCCCACAGTAAACCTGCATTGCCTGAGCTGGCACTGTTTCACCAGCAACCGCTTGGTCTGTGTGGGGCTTGACACATGCGCTAAGACATAATTAACTTCGAAGTCTTTCGAACCATACCTCCTATCACCAGGTGCTAAAAATGCCAGAAGCAGGGAAAGCCCTTGCCCTGTGCCCAGCGTTCCTTCAGGACAGCTTGGCTGACGCGGCTTTTGTGTGGGCCTGGGTCAGGGCCTGAGTTTTGCATTTCTGGCGATGATGATGATGATTTTCCTGTTCACCCTGGAATATCCACCAGGGTTTCCAAAGAGGTGGCCGTTTCCTCTTGTTCCATTTATTTATAATGCATGGTCCTCCTCTGCGCCAGAGAAAGCCTAGTTTTATTTACATGTCAGTGTCCCAGAGGGCAGAGGGGCCCACATGGCACCTTTGTCCCCAGGCTCACTCTGGGCTCCAGCTGGCAGGTTGGGACAGCTGTCACCTGCTTGGAAATCAGAGACTCATAGAATTTTGAGGCTGGAAGGGGTGGCATTTCACAGATGGGACACGTGAGGGCAAGGAAGGCTTGGATGTGCAAAGGCCTCCCGGCGCGAGTCAGAACAGTGGGGAGTGCCGAAGGGTCCTTGCCATGTTCCCTGCCACAGACAGTCTCCATCAGCAGAGGGGTGGTGGGGACCAGACGCTGTAGCACAGGGTCCGAATCCCAGCTCCACCACTCCTGAAAAGTAAATCAACGGTCAGTGCCTCCTCTTTCTCATCCATAAAATGGGGTCCTCATCACACTTAACCCAAAGTTACTGGGAGGAGTAACCGAGCCAGTGTACATAAAGTGCTTAGAAAAGCACCTTGGCACGTGCTAAGGTTTCTCTGTGTGTATTAAAGGAATACAATGCATCTATTCACATATACAATAAATATATGAAAACAGTGAATCTCCTGTCAGAGCTCCCGTTTAACAAGAGGAAGAGAGGCCCCAGAGTTGTTGAGTCATTTTCCCCGGAACATACAGCACCCTTTCTGCCCTGGCCAGTGGTATGGAGCGGGGCAGGCCGCGGACTCTGTCACCAGGCCGGTGCATTCACTAATGTGTTCTGGGAGGCAGGGGACGCTCTTCTTCCCTGTCTCCAAAATCAGAACACTGGGCCCTGCAAGTTGCCCCAACTCTGGGCTGCTGAGGGCTGCACATGGTCCTTACTGAGTCCTCCTTTCGAGTGAGGAGGGCCATAGCACCCTGAGTGAAATTGGCTCCTGGGCTGCGGCTGCCCCTCCCGAGAGCTCCTCCGCCGGCTCCTTAGTCTCAGGGGACGGCCGCCACATCCTTACCTGGCTCCTCTTGCGTCCTGCTTGACCTTTACTTAAAGACCAGCTGTAGCCGCTGATGGGTTTCCGCGGTCCCCCGGGGAGCCCCTTCAGACGGCTCGAGCCCGGCGGGCTGGAGAGAGCCCCTAATTGGGGCAATGAATCATCGTTCGCGGCTCCCGGCTGGACACAAAATAGATAGAGGAGCCGGCGCGCTATTGTGCGCAGTTTGGGACGCGGGGGAGGGGGGGCACAGCAGAGGGAGGGGGGACAGCAGGGAAAGGGGGGGAGAAGGGGGAGGGGGAGGGGAGGGCGCGCGAGGGAGGGATTCCCCGCCCGCCGGCTCCCGCCCGCCCTCCGCCCTCCTCCTCCCCTCTCCCCCTCCCTCCTCCTCCCTCCGCGCCGCCCGCCGCCCCGCCTCCCTCCTCCCCAATTAAATGACCCAACGCTTTGGCAGGCGCCGAGCTCGCACATGCGGCTGCCGCTCCAGCCGCCCGGGGCCCGCCGCCGCCGCCGCTGCGTTCCGGGCGCGCTGGGCGCGGCGCCGCCGGGGGCTGGGCGGGCCGGGGGCGGGGGAGCGCCCCTGCGAGCGGCCGAGCTCCCGCGCCCGCGCCGGCCGCCCGCCGCCAAACTTTGCGGCGTGCACACATGCTCCAAGTTGGGCGCGGCGGTGGCGGCGCGGGCAGGCGCTGAGGGCGGCGCGGGGCGGCCATGAGCGGGCGGCCGGTCTCCCGCAAACAGCGGCTCATGGCCGCCGTGGGCGAGCGGGCGGCGGGCGGCGGCGGCGGCGCGCCGCTCTCCTGCTTCATCTGCGGCGGCGGGATCGGGCGCGGCAAGGAGCTGAAGCTGCAGGTGAAGCAGCCGGCGGCGGCGGCGGCGGGCGCGGGGACCCCGGCGCAGCCCTTCTTCCCGTTCCTGCAGCAGCAGGAGCCGGCGCCCGGCGCGCGCGAGCTGTCCCCGGCCGACGGCTGCGTGCTGGTGTGCGCCGTGTGCCGCTGCTTCCTGGGCGAGCAGTGGGCCGCCTTCGAGCGCGCCCGCACGCCCGTGGACAAGCGCATGTACTGGCTGAAGCGGCCCCACCAGTGCGACGCGGGCGCGGGCGGGCGCCGCGTGGGCGCTGGGGCCCCCCGCGAGTGGAACGTCGCCTACGCGCTGGGCGGCGCGGCCGGCGACGACGACCACGACGACGACGGCGGCGGCGGCCCCGGTTCCCGAGCCGCCGCGGAAGAGCCTCGAGACTCGGAGCTGTCGGAGCTGTCGGACACCGAACCCCTCTCAGAGCCCGACCCTGTCACTCGGGACGCCGTCAGTCCCCGCCAGGACGGGGCGCCAGCGGCGCGGGCCACTCCGGGGCCTGGGCCTCGCGGGGGCCGCTGCCAGGAGTGGAGGCCGGTGCCCGGACCCCCTCCGGGACAGAGCGCTGAGGCCGCCGCGCAGGGTGACGTGGAGGAGGAGGAGGGGGAGCCTTCGAAGCTGCACGTGGACGGGGAGCCCAAGACGGGCATTAGGCGCAGGCGGAAGGGCGTTGGGAGGCCCTGGGTCCCTGAGGCCCGGGCCAGTGTCCTGAGAGGCATTCAGGACCCTTGGCGAGGCCCTCCAGCCCAGGGGGCCCCTGCAGATGGTGTGAAAGGAGCCCCTTCAGGCAGGGCCGCCAAGACTCCAGAGAGCAGGCCGCTGGGGGAGTCGCGTGGAGGCTACTGCCTGTCTGAGGACAGTGACATCAACATCACCAGCGAGGAGGAGGACCGAAAGGAGCAGCCTCTCCCGTGCCCCTGTGGCCCCAAAGAGAAGGAAAACGGTGGCCGATTCCCCCGGGCTCCTCTGGAAAGCCAGGCTGCGCCACCAGAGGGCCTTTGCTGCTACATTTGCGGGTCGGCGCTGTCACCGGCCTCGCAGCACCAGATCCACGTGCAGAAGCAGGAGAAGCTGGCCCAGGCCCCCTTCTTCCCCTTCCTGTGGCTGCACAGCCCGCCCCCGGGCGCTCAGCCCATCAGCGAGGGCGGCAGCACCCTGGTGTGCCCTTGCTGCTTCTCCTCTCTCATGCAGCAGTGGCAGAGCTTCGAGCTGGCCAGCGTGCCTGTCCTGCAGCGGCTGTACGTGGTCCCTCTGAACAGCCACGCCCCCGGCATGGCCTCCAAGGGCAGGAGGCCCCCCAGGGAAGAGGGCCCACCCCCCGGGACCCTGCCAGAGGCCTGCTACCTCTGTGGGGAGGACTGCACCCCGGACGCCCGGGCAGTGGCCTCCAGGATCCTCAACGGCAATGCTAGGAGCACCATGCATTTCCCCTTCCTCAGCCTCCTGCCCTGCCCTCCCAATGCGCGTGGCCTCAACAAACGCTGTGAGGTCCGTAGCTGCCCCAAGTGCTTCAGCGTCCTGGAGGACATCTGGACTCTATACCGGGCCTGCCAGAATGAGGAGCTCATCACTTCCGTGCAGGGCTTCCTGGGGAGGTACCACCAGGCCTTCCCCGCCTCAGACCCTGCTCTCTCCGAGCCGTCCACATTGGCCCAGGGCAGCGCCGTGTCCATCTGCTACATCTGCGGGGCTGAGCTGGGTCCCGGGAAGGAGTTCCAGCTCAACGTGAACCCCTCCAGTCGCTTGGGCGAGAAGGAGCCCTTCTTCCCCTTCCTCACAGTTTACCCACCTGCCCCTCGTGCCAGGCCTGCTGACTCCACCGGCCTGGTGGCCACCTGTGTGCTCTGCTACCACGACCTGCTAGGCCAGTGGCTGCAGCACGAGGCACGCAACGCCCACCACGCTGTCAGCGCCTGGTCTCGGCAGTACCACGTGGATACGTTTGTGTGTTTCTTCTGCCAGCAGGAGAGGAAGCGGTGTCTGGGGCTGAAGGCCGTGCGGGTGGCCCGGCTGCCCCTGTTTCTCTATACCCTGCGAGCGAGCCACAGCCTTCTGGTGGACGACGGGCGGCAGCTAATCATTGGCGCCTGTGTGGAGTGTGGGACCCTGGTGTGTGCTGGCCAAGGGCTGACCCGCCAGGGACCCATGGGCTGGAGCTCCCCAGTGGCATCGGCGATAAAGGTAAGCAGCGGTTCTCATCTCATCCTCCGAAATTTGTGCAGGGAAAGAAGAGATGTTTTCTGTTCCTCTGCCAGGAGGAGCTTGCGCTGATTCTTTGCGGTGTGTTCCAGCAGGAGGTGCTCTCCCTGAGTCACCAGGCTGGTACTCGGTGAGCGTACTGGCGTGTCTGGGATCAGAGGCATGCAGCAGGTCAGAGGAGTTGCGGGCCAGGAGTGGACTTGTGGAAGAATAGGGCACTGCTGGAAACAGCAGGCATGGGCCTGAACTTGAGTGTGTTTGCAGCAGAATCTATCAAACGGAGGAAGTTCGGGGCATGTCTGTCATCCGCCTGATAACATTGGTAATTAGTCCAGCCACGCAGGTCACTGCGAGGTCTCCGCACTTACCCGGTTTCAAACACATCAGAGGTGGAAGTTCCTCTTCACTCTAGCTCCCTGGTGGCTTAGCTTTTCCAGAGTTTTCCAACCGAGTTCACACTTTTCCTTTGTGACTCTGGTTGCTCACCAGCAGATAGAAAGATTACCGGGTGCGGGGATTTGGGACCCCTGTGGGAAGGGAGTCTTTCTTCTCTGCAAGTCAGCTGTGCAGGAGGAGGCGGTGCTGGCCCCGTTTACAAGGCGCCTGCCTTCACGCTGCCTGCCCAGGAGGAGCCAGACAGGGCTCGGTTCATTTCGGATCCGGCTTTGCAGAGGCCGAAGCAGAAACTGCCCCAGGTGGGTCTGAAGTGGGCATCTGTGAGCCGTGAGCACCATCCCGACCACCAAAGCCACGAATCCTTGAGTCCTGATTCGCGCCACAGACAGACTGACTTGTTTCAATCAGACTCTTGTAGCGTGGCCACCGGCGAGGGGCCAGCAGGAGGATGTGGGAATGGGGAAGGCGGTCTCTGACTTGTTAGGAATGGTCGTTCCATCTGTTTGAAAGGTTCCTGGTCCCACGTCCTATGTGTTCTTGGGTGGTGGTGGCACCTGTAAAGTGGGTCCTGCCTGAATTCGCCCAACTCCTCTCGTGTGGTTGGTCCCCTGTCTCATACTCTGTCCAGGGTTCCTTCTCCACTCAGGTTGTTTTGGACTTGAGAGCTGCCTTCGGGGGCTTTGGTGTGATGTCCTCTCATTTTAAACGGAGGGGCATATCGCCTCTCGTTTGTGGTGGGTGGCAAGTCTGTGCAGCGCCTGCTGCTGGAAATCCGAACAATTGCAGTTTCCAGAGGGCCAGCCCTGGGAGGAGAGTCTGGCTTTGGAGCAGGGCAGACCGGGGTTCTAATCATGTCCTTCTCTCGGAAACCAAGTACCTGCCAGTCTGTTTACTACCCTTGCTGAGCTCGTGTCCTTGGTCGAGGAGTGGAAATCTGTATCTCCCGCCTTGAAGGGTCATCGCAAGAATTAAGTGAATTGGGGAATTTAAATGCTCCCAGAAAGCCAAGTGCTTGGGTCGCGGTGGGACCCTCATGTCCACCCGCGTGTCGGGGTGGTTTTTCTAGCACGCAGGTTGCTCTAGCATAAGGCTTCGGGTTTGCAGGCTGAGTGAGGGCTTCAGGCTCCGTGACGGCGTGTCGGGTAATCAGAGGCCGCCCGTGGGGCCTTGCAGGCAGCGTGTGTTCTGCAGAACATCCAAATGGCGCTGAGCTGTCTCACGTCAAAGGCTCACTCACCAGGGCTGATGAGACGCCAGCCGTAGGCCTCGACTGGTGGGGGCGCCAGGAAGCAGAAGCAGCCGCAGCTCTCAGGCCCACTGGGGAGGTGGGAGGCGAGGGGCGCCTGGTGTGGGTGAGCACGCACGCCGGTGTCTGTCCTGAAGGGGTCAGCATGGGTTTGGGAAGGCTGAATGTCAGACTAACTTCTGCACCATTTCCAGAGCAAGTTTTTTGTTTGTTTGTTTTTGCTCCTCACCATGGCCCTGTGAGGCACTATGATTCTCACTTTACAGATGAGTAAGTCAAGACTCAGAAAAGGCAGGTGGGCTTGGTAACTCACACAGCCAGTAGATGGCTGAGGGGGCTCTTGAACCCAGGTCTTCTGACCCCTAAATCCTATTTGTTGGATGGAGTGGGATAAAGCAGGAGAGAGGGTACAGAGGTGAGGAGGAGCCACGCAGCCTTGGGTACACAGGCGTCCCTGTGGGTATGACGGGAGCCCGATTAGGGGAAGTGAGGTTGGAGTGCTAGAAGCCTTGGAGTCAGTGAAAGGAAGTGGGGTTTAGGGGAGCAATAAAAAGTTCTCACAAGAACGCTGGGCACAGGTCAGGAAGAGACCCACCGGGCCCTGGCCGTGGCATCCATCCAGGTGGGCGGTGAGGCCATCGGGCCTGTTCGTGGTGGGGGCGGCAGGGTCGTCTCAGGCTCGACTGGACCCAGGGAAAGAGAAGCAGAGACTCCACCTGTGAGGGCTCCTGACGACTGTCCGTAGGTGCCAGAAATGCAGCCTCCCTCCCTCCCCCCCTCTCCCATTCATTCAGCAAATGTTCACTGAGTGCCTAGGCTGAGCCAGGCGCTGTTCCAGACACTGAGAATCTGGTGGCAAGATCAGAGCCTTCACTGTCAGGGGCACAAAGAGTCAACAAGGAATAGGACTTCCCGCGGAGCTGTGAACAAAGCAGGAGGAGGACGCGCCCAGTGCCAGGCTGGGCCCGGGACGAGAGCCCCCATGTGCAGGAGCGGGGAGCGGCACGGAGGGGCTGCGGGCAGGGACTGTCGGGCAGGGTGCCGCCGAGCCGCCCGGGAGCGTGCAGGGGCCTCCGCGTGCGTTTCCTCTGCCAGCGCCCGGTCCTTGGTTCTCGTGGACGCATTCTGTGTTTCTCTTTGGCCTGTGGCTTGAGATTTTGAGTGGGAGTGGCTGGGGCTTCGGAGGGTGGCCGCAGGGAAACCACTTAGCTGGGACGGCATGTTCCAGAACCTCATCTATACCACCTCCTATAATGCCTCAGCTATTTCCTGTTAAGCATTTCTTCATTAGTGACTCAGTTGTAAGTGGTATGAAAGAAAACATTGAAAGAAAGAAAGATGGGAGGAAGGAAGAAAAAGAAAGAGAGCGTCACCAGTGCCCTCTGGACGTGCGCGGGCTTTTCTCTCCAGCTGGACTCTGTGTCCCCTGGAGAGCACCCTGCTCTGTGGTCACCAAGTTCTGAGCGGACTGCTTGAGTAGCTGTGTCAAGGCTGGGTTTTGGGGAGGCTGCAGCGCACCCCGTCAGGGTCCTGGAATCTCTTCCCTGAGGAGGATCCCCAGCACACACAAAACTCTGTGAAGCCACAGAAAGACCCTAGGTTGGCCTTCAGACAGACCTGGCTTTAATCTTCACTCTGCTGGGAGCTGCTGTGTGATCTTGGATATGACTCATGCCCTCTCTGAGCCTCAGCTGCCATGGAGATGATCATCCTCTGGAAGGTTCATGACTTCCCCTCCTACCTCCCTCCCTGAGGTACAAGATGCTCTGTTGGGTCTCTTACTGTCACCCTCAGGCCCTGATGTCACAGATACTGGCCCCCACCTTTCTACTGAGGGTGGGCAGTGGTTGTCCCTGTCTTCAGAGTTGGGGCACAGCTGGCCAGGCTGCTGGAGATGCCATCCGGGACATCATAATGATAGCAGTGCCTGTGTAGGATGTTTTCCATGTTGCAGGCTGCGCCACATGCTTCACCTCTATCCACACTGAATCCTCACCACAGCCCTGTGTAGAGAGATGCCACTATGCCTACTTCATAGAGGAAAAAGCAAGTCCAGAGAGGTCAAGTAATTTGCCCAATGTCACTCAGCTAGTAACAACAGGGCCAGCATCGGACCCAGGAGTCCAGTTCTGTCGTCTGTGGCCCAGCCCCTACTGTGTCCTGCCTTTCTGTCCTCTCTGGGGCTCCAGTTGTGAAGGTGGCAATGCCCACAGAGGGGACGGGTCCTTTTCTCTGATGTGCCTCCTCCCACCCCCGAGCAGCTGAGAGGCAGGAGTTATTTGCACGGACTAGAAGCCCCCACTGGCAGGCTCTGTGTCCCGTTCGTCCAACCTGCGGACAAGTCACGCCCTTTGTCTTTGCTCTCCTCTGCACTGCTCAGGTGTTCAGATTTCAGCCGGGACCTCCTGCTGCTGCTGGGAGAGGCCTGCTCCGTCCAAGATGGGTTGGCTGCGTGATTGATTTGCTTTCCTTGCAAGCCAGTTGGCGGGCAGGCCGCCCTTCTCTCTTCCAGCTCCGTCTGGAGAGCGTTCTGGGTAATGGAGCGTGCAGCTGTTTACCTAACCGCACCCTGGCCCCTCACCGTGGGGGCGCCTAGCCGAGCCCCCCAGTGCGGCCTCCGAGCCCAGAACAGGTGTTGCTGCCGCGGTGCCTTTCTTTTCTCAGCGCTGACATCTGAGGCCTGCAGAGAGCGTCTGTCATCACTCGCCTGTCAGGCCCAGCACACACATCTGTTTCCCGTGTTTCCTGGCTATCTGCGCCCACACAGCTCCCTGCTCTTCGGGGAGGGCCTGGCAGCCCTTCTGCCCGGGGCCAGGCTTGTGGGGCACCTAGGCAAGGTGATTGATCAGATGGGGGAACTTTCTGGGCTGCTGCGCTGGGCTGACGCTGTACCCCTCTCCCTGGAAGCAGCTGGGAAGTAACTGGGCTTTAGGCCTCTCTCAAACTCCAGCCACCTCCTCCAGGGGAAGTTCTGTGCTTTGCTTGATGGGTTGGGAGCCATCTGCTCGGAGGTGTAAACTTTCCAGACTTGCCTTGTCTGAAACCTGGAGGCGATTGGAGACAACTGGGAAAGAGGAAGTGGAGACCAAAGGTCTTCAAAACTCAGCCTTCCTTGGAAGCAGGGAAGGGAAGGGCCAGGGCTGGAGGAGGGTGGCTGTCTTTGGCCAGGGCCAGAGTCTGCAAAGCTTTCTGGCCTCTCCTCTGGTTAGATCTCCCTGGATCTCATCCTTGAGTGTTTTTCGAGGGTTTTGTAGGTTCTGGGCAACTCTGCCTTATTTGCACATTTTCTCAGCTGCGGAAGTGCCCATGTCTGGAATTTAGGTTCATCTTCTGCCCTAGGTCCGTATGTCTGTGGGGATGGTGGGGAGAGAGGGCACTTTTGCCCTCCAGAAAGAACACTTCAGAATTCAGCTTCCAATCTCCACATAGCCCCAAGCGGGGGCTCATGGGGACAGTTGTGGAAGGAGCTTCTACTTACTGGGAGGTCTCCACTCAGTTTCCCCACCTGTCCCAATGAAAGGTCTGGTCTTCAGGGGTCACAGGCGGTTTGCATCGCCCGTGGGAAGCCCCGCTGCCTGGTGGCACTGTTGAGAAGGATGCGGAGGCTGTGCCTGGACTCGCTGGGATAATATGTGGTGACTTACTGGCAGTCTGTGCTGTGGAGCTAGGAGCAGGAGAGTGACTTCTTGTGGCCTCTGTTTGCTCTATTTTGATTTTATTTTCCCCAGCTTTATTGAAATATAACCAACACATAACATTTTATTTTAAGTTTAAGGTATATAGCATGTTGATTTGATACATTTATATGTTGCAAAATGATTAGCACCATAGCATCAGCTCACATAGCTACCCTTTCTGTTTGTGGTGAGAACAGGTAGGATCTCCTGTCCTGGCAACATTCAAGGACAGCATCCAGTAGTATTAGCTATAATCACCATGCTGTAATTTAGATCTCCACACTTGTTCATCTTTTTTATTTTTTTAAGATTTAATTAATTTATTTTTAGACAGAGGGGAAGGGTGGGAGAAAGAGGGAGAGAAACATCAGTGTGTGGTTGCCTCTTACATGCATGACCTGGCCTGCAACCCAGGCGTGTGCTCTGACTGGGAATCGAACCAGCGACCCTTTGGTTTGCAGGCCCATGCTCACTCGACTGAGCCACACCAGCCAGGGCCCCACACTTGGTAATCTCATAAGCAGGAAGTTTGTGCCCTTTGTCTACTCTCTCCCTATTTCATGAGTCTCGGTTTTAAATGCCTTGTGTGACACTGGGGCCCTGACCCGCCCTAATACTCTGTTCTGTGGAGGATGATAACATGTTGGGTCAGAAAAACTTTGTGGATCATCATTTTTCAGACCGCGCTACACCAGGAGGACCGACAGGCCCACAGCCTAATGTCGCTTTGACTGGTTTATTTTTTCAGTAACTCCAGCTAATTATATGTATGAGTTTTGGAAGAAACTCTGGTAGCCCTGGGCTGCCCTGGAGAAACGTAAGCACACATTCTGCCATTAGCTCGACAAATGTTCACGTGTGTTCCTGCTGTCCACCAGGTGCTCTGTGAACACCTGGCACTCCAAGGGCATGGCGTGGAATCAGGCAGCCTCTGCTCTTAGGTGCTGGCAGGGGATGAGGGTGAAGGGACCTGGCTGTAGCCATGCAGTGTGTTCTCTGCTGGGGTCTGCTGGGAGCCCACAGGAGGCTGAGAAGTGGGTATGTTCAGGGAAGGCTTCTTGGAGGAGGTGATGTCTGAGCTGAGTCCTAACGACTGAGCAGGACTCAGCCGGGTCTACATGGAAGTCATGTGCTTCTGGCGGGGGAGCATGTGCAAACACCTGGATGTGGGGAGTGTAATTGTTGAAAACCCTTAAATAGTTCTGCTCGCAGTGGGAAGAAGGAAGGGGCAGGAGGGGTAGGCAGCATTTGGAATCCCTGGATATGCACATCGTTCAATTTGAATCGATCTGAATTTCAAAATACAAATGACCAGGCTGTGATGATTGGAAAAAATACACCAAGGACTGAATCCTACACAACCTGTTGAATCAGAACCTGTGAGGGGCGGCCCTAGTGGCACTGGTGGTTTAAAGCGCCCAGAGACCCCAGCACTGGGATGAGAGCTGCTGGTAAGGTAGACACAGCCTGGGAGTTTGGGACTTTCTGTCTTGAAGGTGTGGCCGTCACTGCAAGGACTGTGTTCATGCGTCAGTCTGTCTTTGTTAAGCGCCTGCTGTGTGCCAGGTACCGCGCTGGGCATCAGGATCCAGCAGTGAGCGATCCAGACTGGGTGCAGGGCGGGACTGTGACAGTGGTCACGGGCGGCTGGGAGTCGTGGGCGCTGGGGCTGCCACGTGAGCAGTGAGGAGGATCGGGCGGGGGCTGAGGGGGCCTTGGAACAGTGGAGGCCGGGCAGGTGGGGCCTCCTTGGCAGGAGAACCGTGGGCTGATGCTGAGAAGATACTGTTTTTGTTTTTAAATTGAAATAACATGCACACAGCATAAAAAATTCATCCTTTTAAAGTATATAACTTGGTGGGCTTTAGTACATTCAGAGTTGTGCAGACATCGCCACTATCTAATTCTAGACCACTCCATTACCGCGGAAGCAGCCCTGTACCCATGAACAGCCACTCCGTGTCCCCCCGCCCCCGGCAGCTAAGACTCTCCTCCTGTCCCTGTGGGTGTGCCTGTTCTGGACGTCTCATGTAAAGGCAGTCATACAGCGTGAGTCTTTTGCGTCTGGCTGCTTTCACTCAGCGTTTTGGGGGCTCGCCCATGCTGTGGCGTGTCTCCGTATTTTACTCCTTTTTATGGCTGAATAATAGCACCGCACGGGCAGGCCGCATGCTGTGTGTCCATTCCTCTGTCGGTGGACAGCAGGCTGTTCCCGCCTTTTGGCTGTCGTGAGTCGTGTTGCTGTGAACACGTGTGTGCAGGTGTCTGTGTGCACACGTGCTTCTATTTCCCCTGGGCAGCCACCCCGAGTGGAATTGCTGGGTCACGGGGTGGCCCCCGGCCTAGCCCTCTGAGTTCTGCTTTCCCGTGCAGAAACCACAATGTAGGCGAAAGAAGGTCTCCTCCGTGGCTCCTGCAGCCCTGTTCTGTGGCTCCTGTTGCCCGTCTCCAGGCTTTAGGTTTGGGCCTGAAGGTGGGAGTTGGTCGGCTCTTCCCTGGGCTGAGGGAGCTGTGTTAATAATTGCTCTCGAGGCTCCGACTTGCTCCAGCCATGGTCCGGGAACCAGCAGCCGTGGGTTCTGGCCCCTGCGCTCACAGTGAGTGGCTTTGGCAAGATTCTCCACCTGGCTGGGTCCCATGTCCCCTCTGTAAAATGGGAGCAGGTGACGGACTGGTGGCTGAGTCCCTTGGTTCCTGCGCAGCTGTCAGGCTCTAACTGTCTCATCTTTTTGCACCTGTTGGCAGGAGGGGGCTGGAGTCGGGGAGAGGCCCCGGGGGCAGGGGCTGGCTGGGCTCTGAGAGACCTGCCTCAGCACTGGCTGCCCCAGCCGCTTGCTTTGGTTTCCTGCTGCCCAACCTGTTTGGTTTGGAATCCTGAATGAAATCAATGACTAGATTGGATTTCCTTTCCGAGGTGCCAGCAACCTCAAATAAATGGCACAAAGGTCCCAGCTGGTATTTAGCTCAGCAGAGCCAGGACCCTGGGCAGGGGCAGCCACCTCTCGGGTCTGCTGTTTCCGCCTCGTGGGCTGCGGGGCCAGAGTGAAGTGGGAGAGGGGTCATCCAGGGTCTTAGGGAGACCCCCTCAAAGAGCAGATCCCACCACCGCCATGTGTCCTGCCCACCACTTAGTGTCATTTGTGGGTCAGGGCTGGTGACAAGGGAGGGCATTTAGGTTCTAGCCACCACCTGGTCCTGATGGAGACACAGTGAGCTCTAAGATGATGATGACGATGAAGGTGGCAATAGCAGACAGCATAGAAAGTGTCCCTCTGTGCCAGTCACCCTCCTGAGAGCTTTGCCCATGTTACCTCATGTAACCTTTCACCTGTCCTATAAAGTGGGTTTTCCTATTTTATAGGTATGGAAATTAAGGAACAGAGAGGGAAAGTCACTAGCCCAAAGTCACACAGCTGGGAAGTACTGGAGCTGGGATTCAGATAGGTTGTTTGGCTCCAGCACCCACACTCCTCCCAGATGCAGCGCCAGGATCTGGCTGTGTGGGAACAAAGGCTGGCCCAGGGGACAGCAGACCGTGGTGTGTGTGGTGCAGTGGGGGCAGGGCTGAGGGCCCAGCCCGGGCTAGCTGGCAGCCAGTGTTGGTGGCCTGGAGGGGGCTGGGACTCAGGGAAGGCTACCTGGAGGAGGAACCACTGATGGAGTTGCTACAAATGGGTAGGATTTAAATAAGTAGTGACTAAGAAAAAGGCCCCCCCTTGACAAATTTATATGCCACTAATGCCACGTTAAAGGTGTCCTTATTTTATGTCCAGTCTGCTGCTTGGATGTTGCTTGTCAGTGGATTATACCCTAGGAGCCGTCTCAATGTATTAAAGATGTTTTCAGATTATATTATAGTTTACCTTTAAAAACAGTATGTGCTTCATGATAGAAAACGTAGAGCAGTGAGAGATGAGCCATGTGTCCGGCTCAGCTGCCCTCTGCCCTGTGGGTCCTGCCTGACCCTCCTGGCCTTTCCACAGCTTCCCACTGATTACCCACCAGCACCAGGACGCCTGTGGATCTTGCCACTGGCTCCACTCTGCCACCAGCTAACTAGGTGACCATGAGTAAGATGCCAACTCCCCCCTTCCCATTCCTCCTCCGACCTTGGAGGGTGGCTGAGCCACCCTGTGGGCAGGCAGCATCAGCCCCATTTTTTAGGTGAGGAGGCCAAGGTCACGAACCTGAGAGTTTTGGATCGAGTTACTGACAATGAATGGTAGAGCTGGGATGTGTGAGAAAAGGGTGGTCTAATGCCAGGGCCTTGGCTGTCTCCCTGCCCAGGGTTAAGTGGCACTTGTGGGAGATGATGGGGGGCCGGCAAGGGCCTGGCTTCATCTAGCCCCGCCTGGTTTAGCCACACAAGGAGGCTGCACTGGTCTCCGGCACCGGCTCCCAGAACGGGGCTCCAGGAGGGGGTCAGAGCGTTGACACGCTGCAGCAGTGTTTTATAAGCCTTCTCAGGCCCGTAAACCTGTCTCCCGGCTTCCAGACGAGGCGGTTCGCAGACGGGGATTAAGGCTTGTGTGGGTTCCGACGCCTGCCGTGGAGGATGGAGGTAGGCGGGAGGCAGGTGTGGTCTTTCAGGCTCCCAGACGCAGTGGGACCGGGCCAGGGGGGCTCTGAAGGGTCCTGGTGTCTAGGACCTGGTGCAGAGCATGGTGTCCAGTCTGAGTCCAGGGAGGCTGGAGGCGCCCGAGAGCGTGGCCTTCGCTCGGCTATGGGGCCAGCTCTCTAATCCCGATCCTTCGAGCGGCTGGATGCCTGCTCCCTTCCAGAGGGCCTTTCTTTTGTGTGGTTATATGGTGTCCAAGGGGCTGCTGGGCAAGGGAGGCCCAGAAAGTGCAGATCATGGCTTTGTGCTGGTTTCACAGGACTGTGGGCTCGTGGGCAGGGCCGTCTGCACTGAGGGCTGAGTGCTGGGGACACCAAGAGCCAGTCTAGTGGGGACAGGGCGCACAGGGCCCCTGCAGACGCTCCAGGCCGGGGCCTCGCTGGTGTTGGGGGTGGTGGGCAATGCATTCCGGAAACAAAAGCCCACATTTTCCCCCTGGTGCAGGAGGGGTTGCTAGTGGACCTGCATGACCCCAACTTAGCACAAAAAATGGCCCCTTGACTCGCTGCCCTCAGCCCACCCTGGGTTGGGGTGGGGAGGCGTTGACCATCCCCCAGTGGGCTCTCCTCCCACCTTCTCAAGCTCTGTGTGAGCAGGAGGCTTGGTTGGCGGCCCGATCCTCCTCACCCCTTTCCCTCCTTCTCCTGAAACTCTGCATTTTCTTTCCTTTGCAAAATGTGTCGGGGCGTGGGAGCCTGGTTTTAAGAGTTCCCACGAGGTATGGTCGCTCATTCCCTCCCACTAACGGTCAAAACCTGGACCATGCTTACCTGTTACCCGTCACTTGCCAGGTGACAGGGATGAGCGGGGCCTTTCTCTGGGGCTTAAGGACTGGCTTCCGGGCAGGTCCCAAGGAAGGCAGGTGGAGGAGACGGAGTCGCCGGAGGCTGTCTTGAGTTGGAGGGACAGCGGATTATTGGGTCCCCCACCCCCCTCCACCTTGTGCATAGACGCCCCCTCAGACTCACTCACTTTCTCTCTCAAACACATGCGCACACGTTCACTCCCATATCTACCCCTCTCATCTTTCCCCTCGTGCACACATGCACGCTCATGCACACACCTGCACCGAATTCTCCGAGGCAGGGGGTTCAGATCTCCTACAGCTGGATTTGTCCCCCCCCCCAATGTGGTCAGTTCTTGCTTACGGACTTCGGGAGCCCCTGTCTGTGTGTGGTGGCCTGGTCCCCCCGACGGACTGGCCATGTCATCTCTCTGGCAACATCTTGAAGCCTGTTTGATCTGAACATTGCCATCTGAAAATCAAGGCCTCTGAGGTTCAGAGAGGGAGAGTGACTGGCCCAAGGCCACACAGCTGTTGGTGTCAGAAGCAAGAGTCACGCTTGTTCTGCAGCTCCACCCCGCCAGCTGCTTTGGGGCGGTGGTTCTGGGAGAAGCCTTTTCCTGGTAAGTTTCTGGGCACCTACATTTTGATGTCATGATTGTCAGGCGGCCAGAGCTGTGTCCCAGCCCACCCTCAGCAGAGAGGACCCCCCCAGGAGTCCAGCATCTGGCCTGCAGCCTGCGGGAGCCCAGCTGAGTGTGCTTGGAACACCCTCTGGAAATTTCTTGCCAAACTCTGCTCTGGAGCTTCTGGCCCACCCCACCCTGTTCGATGAGATTGCTCCAAACATACTGGGTGGATCTTCCCAGGTCTCACACATAGAAAGAATTTCTCCAGGTGGCAGGAGACTGTCCCCCCTTGCAAGCTTCCCTGTGTAGGCCTTTTGGAGCTTGTGCCAAATCCACTTCCTGGTGGCTTCACCCCAGCTGGGCCATGGCCTGGAGCTCCTGGGGGCTCCACACTGGCGCAGGCGGCCTGCCAAGTGGTTCCAGTCATCTCGGCAGGCTCCCAGGTCCCAGAGGAGAGCTGCTTCTGTCTCCATGGAACATTCTGGGAAATCCGGGGCTCTGCAGGGAGCCTGGGTGGGGGCATTGCCTAGGAGACATTTGTTCAGAGAGGGGCCCTCTTTACCGTGAGCTGTAAGCAGGAGCCATAAGCAATTACAACGGGTTGGTTCATCGAGGAGTTTCGCTGAGCCCTTGCCACGTGCTGGAAGCCACAGAACAAGGGGAAAGTGCGCACCGGGTTACGGGCCCTGATCGTGCCAGGTAGTGGGTGTCAGTGCCGGTATTTATCTCCGTTGTAAAGCATAGCGTTGTTTCCTGTACCACTAGGCAAGAAAAATGCTGCCCGAGAAGCCAACTCTCCACCCCTTGAAGATTCATCCAGATTTCAGAAAGGCTAAACTGTCGTGCAGAGAGTCTGGGTCTTCCTGGAGATACTTCTTGCCTCTGTCACCTCCAGGCCAGGGCAGGGCAGTGGGGACCAACTCAGCTGACAGGCTGGCTCTGTGGCATCCCAGTGCTGAAGACTCTGAGCCCCAAGGGGCATGACGGATCCCTTGTGATTCTGGCTACAGTGGCACTGGGGCCTTAATGGGGTGGAACGAGGTGTCAACAGGCAATGGTGGCTGCATGGCTCCGGGGCCCTGGCTGGTCGGAGAGGCAGGAACCGGACCAGGCAGTTGCCCACACTTCCCCACCACCCTGCTGAGGGCCCCCGCAAGCCAGACTGAGGCCCCAGGATGGCCAGGGCACCTGCTGCTGGGCAGAGGGCCCTGCACCCACAGGAGCCTTCCTGCTCTGGGGAGGGAGAAACAGGGACGTCGAAAGCTCGCTTCCCAGAGTCTCCATGTTACGGAGAGCTTCCCTGCTTAGTTCTGTCCGACTCTCCTAGCCATCTGCACAGCAGGTGATGTAAGCCCTGTGTCACCCCTTTGGTACGGGCTGTGAGACCAAGGCTCTTGGCGGGGGCGGAGGGGGCGGGGGTCATGCTGTGTGCTCTCGATGGGCAGATGGTGTGGTTTGGCAAAACCGCAGCATTCTGAAGTCAGCCCTCATCACCCACCCCCGCCACCCGTGTGGTCCTCACACGTTACTTCATCTCCCTGAGCCTCAGGCTCCTCGCTCATACCCAGGGACGATCTTAGGACCTCCCTCAGAGGGACATAAAGTGGCTGAAATGGAAAGCCTGCCAAGCAGTCCAGGCTCCAGAAGTGATGGCTCTGGTTGCTGGGGGCAGAGGAAGGACGGAGAGTGTGAGAAATCTGAGGCCCCACTCGCAGCCTGGCCTCACAGGCCCTGGAATTAACATGCCCTGGGCCCCTCGACATCAGAAAGCCCTACCCATGAGCTCCCCCCACCCCCGTCAGGGCCATCTGTGTCACGTAGCAGGAGCTCCTGGTTCATCTCCCATGAGCCTTTGCTTATCCAAGAGGAGGCAGTGTGGGGGATGGGAAACCTGGACGTAGCCCGAGGCACCTGGGATCTGGTCTCCCTTTTCCCTTCCCTAGGCTCTCACGCTCACCTGAGAGATGAAGGGGCGTTCAGGTGGACAGTCCCTCACATGACTTCTGGGCCTGTGAAAAATCAAGTTGGCATCTGGTGTCAGTCAGCAGTAGTCTGTCTGTCTGTCTGTGGGGCCTCATCTGTATGTGGGAATTACTGCAGTGTGTGTGTCCCAGGGCTTGGTACGCGGTATTGTATGTGCTCACTCAGCATTGGCTCTTACTGCTTTTGCAACTTGTTGTTTAGTTTCCTCTCCCGTCCTCACAGTTCTGGAGAGCTGACCTGCAGACCTTGCAGCCCCCGGAATCTAGACACCGTTAGTTGGATGAGATGAACCAGCAGGGGCCACCTTTGAGATCAGGCGCTGGGGAAGAGGGGCACTCTAGAGTCAGGAGTTAGGGGAGTTTAGGGGAGGAAAGTTTACCTTCCTCACCTGGTACCCCCATTCTCACAAATACCTTTTCCAACCTCAGAACTCAATGCAAAATTCAGTGCCTATGTGCATTTTCCTGGGGAGAGGATCTGTGGCTTTATTGGATTCTCAGAGGGGCCGTGTGTCTCCCCGAAGGCACAGATGCACTTATCCGCACATACACGCACAGGGCGATGCCCACGAGTTGGCTCCTCACCACTCCCCGGAACTACCAGACGTTCCCTCCATCGTGCCTTGACACGTGCGTGCTCCTCCTTCCTCTTTTCTGCCTGCCTTCCCGCCCCAGGAAGCCCCCTTTCCTAATTCCTACCGGCTGAAGTCTCTCCCCTTTCCTGGCTGTCCGAGGCCCTTGTCTGCATGTACCTTATTCACACTTGATAATGATTTGTCACTTTATTTTATGTGGTCTCATGTTGTCTTCTGATTGCTTCACATGAGTAAGCTCCATGTCTCCAACAAGGTAGAAAGCTAGCTACAACTGGGATTTTTACCCTTGAACCCTCCACCGGTTTTTCCTTTGTGCACTGCACCGATTCCTCGCCAGCCATGGGAGGGGCATTCCTGAAGAGCACCGTGGCTGGAGGAACCACAGCTGGCATGATCAAAGTCTCAGACAAAATAAGAGGTTAGGGAAAAGAAAACAATGAAGACGGCATTAAGTGTATGTCTTTTAAAGCCACTGCAAGTAAAACTTCTGGGAGACATCTTTGCCAAAACCAACCAACCCTGTCCGCGTTTCAAAGCCTGCTCTGGTGGGGCCTTCTTCCTACAGTGACTTCCTCAGTGGGTGGGAAACGTGGCCTTCATCTTGCCGTGGTGAGGTTTATGTCTTCTAGAGTCCGTTTTGGTAATTTTTGTTTTTCAAGGAGCTTACCCATTCCATCTAGGTAGTCAAGTTAATTGTTGTTAACTTCTTGATAATATTCCCTTATTATTCTTCTAATGTCTGTAGGTTCTGTGGTGATGTCGCCTGTTTCATTTGTGATATTAGTAATTGGTGCCTTCTCTCTTTTTTTCCCCCCGACCAATCTAGGTAGAAGTTCATCGATTTCATTGATCTCCTGAAAGGTTTCTGTTTAAGAGACAAGGCCTCTTTAAAGGTTTTTAACCGGTCCTCTTGGCCTTGAAATGTCTTTTGCTCTTGTAACCTCTCTGGCGCCATTTTTGCAAGTGTACGTAAAGTGTTTGTGGGACCACTAGGCCTTTTCACAATGATTCCTGCTCATGGGCACATTTTCTACACCTGATTTCTCTTTCTTTCTTTGAGCCAGTGGAGGTTAAAGTGCTTTCTCTCTGTAAACCTGCCCTGTGACATCCATGGCTGAAGTCAAGACGAAGCATCCTTTTGCTTGAGGAGACCTTATCAAACCCTGAATAAGTAAGAAAGATAGTAGACTTAAATATTTTTTAAAGATTTTATTTATTTACTTTTCGAGAGGGGGTGGGGGAGAAAAAGACAGGGAACGAGCCATTGACCTGTGAGAGAAATATCGAGTGGTTGCCTTCACATGCACCCTAACTGGGGAGCAGCCTGCAACCCAGACATGTGCCCTGACCAGGAATCGAACTGGCGACCTTTTGCTTTGCAGGATGACATTCAACCAACTTAGCCACCCTGTCAGGGAGAGATGTAAATATTTTTTTTTTAATGCAGAAGAAAAAACTGCATTATCTCTGAACCACAGATTGTATAGGATTCTTGGCTCTGCTATTTGGAACATATATATTCAATAATGTTATGTTTCACTTACACAAAGTATTCACTGTTTAAAGTATTTGTCTTCCCATGCTTTTGCTACAAAGTGTGTTTTATCTGTAACCTTGATTAAAACTCCTGTTTCTCTTGTCTTTGTATTTATGAGACTCTTGGGGTGTCTCTTTGGAATCATAGAACTAGGGAACACTTCGGGATCCTTAGTCCACCCCCCATCACTTCATCAAAGGAGACTCCAAGGCCAGGGAGGGGAGGGGACGTGCCTGTGGACATGGGGCACGTTGGAGGTTGAGACTGAACGCCAGTGCCCCGGGACATGTCCACTTCACCGTCCCTCCAGTGACAGATGTCTTGGTACTTCCACATTAGTGATTTGCGGGGCTGGGGAAGGCCAGCCCCAGCTGCTGAGTCCACGTGGGACCCCCAGCTCCGGGCACAATGCGGAGGCTCGTGAGGGCAAGACTGGGTGGTGAAAGGCACTCTTTTGCGAGCCCGCGGCCCCTCCCTGTCCAGGGCCACCCTGTGTCCTCTCAAGGCCATGGGAAGTTTCTTCTGTGTGGGTTGCATTCTTTTCTAAAAAATAATTTTAATAGCTTTATTTAAGTATAATTTGCATACCATAAAATTTACCCTTTTAAAGTATACAGTTTAGTGGTTTTTAGTATATTCATAAAATTGTGTGGCCATCACCACTGTCTCATTATAGAATGCTTTTATCATCTCTAAAAGAAACCCCGTTCTGCCCTGGCTGGTGTAGCTCAGTGGATTGAGCGCGGGCTGGGAACCAGAGGGTCCTGGTTCGATTCCCGGTCAGGGAACATGCCTGGGTTGCGGGCCAGGTCCCCTGTGAGGGCCATGTGAGGAGCAACCATACATTGCTGTTTCTCTCCCTCTCTGTCTCCCTCCCTTCTCCTCTCTCTAAAAATAAATAAATAAAATCTTAAAAAAGAAAGTTGTTTAAAAAAAAAAAAAAAGAAGCCCCATTCTGCCCTCCCCGTCTCTGGCCACCACTCATCTGCTCTCTGTCTCTGCGGATTTGCCTGTTCGGGACATTTCATGTGAGTGGCTCGCACCATGTGTGGTCTTCTGTGTCTGGCTTCTTTGTTGTGAAGGTCCACGAATGTTCTAGTGTCAGTGCTTCCTTCCTGTTTACGGCTGAATAATATTCCATTGTATGTGTTTTGTTCATTCATCCATCCGTGGGTATTTTGGTTGTTTCCACCTTTTGGTTATATCGAATAATGCTGCTAAGAAATTCGTGCACAGGCTTCTGTGTGATTGTATTTTTTCTTTCTTTTTGGGTCAATACCTAGGAATGGAATGGGTAAGTCATATCATAACTTTAGGTTTAAGGAACTGTCAGACTGTTTTCAAAGAGGCTGCACAGGTTTGTATTCCCACCAGCGATGTATGGGGATTCCTGTGTGTGATTTGCTTTTATGTATAACTTATTTTTATTATTATTGTTTTACTGTGTCCTAAAATCATGTGTAAACTTAAAATTGTTACTGTGAGCCCTGGCTGGTGTGGCTCAGTGGATTGAGCGCCAGCCTGTGGACCTAAAGGTCGCCGGTTTGATTCCCAGTCAGGGCACATGCCTGGGTTGTGGGCCAGGTTCCCAGCTGGGGGCGTGCGAGAGGCAGGCGATCAGTGTATCTCTAACACATCGATGTTTCTTTCCCTCTGTTTCTCCCTCCCTTCCCTTCTCTCTAAAAATAAATAAATAAGCATCTTTAAAAAATTATTACCATTAGTATCCATTGTTTTTTGTTTGTTTTTGGCCTTACAGTCTCTACTCATTTTCTAAGTTACTTAGAATATTCCCCCCACCAAGGGATCCAGGGCAGCTCACTGAACGAGTTTGAATCTTTTCCTGAAGTCTCACGTGGGCCATGGTGAGAATTTAGTCAACAGAGATAAAAAAGAATGAAAATTACCCATAATTCCACAATGCTGAGCGTCCAGCCTTTTTTCCTATGCGTGTTTGCTCATATACACACCATCGTAGGACGGAGCATATTGTATGCCGTTTTAACTAGTCTTTTGCACCTAGGATATCATGACTGTCCCATAGAGGGGCCAGGCCCGGGGACTGTGGAACAACGCACTTGGGTTCAAATCTGGGCTCTACCCTTTACTACCTGTGTGTTCTTAGGCCCGTTGCTTCACCTCTCTGTGCTATGATTTCCCATCTGTAAAGTGGGGATGATAGGAATATTTATAGCATGAGGTGGTTTTTCAGATGAGACAAATTGGAATGTGTTACAGCAGAGTGCCAGCTGCTCTCCTGTAGTCCTTCTACTGCTCAGCATCCTTTAAAAAAGAAGTTTCATTGGTGACTTCTTGACCCTGGTCATCTGTTGCTGGGTTTTCACAGATGTGGATGGCCTTGAATCTCCTCGGCCCCTCAGCCACCTCCACTTGGGGCCTGTCCCCCAGATTTGGTTCTCACTGGGTGACCTCATGGGCTGCCTTGGTTCTGCCTTGTTGAGCAGTGGGGATCCTGGGGGTCTCCTGGCCTCCTCGCTAGCCACTAGCCGTGTAGCAAGTGGCCAAAGAGGTGCGCGACCAGGAGGGGGAAATTGTCTTTGGCAGCCTCTGAGTGGCCTCCCCAGCCTGGCTGTAGGAAGGGACCTGGGCGGGAAGGAGCAGGCACAGGGCTGGGGCGGCCTGTCTCACACCCGGGCCTCTGCTGGAAGCCATTTCAGCCCTTTGGGGAAAGAGGTGGGATTTGAACAAATGCCTTTATGAACAAGAGTGAGCCTTATTCTTGGTTCTGCCAGCAGCGTGCCTGCTCCCCACCTGGCTTCTGGCTTCCCGGGACCGAGAGGCTGTAGGAGGGGACAAGAGTCGGCTGGAAGGCTGGCTCCGCCTTTGCTCAGCAGGGGGCTGGCACATCATGTCGAAGCATGGGATGCTGGCCGACCACAGGGAGCCCTCTGGTTACGGTGCCCAGCACATGGGCTTCAAATAGGCTCACTTTCCTGGGCTGTGAAGATGATATCAAAAGAAAAGGGAACATACTGAACACCTACTATGTGCTGCTGATACTCCCCTAGTCATTCAGTTCTTAGTGTCCGTGTGTCGAACACACAGTGTGTGGCGTGGGGTGGCAGCAGGGAGGGGATAAGGGACATGGCGTCTCGTTGAGTGCCCGCCGCAGCGTCCCACCACAGGGGTGCTAGCCTGCTTCGTTTTTAAGAACTTTTTATTGGGTTGGCCAGAAGGTTCCTTTGTTTTTTTCCATACGATGGCTCTAGTAGCGCTTAGTTGTCTTTAACTTCATTTGAAGCAATTTTGTCGCATTGTATTGTGACAGCTGTCATATCAGCGTGCATTTAAAAAAAGTTTATCAAAATTAGTGAATTTCTATGTAGCCATTTTAGTATTGAAGATGGAAGAAAATAAGCAACATTTTTGGCACCTTATGCTTTATTATTTCAAGAAAGGTAAAAATGCAAAAAAAAAAAAAGACGTGTGTAGTGTATGGAGAAGGTGCTGTGACTGATCGAACATGTCAAAAGTGGTTTGCAAAGTTTCATGCTGGAGATTTCTTGCTGGATGATACTCCATGGTTGGGTAGACCAGTTGAAGTTGATAGTGATCAAATCAAGACATTAACTGAGAACAATCAACATTATACCATGTGGGAGAGAGCCGACGTACTCAAAATATCCAAATCAATAAAGTTATTGGTGAAAATGAAAAATGTGTCTTTTTATTTTATGGAAAAAAACCACTCTAACTTTTGGCCAGCCTAATATTTTGAGATAATCTTATGAGGAATAACACCAAGACCCCAGGCACCCATCCCCCAGGTTTCCTGTGGTGACATCCTGACCAGCTACAGTGGCTGTAGGACACTGTCACAGCCGGGATGCCGACACCGACACAGTCTGTGGACTTATTTCGATTTCACCAGTTTTATCTGCACGTGTGTCTGTGTGTGTCCCTCCGTGTGTCTGTGCTAGTGTCTGTTTCTGTGTGTATCTCTGTGCATGTATCTCCGTGTACGTCTGTGTGTGTCCCTGTGTCTGTGCATGTGTGTGTTGTCTGTGTAGCCTGTTTCATTCTACAAGGAGGAGGTGAAGCTCAGGGTCAAGGCCTTACCCAGAACCAGCCCCCAACATGCAGCAGAGCCGGCTTCAGGCCGGGCCTCCTGACGCCGCGCCCCTGAGTTACCCCAGGAGAGCAGTCCTGTGTACTCTGCGCCGCCCTTCTTGCACTCGGCGACTCCCCTGGTCTCCGCGGCAGCTGGGAGCCGAGACCCCTGGACACGCTGGACCCTGAGACGTTGGTGCAGAGCTGCTGGCCCCCACATTTCACCGTGGGGAGAGCTGAGGCTGGGAAAAGCTCACAGGCTTGCCTAACGCCACCTCACTGGCCAGGGGCTGTTGCATCCAGGTCTGCGTCTGGCAGTGACCACAGTGAGCTGCTTTTTCCAGGAGGTAAAAGGACAGGGGACACTGTTGATCACAAACACCAGGCTCAGGATTCAGTTTGGTTGTCAGGGAGACCGTGGGGCGTCAGGAAGGTTTCTGAACAGGAGGTGACTCTGGAAGTGTGCAGGGTGACCTCGGACAATCAGCGTGCCCCAGTGTGTGCCACGGAGTACTGATGACTCGGGCGTGGGGATGACTTTTTTCTTTGCTTTGAGAAGCAGTAGGCTAAAGAGAGCTACCAGGGTTGTACGCTGCAGGACTTACCAGTTCCTTTTGACCGTCCAGGTAGGGGACTGACCTCTGTTCTGCCCGGTGTTTTTCAGGAAAACGTTTAACACGACCCCCAGTGTCAGATGCTGAGGCTCCACTCACGGGGCCGGGTGGGCAGGAGCACCCAGGGAGCAGGATGCAAGGGGCCGAGTCTTATTTCTTTCAGAAGAGTCTGGTATGGCCGCAAATGAGTTTTCAGGGCGTCTCCAGCTCTGGTGGGGCCAGTCGCCGGGCCAGCGGCTCTCAGATAAACATGAAGGCTCCTTCCCAGCACAGGAAACACTTAGAAGATAAGGCAGAGTGCAGAGAGTGGGGTGGGTCTGTCGGCTGCCACAGCCACAGCCCTGTGGCTTTGTCTGTGGGTGTGTGTGGACGAGGCGAGAAACATTCATATGGAGGAAGTCAGCGGTCTTGGATTGACAGAATCTCAGGTGATTTATTATTTTTAATATAAGATTTTCTTTTATACTGACAGAGAAGGTTGGGTTCCACGCACCAGGGCAATAAAAAGCCATTGTATGTTTGGAGCCAGGAAAGGTTGAGGACAACCTAACAAAAGTGGTTTTAAAAGGATTTTTCTGTGTGGCGTCAGGCACAGAGTTGAAGGAGAGGAGGAAACAGGCAGAAACCACTTGGGAGGAGGCTGCCCTCACCCTGGCCTGGGCAGGGGTGATAGCTGAGAAGGGAGAGCTTGAAATAGCCTTGTAGCTCCCCATTCTCCTGAGGCCCAGAGAGGTTAAGTCACTTGCCCAGAGTCACACAGCTGCTGGCCTGCAGACCCAGGGCTTGGATTCAGCTCTCTGATTTCAGTCACAAAACGTCGCCACGTGGCATGTGGTGTCTGCTTCCACATTGTATTTTCACTGCCATTTGGGGTGCGCACTGCTCAGCTACCTAGAAGGTTTAGGACGTCCTAAGGCGCTGCAACATCACGAATATAACAGAAAAGTTATTTTTAAAAATGAGCCCCGTTGTAAAAGTTAGCAGCTGCTATTTCGGTCACTTCTGGTCCCCAGTCCCTTGCTGGATGCCTTTGGGACCAGAAACGGGTCAGAATTGTCCAGTCGCTCAGGCGGAGGCTTCTGTGACTGACGCTGTGCCTCACACCGCACTGGGGGCCTGGGGCAGTGCCTTGTCATTAGATTCCTCACATTTTTGCACCAAACGTGAATATTCACCGGTGGGGAAAATACCGAGACTATAAATGGCCTGTGGGTTTTGCTGCCAGAAGGGGTAAGAGACAATTTTGGTTTCTAGAACTCTTGGACTTGGGCGTTTGGGGGTCAGCACAATGATTGCTTCATGTGGAGCAATGCCTGTGAGTCACGAGTAGGAGAATCTCAGTGTAGGTGCCGGGGAGAGAAGGCCCCTCTCCTCTCTGGGTTTTTGTGTTTTTGGGAAGACACAGGTAGGTGGGGAGGGAGCTGTGTCCAGCTGTAAACACCGGCTCTCGCAGGGGGCTGGAAAATAATCGACTTTTTATTTGTTGTTTAACTTGTTGCAGTGAGCCTGTGTGACTTTTACATTTTAGGGAGAAAAGGAAAAAATGGTCCCCCATATTTCTGCCTGTGTTTCCCTTGAACCGAGGAACTTTGGAGATGTTTCTTGATTGGATGCAAGGCTTCTGGGAGGTGTGTTTTCTCCACGAGTGAGACGCAGGCTGCTCTTCCCTCTTTGCTGGCAGCCAGGCCTGCCCAGACCTCGTTCCGTTCATCCAGTGACATGTTACCGTTCTGCACGAACGCTCCGCAGCGCTGGTCCCTCCCGGAGGCCGCCTGTTTAGATGGGGTGGGACTGGCTGGCATTCGCATTCCCTCATTCAGAAGCTAAATGGATCTTTTATTAAGATCAGCAAAATCCATTTTTAAACTGAATTTGAAGGTCACCCTGCGCTTAGGTTTCTCCCAGGGATGCTGGGAGTGACTGTGTGTGCATAGCACTGCAGGCAGCCACACGTCTCAGAGATGTTTGCCCTGCTTCCGGGGCCGAGCACTGTGCAGGGAGTCACAGAGCCTTGTACGGAGCCTCAGGCCAGCAGCTTAACCTCTGTGTTTCCTGCGGGGTCGGATGAGGTGTTGGATGGGATTCATTCCTCAATCAACTGTTTATTGAACACCTACTATGTGCCAGACACAGGACAGAGCAAGACCTGGCCCCCAGGATCTCAGAGCCTGGGGCCCGGGGCTGGAGAGCTGGGCAGGCAGTTCCAGGTCTGGAGCGAGAGCTGGGTTGCAGTCAGCGTTGGAGGGAGGGGGCATTGTGGGAGCACAGTAAGCTCCCCATTCACCTACGGAGGGGCAGGGAAGGCTTATGACCCCCCGGGTTCTTCCAGCTTTAAAGTATGAATCTGTATCTTGGTTTAGGCCCTAAAATGCAAAAGAATTCGATTTTTTTTCCTCATCAAATTGCAGTTCTAGAAGATGGATAGTGGGAGCTGTATTTCTCCAACTGTTGAGGGTCAGGCGAGAGACAGCCGCTTGGCAAACACCTCTGTACACTGGGTCACTTGACTGTTCTCTTCCAAGATCAAGGCTGTGTGTCACTCAGGCCAGAAAACCAAAGGAAGTTTCCCCTCTGTGTCACCTTGGACAAAGCCCCTTCATCGAGTGCCTCTGCCTCCTGGTTGGCAAAATGGGAAAATCCCGAGAGCGCCAGGGGCGGTGGTCTCTGGCCTTCACGTTGCAGCGGAGACCCTGAGGCCCCGAGGGAGGGAGAGGGTGCACCCAGCAGCTGCAGCTGAGCGGCCCCATCAGCGCAAAAGCCTGCATGATTGTTTAGGGGGCCAAACTGCTGGCGTCTGTGGGAGAAGGAGAGTTGTCGTGGGCCACACATTAAACACACAAACACTAATGAAAACTAATGAGCAAAAATAAAGGTTTTAAGTAAATTTACGATATTGTGTTGGGCCGCATTCCTAGCCATCCTGTGCCGCTTGTGGCCCCCCCCAGCTGTGGGCTGGATGCCCCTGGGGCGGGCTCTGCTGTACTCGATGTATGCTGAGTGTGGGAGGCGTGTCCAGGTGCAGTCAGTCAACAACCACCTGGATTTTCTTCTCCAAGGAAGCGGCAATGCCTCCTTCCCGTGAGGAGCACCGCTGTGATCGGCAGCCCTCCTGTGTGGAGGACGGGATGTTCAGCAGTGGCCTCGGGGGTCTTCGCTCCCCAGACTGTGGGCCTGTTTGGAGGTGGGAGGAGGGTAGGAGAATCAGAAACCTTGGCCGCCTCCTGGCCCTTGACTTCCAGCCCCCGGCCATCAGCCATCCTGTAACCCCGTGGGAACCCCTCAGGGTCATGCAGCAGGCTCACCCCAGCCTTCAAGGAATGGGCTCCCCGGGAAAGGAGCTGCCGCGTCCCTAGCGGTAAAGGGGAAGAAGGATCCTTCTTTGCTCACTGGATGAATAGGGGCTGGCCCAGTGCATGCAGTGTGTTCACTCAGCAAACGCTTCCTCGGTGCCAGCTGTGGGCCAGGCGCCATCCAAGGACGGGGCGGGTGGAACATAGCCCTGGGCAACACAGACAAGAGTCCCTGCCTGCCAGGCGCTGACCTTGTAGCCAAGGAGACAGGCAATAAAGAAGGGACCTAGCAGAGCAGACTGCACGCCCCATGGTGGCCCGGGGGAAGAGGTGATGGCAGTAGGGAGAGGTGGGAAGAAGTGGCCCAGAGCCCTGTTGGCCAGAGGCTTGGCTTGGGGAGGGGCACTGACTGCTCCCCCAGGGGAGGCCCCAGGGCTCAGCGATGCTTCAGGTTTTCCCCAGACACCCCGACCCCGCGGTTTGGTTCTGACAAGCACCACTGGGACCCTCCCTGCAGCGTTCGCTCTCTCTCCAGCTCCTCACTCCCGGGCTTGGGTCCTGGCTCTGCCTTCCTGGCCAGGCGTCCTCCGTGCTGGCAGGGTATGAGCTGGGGCGTGGGGTTCCTTCTGTCCGCTGCCGTGGCTCGCGGAGCTCGGACACCGGTCCTTTTGACCAAGGGCCTCCAGGGAGGGAGATGTATTTATTCTGAACTGTAAACACTCTCTCCGCATACAAAACACAGGGGCCTGCTGTGTTTATTTGATCAGCGGCATATTGGCTTAACTGCGAAAAGAGACAAGTTTGTTCACCAAGATTCCCCTCCTTTATTTCCGTGTAAACACACAGTTTTTTCTTGTCTGTCAAAAAGTACTTTGGGTGGGAACTGGGAGTTTGCGCCTCTGCCCTCTTTTTCCCTCTCTCTGAAATCTCAGTTTGGGGGCTCGGATCCAAAAAGGATGAAGCGGGGACACTGTCCAGCAGGCTCACTTTGCTCGCTCAGCCACGGGCAGCAGGCAAGGTTTTAGGGCAGGGATGTGACAGGGCCAGAGAGGAAGCTGACCCTGTGATGAGGTCACTGGGCACCCGGAGCCTGGCGGTGGGCAGGGCGGTGGTCCCAGCACAGGTGTGGGGCGGCACAGACAGACGCTGGGGCTGGGCCGGGCCGGGCCTGGAGACACACGTCCGGGCCAGAGGACGTGACCTGCGGCTCTACCTGACTTTGCTCTGCTCTGTTCCCCCCACGTAAAAATAGCTGGGACTGTCACCCTTCTGTCTGCTGTCTGAGGACAATGCCACCTTTTCCCTCACCTGCTCCCTGACACCTTGTCATTCTCTTCCACCCCTTTCCTTCCACCTTCAAATATACTTGGGTCTCGTTTTTGTCACCAACAGCAGTGGCCAATTTTATCTTTCCACCGGGGCTCTAAGTTCCCTTGGAGCAGGGACCTCTTAAAAGAATTATTGGGCATTTTCCATATCTCTGGTCTCAGGAAGCTAGGCCACCCTCTCTGTATCTGCTGTCACCACATAGTAATAGTGATAATTAATATTGTGGAGTATTTTCCCCAGGTCTTGGTCTCACTTCTCAGTGGCTGCCCATACTCTCCATTTCGGGAGCAGGGAAGGGAGAAAACTTTGCTCAGAGAGGTCATTCGACTTCCCCAAGGCACACAGCTGTCCGTGGTAGAGGCTGGACTTGAACTCAGGGCCCTGGTTTCTGGATCCCAAGCTTTGTCCCCTGTGCCAGTATTTTCTGGGGGCAGGCTGGCCCTCCACACAGGATGGCTTCCCCCCACCACCCCGGAAATGTGACCTCAACTGATATGAATCACAAGAGAAAGTTGCACTTGTTGGCTTCACTTCTAATCTTGTTGCAAGGAGACACCTCAGAGTTGGTGTCTCAGTCAAACTCCATTTGTTTTCATTGTGGCCAGATAAATGGACATAACTTGAAAGTTCCCTCAAACTTATGACTTTTTTTTTTTTTTTTTTTAAGTTTTTAGAGCCTCTTAGATTTTGGAACCATGGATGAAGAAGGTAGAGCTTTAAGACACAAATTTCTAGATACAGTTTAGTTACAATCTGTGGATGTTGAACAATATTGGTTTAAAAAAATCTTTAAGAATTTTTAAAAAAGTGAGTTGATGAAAAAGAAACGTCAGGTAAAGGGTCGTCCCGGTGGGTGGTGCGGAGCCTTCAGCAGGCTCAGGGAAGGTGTCGGGGGCTGACACCCTCCAGGCCGCCTCTCTCCATGGCCTGTGATGTGGAAGGCTGGGTCCCAGAGCCAGCGCCTGCCTGCCCAGCAGTGGTCTGCACCTGAGCTGTGAGGGGCCAGGCACGCTGCCCTCCTCCCTGAACCTCTCCTTCCCAGTCCTGCCGCCTTCTGCAATTCAGCGCCTGCACCTTCTGAGAAAGGGACCTGAGTGCCAGGGTCTCAGGTGACTCCCTGCTCTCACGCCTCTCACCCATGACATGACCCGTAGTGCCATGACATTGGCACCGCGGGCCTGCCGGCAGCTCGGCCGGGCTTCTGGGGGCCCAGAAGCAGCTGTGCGGCTGTCAGGGAGCGCCTGTCAGGGAGCTAGGGGCCACGGAGCAGAGCGCCGGGTGGGAGGTGCCTGCCGGGGAGGCGGCCGACACTCCCCACGCGTCCCGGACAGCACGGCAGGCCCCACGCAGATGCCCACAGGGCAGACCCCCCGGCCCCGGGAGCATTTGTAAATATGTGTTTGCAGCTGTCACACGATGGGGCCGCCAGCGTTCGTGGTGCCCTGTGACCCTCAGGACAGACATGCAGAAGGACTTGTCCCCCGGGTGCCAGCAGTGTGCCCTCCCTGGAGAAGCCCCTTGGTCCTGGAGGCCTGCTTTGGGAAGATGACTTTGTCTGCTGATGCCATGGGAACCTCCATTTTGGAGCCTGACAGAAATCACACCCAGTTCCCTTTGTCTCTTCTTGTCCGGGCTCCCTCTTTGGAGCCCAGATGTGGTCCACCCTCTGTGGGCCCAGAGCGGAGCCAGGCCTGGTCTAGTGGGGCGGGAGGCCAGGGGTCAGGCCTTGTCCGCCGCCGCCCTGGCGACAAGCTGCAAGCCTCCTGGCTGCACCCCAGCTCCTCAGGGAGGCCGGCCAGCCTTGGCCTCTCCCTCCCCGCCAGCTCCCCCTCCTTCCCCCCGCACCTCCTCCCCCCACCTCAGCCAGAACATCTGTGTGCTCCGGAACATGGCGCCCAGCCTACCCCAGAGAGGCTCGCTCCCCAGATGCTCACTCTTTTGGACCCCTGTCCTCTCCTGTGGGAGTGGGTCCTCGAGGGTACCTGAGCTCTAAGTCCCCGCCCAGCTCAGGGGCCTCTCCCCCAGGCCCCGGCCCTTGCCGTCTTCCCTCCAGATGTTCATGCTGACCGCCCAGCCAGGGCCTCTCGGCAGGTCTGGCCCTGACCTGTGGCGTTCTAGGCCTGCAGCAGCTCCACAATGGGGCTGGCCCTCAGGTGCGCTCCTGCCTGCCGCAAGGACACGCTCTCGCACACAGCCGAGGAGAGTTTAGTGAAGGGCCCCTGTGCCCAGGTGTGGGTGGGTGTAGGCAGAGCATGGAGGGAGCAGCGAGTGGGGACCCCTGCGACTTGAGGGCAGGAGGAGGGAGCCGACAGTGGGCCAGGGGGTCTGTGTGCAGGGCGTGGACAGCACCCAGGACACAGCTGGCCCGTGCAGCCCTGGGGCGGGCCTGGGGGGTCGATGCCGTCACTCCCCTGCTCTTCTCTCCTCCTCACTGACGCCAGTAGGCCAGATGCCCGCAGATGTGTGTCACACAGATGAGCCTGGCAGGACAAGAGGGGGCAGGGCCCTGGCTGGTGTGGCTCAGTGGATTGAGTGCTGGTCTGCAAACCAAAGGGTCGCTGGTTTGATTCCTAGTTGGGGCACATGCCTGGGTTGCAGGCCAGGTCCCCAGTAGGAGGCATGCGAGAGGCAACCACACAGTGATGTTTCTCTCCCTCTCTTTCTCTCTCCTTTCCCCTCTCTCTAAAAATAAATAAATAAATAAAATCTTTAAAAAAAAAGAGAGAGAGAGGGCGGGGGGAGGATGAGAGCGAGAGGACCTGGACCGCGCATCGCAGACGCATCGCAGATGAAGGCCCGAGGCCAGGGAGCGGGGTTTCCCTTCCGTAAGGCTTTGCTGAGCCGCACGGCACAGGCCGTGCGGTTCGGTGGTGCTTAGCGCACTCACAGAGCGCGCAGCCGTCGCCGCTGTCCGCCTTAGACCGTTTCCAGCATCTCCAAAGGACACCACCCCTTTACCCACTACCAGCCCTTCCCCGCTCCCCGCTCCCACCCCCCTGCCCCCGGCGGCCCCTCGTCTCCTTTCTGTCTCTGTCGCCGCGCCTGTTCTGGACATCTCACACACGTGGAACCCCCCGCTGCGTGGTGTTTCGCGACTGGCTTCTTTCCCTCGTCATGGTGTTTTCAGGGTCCCCCATGTGTCAGGGCTTTATTCCGGTGTATGGGCGAGTGAAGTTCCCGTATGCGGACGCATCACATTCTGTTTATCCGTTCACCAGCTGATGGACATTTGGGCTGCCTCCAGCCTTCTGGCTACCATGAATAGTGCTGCTATGAACTTGTTCTCATGCGGACGTATGTGTTCTTTCTCTTGGGTAGACACCTAGGAGTGAATTGCCGGATCCTGCGGTAACTTCCAGGCTGTTTAATGGCGGCTGCGCCGTTGTACACTGTTTGAGGGTTCCAGGTTCCCCACACGTTCTCCAGCACTTGCTGCCGTTCATCTTTTCATTTTGGCTATTCTAGGCGGTGTGAAGTGGTACGTCATCGTAGATCAGGGATCTACAACTGTGGTCTTTCAGCCTCCAGAGGCTGTGCCCTCCCTCAGCAGGAGCTAACCCTGGGTGGGGCTGTCCTCCCTGGGACTGCGGCACCCCAGCAGCTGACTCAGCTCCTAGAGGGCAGGTCATGCAGCCCTGAATCCCCTGCGATGCTACACCTGGCCAGCCAGGGGCACTGGGTGCTCACGGATCCTTACAGCGTCCTTGGGCTGGGACATAGGTCGGGGATGGACCATAGGCCCGGAGTTCTGGAGTCCAGGCAGGCAAAGCCCCTGCCTGGAGTATTTCAGAGAAAGGCCCCTGAGAACTCCAGAATGTTCCAGACAGGGAGCTCTTGCCCGAATTATGAATCATAAAATCTCATTTGCTGAACACATGTGCACATCTCAGCTCACTTGATCCTCCCCACAGCCCCTGAAGAGGTGGCTGCTGTGATCATCACCTCCTCTGTGCAGGTGAGGAAACGGAAGCCCAGAGAGGGCAGAACCCCGGCCCAAGGCTGCACAGCAGAGCTGAGACTGGAACCAGTGTTCACTGATCAGTCTGTGCTCGGGCCATGGCCTTCGCAGCCTGACTTTTCCTCCCTACCTTGCATCCCTCCAAACCGCCTCATCCCCATAGTCTCGACGTTCTCCGGTGGGGGTGAGGACAGCAGTGAAGGCCCCTGCCCTCCGGTTGGGCAGCTCTTGGTGTCCGCTCGTCAGCCATAGGTTGGCACCCCTCTGAGCCGGGGACTGTGAGGACAGGGGCCCACCTGTGACTGTCTCACAGCCTGGGAGGGGAGTTGGACTGAGCCCTGGGTAACCTTCCTAGGTGATGCAGCCATTCAGATGATTCCTTCACTCACTGACTCATTCAGCAACTATTTATTAAGTGTGATTATGTGCCTGGCAATTAAGCAACGGTAATGTGCAAAACCAGACACAGCCTCTCCCTCGCGAAGCTGCCAGTCTGGTGGGAGAGAGAGACAGATGCTAGTCACTGAGTCACGCAAACAGATGTCGCTTGCAGCCAAGGGAAGGGCTTGGAAGGAGAGAGGTGGGGCCTTTAACTCCACGGGGTGTGGGGGAGGCAGCGTGTGGGAAGCTTCCTGGAGGAAGTACTATTAATCCAAGGGGGAGCCGAGGAGATAAGGGGGAAGTAGACTCGGCTTGGGAGGGAAAGAAGAGCACTTGAGGTAGACGGGACGGCATGTGCAAAGAGAGAGGCGCTTGGTGGGGAGGCTGTGTGTGTGGGGGAGCTGGGGGGCAGGTGGGGCTGGAAGCAGGCCTTAGGAGACCAGCCGTGACGCGAAGGGTTTCATCTGTGGGTGGCACTGCTAGACTTGTCTTTTGAGAGGCCTTGTGGTTCTGGAGGGGAGGACCAAAACGAAGGCAGCAGGTTTTGAACCTGAGCTGAACCAGCAACAGGGACCATGCAGGGGCAGAGAAGTTGACGACCCCCCCAGGCTGGCACAAAAGTTATGTCAGGATGGCTGACTGGGGGCTCAGCAGGGCCGGGGCTCCCACTGCCCAGGGGCTTTCTCTCCATCCCAAGGTCCAGCTAGAAGCCCCAGGCGGGGTTTTCAGGGTGCTGCAAAAAGTCTCTGTCTCCCTTGGCCAAGGCCAGGGGCCCTCGAGAAGGGCCTCACCCCACCAGCCCCTCTGCCTGGGCTGGGCCTCCCAGCTTCCTGACCATGGCCCATTCATTCACAAGCTCCTTCTGCCTCCTTGAGAAAGGGGGAGACTTTCAGGCCACAGGGATGGAGGTGCTGGCCCTGGGCCAGCCCAGCTTCCTTGCTCACCACCCCTCCCCTCCGTCCCCGCCCGGCCTGCCCCTTCTTTATGGCAGGCAGAGTGCTAATTCCCAGCGCACAGAGGTGGGCCAGAGTCTGCGGCCAAGAGAGGAGAGACTGTTTACAGCCTCCGGCGGTTCTTGGCTCCAGTGGTCCGGCGGGCTGGCCTCACCGTGACATGTTTATTCTCCGAGCCCAAGCTGGCCCCCGCTCTTGGCAGGGCTGGCTGAGGGCTCTTGGTGATGGGGACAGGCTGGTGGCCGGGGGGCTGTTTGTGTCCAGCTTTGCCTGCTCTCTCCCTCCTTCCTATTTCCACATTCAAGGAAGCAAAGTGAGGAGCCGAGGCCAGGGGGCCCACCGCCCTCCCGAGGGTGCCGCCCCCACCACAACACCTCCCTCACCCCTTCGGCCACAAGACCCTCTGTGGGCCAGCGTTCCAGAGTCCCACCGGGAAGGTCTCAGGGCCCAGCAGTCTGCTCTGTGACATTTTAGGGGTCCCCTCTGCCTGCCTGCCAGCCTCGGTCACTGAGTCACTCAGCAGATTCCTGCTGAGCACCTTGCCCATCTCAGCCCCTGGTGACGGCAGTGAGCAAAACAGATGAGGCCCCATTCTCCGGGGCTGGCAGCCCAGCTGGGAGGGGCCTCTCGTTCCCCTATCCGGGGTAACTGAGGATTTTTCAGGCCCTTCTCCCTGGCCAGCCACAGAGCCCCTTCCCGTTCATAGGTCCGCAGGCCCACCATTGGTGCTGCAGCTGGCTGGAGTGAGGGAGCCGAGCTTTGGAGCCCGACATGCTGGGCTGAGTGCTAGGTATACCGCCAGCCAGCAGGTGACTGTGGGTGAGTCCCTGCACCTCCCCTAGCCTCCACTGTCTCATCTGTGAAATGGGAGAAGGGGTGGTGCCAATCACAGCTGACCTCATGGGACCAATCGCGTATTCAGACAGCCACTCAGGGTCACCCTGTGCTGTGCTCGTGCTGAGCAAGCACTGGCGTGCAGACATGGGAGTGGCTTTTAGCAGCAGCACCTGAAGGGGGGTGATGCGTGAAGTGGGGGTGGCTTTTTGGGGGGACCAGACTGGGATAGGACTGACATGACTCTGTGGGGTGTGACTGAGGACGAGTTGGTGTCCCTGGGTCCCCACCCCGGGCCTTACTCAAGGAGCATCTTGTCTAGGCCAGGGCAACCCCATGGGAGGGGGTCCGACTAGGCTCTCTGGGAACAAGGAAGTCCAGGAGCATTCCAGGTGCCCAGGCCCGGGCAACCCGCCCCAGAGCCCATGTGCTGTGTGGAGTGTCAGCTGGGGCGTCAAGATGCCTGGGTGCTCGTCCTTGGCTGGCTGGTGACTTTGGATGGGTCACGCACTCTTGCCCGTCCTCAGTTTCCCTGGAGTCCAGCCCTGTGCTGCCTCTCTGTTCACTCCAGGTCTGGTACGTGGGTGGGCCTGGCCTCTCGGTCTCAGTGGTGCCCCCGTCCACAGGGAGGGGCAGATACTGTCCTCAGGCCATCTTCCTTCTACTGAGATGTGGGCAAGTGGCTGCCCCTGGGCCCAGCACTTTTTCTGACTGCGCAGGTCCTTAAAATGCAGGCTTGTCTGGGATGCAGACTTCTTGTTGCTTCTCTCCCAACCCCTGGGGGTACTTGCCCCGACACCGCCTGCCCCTTTCAGATGATTCCGCGGGACACCCTGGGGCCTCCAAACCAGGGTCGGCAGACTTTTCCTTAGGGGACCAGATAGAATACTTGTTAGGCTTTGCGGGCTGGTCTCTGGGTCTCTGTCCCATACTCTTCTTTGTTATTTATTTGCTTTTTAACGATCTTTTAAAAATATAAAAAACATTCGTAGCTCAGCTGGCCAGGGGGCTAGTTTGCTGCGGCCTCCGGACCAGCAGCGTGGGGTGTGAGCTCCCTCTTTGAGCCAGACAACATGCAGAATTGGCATTTTCTGCGACCCATGCCCTGGGCCGGCCGTGCTGCACGCGTCTCAGCCCCATCAACGCCGACAATGCTGTGATAGCCGCTGCGGTTCCGTTTTACAGGTGAGGAAATTGAGGCACGGGGAGATTGGAAACCTGCCCACGGGGTCCCAGCTGGTCAGGACAGCATCAGGATTTGAACCCAGACCATCAGGGGCCTCGCTCTTAACCGTGGTCACTTGCTGCGTGGGGTTGGAGCCCCGCTTCTCTGCCTCCGGCCCCCACCCCAAGTATTTAAGTGTCGGGGAAGCCCAGATCTATTTCTGGCTTCTCTGTGTCTCTTTTAGGCCCCAAGTGGCATGTACCCCCCCTTGATATTTTCCCCTGCCCATCCTCTCCCCGCTTTTACCTGCCCCAGATTAGGGACACACGGAGACACCCTCTGGAGCAACTCAGAGTTCCAGCAGTGGCTCCGCAGCACCTGGTTCTCCAGGGCCAGCCACAGGTCACGCGAGGCAAAGCTGTGTCCCTGCAGCTGCTTGGCCTACACCCTGCAACCCTATATCTGAGCCACGTGGGCTCAGCCACGGCACGTGACCAAGGCAGGGAGCGGGAGCCCCAAGCGGTCAGCCCGACATTGCCTGCTGGGCCTGCCCTGGCGGGAGTGCCAGCCAAGGCTACGAAGGACACTGGGAGAGGCTGTCCCCACCATTGATCGGGCACAGGCTCCTCAAGGGACTCATTGGTGTCCCTAAGCTATCAGCCACCAGAGGCTGGTTCCTAACTTTCTGGCCTCCAGAATCACTGTAAGAAAGACAGAGAGTTTGGACAGATAAGAACACACAAATGATAAATACATGACAAATATTGGCATGAAAACTGTTAACTTACCAGAAAAAGGTAAGACTTGGTGCTGGTGAAGTTGCAAGAACGTGGCTTCTTCACGCTGCGGGCGGCAGTGCACACCTGCGTCTGCTGTCTTTTTCCCAAAGCGTCAGTCGGTGAGTGTCAGGGCTTTAAAGAAACGTGATCCTTTGACCCAGTAATCCCACTTCTGGAAATGCATCCTAAGGAAGTAACCTGCGTGGGTGAAAACAATAAGGCGCACAAAGAAGTTCTTTGAGTGATTACTTCTAATAGCGGGAAAAATTCTAAGTGTCCAGCAGCAGAGTGCGTTAGGAAAACCGCTGTGTCCCTTGGGTAGAACACCCCGTGGCATGAAAATGATGGCCATGGAGCCCATTTCCGCACGGGGAGATGCTGACGACCCAATGCTGAGCAACAGCCAGCAGAACACAAAAGTGCACGTCTTGATTACAGCCTTAAGGAAATATGCCCGTGTGAGCCGAGGCTGCAGGAGAACTTGGCAAGTTGATGTGGCTGCTCAGGAGGCAGCGGGGTCCCCTCTCCCACTGACACAACGTTAAGGCTGCCGCTGTGTTGTCTTAGCATTAAATGTAAGGGAGGCACTTCTGCCACTCGGGCCCTGTGTGGCCTTGGACAGCCATGGGCCTTGCTCACACTTCCTGTGCAGTGCCGTGGCCCCTCCACAGCTTCCCTTGGGACTGCAGCCCTTCGTGGGTGACAGCGTGTTAGTCTTGCATGGAGCCCGGTGAGGTGGAGTCAGGTCGTGAGGGTGAGGGACGTAGTCCGGGCCGCCACCCTGCTAGGTGCCCTGGGAGCCAGGAGGCAGGCGTGGGGTGGCTTGTCCAAGGTCACACGGCTCCTGAGGCTTGGAGCTGGGGACTGGTTCAGGCCCTCTCTCTGCCCCACAGACACCCATGCCAGTGTCCACCCACTCACAGGGTGACCGCCACAAGTGCTCAGCTGCATGTGAGGACAGGACATCTGGGTTTCATTAACCATACCTCACTGTTACCCGTTTGACATGCCTCCCCCGCTACTGTAAATAATAGTGCAAAGGACGTCTTTGTGCCCTTCAACGGTTTCATTGTCGGGAGGCACATTTCCCGAAGGACCGTGGGGGCTGCGCATATCTCTACAACCACCTTGAGTGGTCCATCACTCAGCAAGGCTGGTCCTGCCGTGTGAGGAAATGCCCCCAGCCCTGGGGAGCCCAGAGCCTGGGTTGCACCGTCAGGAATGCCCTTGAGAGGACTACATGACCCTGAAGGTCACTTCCTGGGCTCAGAGTCTGAGCTGTGTCCTCAGAGGAACAGGTAGCATAGAGGAACCCCTGAGCCCGTGGTAGGAAGGCAGGCGTCTGCAGGTGGCTGAGGCCTACAGGCTCCAAGGGCAGAGGTCAGTGGGCTGTTGGCAGCTGTAGCGAGTTGGTCGTGTGGGAAGGGAGGCCTTGGTCATCGCCACGGAGATTTTCTGTGGCGAGTTCCTGGGGTAGTGGAGGGGGGAGCAGTTAGTGAGGCAGAGGCCATCCCAGGGCGCCTCTTGCCAGGCTGGGAGCTGGCACTGGCGCCCTTCCTCTGGGTACACATTATCCCATAATAGGGTCTGCGTGTTTGGAGTCCAGAGACAGAAAAGAGATTGACATCATGCAAGGATTGGGTTCGGTGAGCGGAATGCCTGCTGGCCGTCCTCCGCATGAGCGGCTTCTGCACGCCCGGCAGTTGCTGTCACGGTGGCGGCACCTCGGGGAGGCTGACTGTGCTGGGGTGAGCAGTGTCCCACAGACCCACGTCCCCTGGAACCTGTGAATGTGACCGTATTTGGAAATAGGTCTTTGCAGATGTGCTGAAGTTAAGACGACGTCGTACTGGAGTAGCATGGCTCTAAATTCGCTGCCTGGTGTCCTCGTGGGAAGAGGGGAATTTGGACACTGGCAGAGAGAATGGAATGTGGAGACAGACACACACACGCACAGAGTCCACGTGGAGACGGAGGGGCGGGGGAGGGTGCAGCTACAAACCCAGGAACGCCAAGGACACTGGCAGCCACCAGCGGCCAGAGCAGGTAGGAAGGGTCCTCCCCCAGAGCCCTGCTGATGCCTTGGTTTCAGTCCCCTCCAAACTGCAAGGCGCACGTCTCTGCGTTTTGAGCCGACCAGCGTGAGGTGCCTTGGCACTGCAGTCCGGGAGCACCAGCGTAAGCCCGATGCTGTCACCTCCTCTCTCCTCCAGGCCCCGGCACAGTGCCCCCTACAGGCTGTGTGTGTCCAGAGGGTTAGAGCATCTTTTACAGCCTTGTGTCCCAGGCAGGGCTGGCAGTGGGCTGACACACAGTAGGTCCACAGTAAATGTTTGCCGAGTGGATGAGAGGGGCACTGGGGGCTGTGGCCGGAAGAGGGATGGGCAGGGGTGGGGCAGGAGGAGAAGGGAAAGGCTTCTCCCTCTGAGCAGACCCTGTGGTCACAGAGGGGCCGCCCTTCCCTTCCCGAATCTGCCCTCCCCTCCTCATCTGACCTCAGCGTCTGGGGGCAGGGGGCAGGTCGGGGCACTGTGCCAGGCCAGGCTAGCATGCTCACTGCTCACTTCCCTCTCCTGCCCTTGCTAGCTGTCTAGCTTTAAGTAACTTACAGGACCTCAGTTTCCGCAACTGTAGAATGGGCCTGCAGCAGCCCTTTTTTGGGTTGAGAATGAGTGAGGTGGCCCATGGAAAGCATGAGCCTGACCTTTGTGTGGGTCTCAACAAAGGCTGGTTTGTTAATGGCCCTTGGAGAGGGGAGGAGGGCTCAGTGGGTGACATAGTGGCCTTAGAGGGGTCAGGTCTGATTTGGGGCCTTGGCTGCATGATATCTATTATGGGATAACCTTGGGCAACTGACTACTCATCTCTGCCTCAGTTTCCCCATGTGGTCAATGGGGGTGATGAAACTTTGCACCTCGCAGGTGGCTGGGAGGGTGTGAAGTATGACAGAGTGCCGAAGGGGCTCTCAACAAAGCCTGTGCCTCGGGGCCTAGGGGGACAGGGGCCTGACAAGGACAGGACATGCTGTGCCCTTTGGAATGCACTTGTCTGCGTTTCGGGGCTGTATTTGGGCCTCAGGAATAAAGGGCTGGCAGAGCAAACCAGAGGAAGCTTCTAGGTACAAAAACCTCTGCATCTGAAGGCTGGTCATCCCTGGAAAGTGTCCTGCATGTGCGACAGCATCGGAGCTGGAAGGTCCCTGAGCCATCTGTTCCTCCACCCTCCACCTTTGACCCAGGGAACCCAGGCTCAGAGGGAATGTGACTTACCCAAAGCCCCGCAGCGTGGGGGGTGGCGCTGGTCCAGAGCCATGTGCTCCGCCTCCTGGCCTGCCCCAGCGTGTGCACTGCAGGATCTGCAGCAGACTGGGGTCCCTCTGCGCCGTGCCTGTCCCTGCTGGGACCTGGTCCATGCGTTGGGACACCTCTGGCAGGGGTCAGAGGGCAGTCTGCACCATGGAACCAAGGCGTCAGGCTGGGGAGGGAGACCCCGATCTGCATGGCTGGGAGCCAGGCCTGTGACATCGCCATGTACCCCTTAGGGTTGGGGTGGGTGACTCCCCAAGGGCATCTTTTCCTGTGGTCATTTTCCCTTCCCATGTACTCCAGAATTGCATGCGAAGCCTCATGTACCAGCTGCAGCCCCAGGATCACGGGTCCCGTCTTTGCTCTCCCAGGACCACAGAAAAGGCTACTTCATGCCTGTTGTACAGAAGGGCCACCTAACCCTGCCAGGCTGGTGTTTCTCTTTCCCTGCTTCTGGCCTACGTCAGGGAAGGCAGGCTCCCCTGATCACCTGGCCCTGCGGGTGACAGGGGTTTCCTTTGGGACAGGTGGACAGCACTTCCCTGGGTGACCCCAGACTGAGGGAGGGACATCCTTGCTGCTATTTTCAGCTGTTCCAGGTGGGCCCTGGGCTGCTGCCACCCACAGTGGGCCACAGCTGCCCAGACTTGGTGATCTGCAGGATCTCACATGATCTCAAGCATCCTCACGGCCCAGGAAGGAGGAGGGTGGGGAGAGAGGACAGCACCCCATGCTCAGCCCCTTATCCCTTTCTCAGGAGGCTGGGGGTTAGGGGTGGGGAGGGGGGAGTCCCGAGGTGTGTCCTCCATCCTCTGGGCCCAGAGCAACCCAGCACAACCCTGTGCCTGGGTTTTCAGAGCACTTTTTGGTCCCCCCTTTCCAGTGGGTGGCTGTAAAAATAGCACTTGGTTTGAGTTAGGAGCTGGGGGTGGTGGGGGTCCGGTTTCCCTGCTCCTGGAGGAATTACCGGCCCACATGTTGCCAGGAGCCTTGGCTGGGAGAGGCAAGCGCGGCTCCAAGCCGGCGAGCGGGCGGCGGCGCAGATGGAAACTCGATCACCCCCGGCTCAGCAGACTGTTTGATTTATTTTAAAATCAAGCAGATGGCTGCTGCAGGGGTTTGTTTAAGTTCAGCTCAGAGCCGGGCCCGCGGCCAGGAGCCTCGGGGCAGCTGTGCCAAAAATTTTTCAATGACTTTGGTCGTCAAACCACCTCTTCCCCTCCCTTTTGAACTTCAGCCCCACCGCACACGGTGGCCTCCTCACGCCTTCTCCCCGCGCCTGCCGCTTCTGCGCCTCCTCTGGGTCCCTTTGTTGCTCTGTCTCACCCCCTGAATCTCTGTCTTTGTTTTTCGGTTGCTGTCTCTCTCAGTCCATGTCTGTCCCTCTCAGTTTCTCTCTGTCTCTCTCTCGGTACATGACAGAGAGGGACAGATTCTCTCTCTCCCCCTCAGTACACGTCTGTCCCTCTGTTTCTCTCTCTCTCTCCTCCCCCCCTTCTCTCTCTCCACCACTCCCTTTCTCAGGAAAGCTTCCCAAATGTCCTCCCTGTTCCCTGGCTTCCTCTAGCTTCCTCCTGCCCCACCCCCAACCGCCTGTCCCCCCACAGTAGCCCCCCTTCCCCGTCCCTGGCCCAGCAAGGCACATGGGAGAACAGCCAAGCCTTTGTGGCCACTCAGCGTCCTCTGGGCTGTCCCCTTTCTGAGACACCGTGGCTGGGAAAACCAGGCCCAGACCATAAAACCCTGGAGAAGACCAGCCCTCCAGGTCAAGTGGCTCAGCCCTCGTGCTCTCAGGCTGGGAGGCAAGGGACAGCTTGCAGCTGTCCCTGCTCGGGAGACAAGTGGCCTGGTCACCCATGAGGAGCCCACTGTGTGGCTAGTCGGCTGGGGATGCCATTGCAGGCTGCTGGTCTGGTTCCTGGTCTCCTGACACGTGTACACACACAGACACATTCTCTCTACTCGTGAGCAGGGCCAGTGGCATTCCCTATGCCCCCCAAAGGGACTAATTTGTCCCCTGTGCAAATGGCAGCAGGCTCTCCAGTCCAGGGACTGCCTACTGGCCCCAGGCCCCTAGCCAGGGCTACCTCTCACCTTCATCGCCTTCAAAGGGGCCCAGCCCGGGCTTCCTAAATAAGAGGCTTTAAAATAGCAGCCAGCTCTGTAAATAACCGAGGGTCCAGAGAGGACACTGTCCAGGTGGGTGGGGCACAGCCCCTTCCCTGGGCAGGGCCAGGCTCCAGGGTAGGCCCCAGTTCCCCGGTGTTTTTCTGCCTCTGGGTGGAAAGGCCTGTTGTCTGTCTGATCTGCTAGGATCTGACTCAGCCACCCATCCCTGTCCCCCGGGATCACCCAGGACCAGCTGGCCCTCCTCAGGGATGGCAGGAGAGGGCCACATGACAGCCAAGGGCCTGCTGGGTGGGAGCTCCTGAAGGAAAGGTCGGATGCTGGTTCCACGTCTCCCTTCTTGGCTGAGTCCACGCAGGCGGGAGTCCCGTGCGGGCCCCCATCGCCCCTATACCCCCCACCGCTAGGGTCCTCGGTGGAATGAACTCCTGCGCTTCAGGGTGGAGGCCCCGGCCTCTTCCCCCTTCAGAATCTGCCCTGAGCTGGGCCCTCCAAGGCCTGGGGAAAGATTGGTCCAGAACATCAGCACAGCAGCCCAGGCCCTGTGTGGGGGCCAGAGCAGGACCCCTCAGCCTTGGCATCCCTTGCTCACCAGCATCAGGTGGTTGCAGGCTGGGATGGAGGCAGAGCCTGTGGTCCCAGTGCAGTTGCCTTATTTCTCCAGGACACGGTCGATGGCTGAAACCCACCCACCAGCAGCTTTAGATCTTGAAAAAACACAGGGAGGGGGGTTATAGCTGTTCTTCAGAACAGCCCATTCCCACCGCCCATAGCTGTGCATCAGCATCTCCGCTGTATCAAACAGTTTGGAAATTGCAGTGAATGTTAGTGCTTCCTTGAACACAAACGAAGCCCAGGAAACCGAAGACATGGCCCAGTTAAAAATGCATGTGATGTGGGGGGGATAGCGGTCCTTGCAAACGAGGGCGAGGGGCTTCGGCTTATTTGTTTTCTGTCCCGTTGGTCCCCAGCCTGGGGATGGCCACTGCGGCCTGACGTCGGGACCCACGCAGAGCTGCGTGCAGACGCCACCTCCCCTCCCTTTCCCACTGTGCTAATTGCGCGTGCAAAGAGGAAAGTAGAAAAAAATTAAAACTGTGTGCTGTCTGCCCTAAAAGTGTGTTTGTGAAATTTTTCAAAATTGTATATTCTAAATGGTTTACCAAAATTGCCCTTTTTTTCCTAATTAGTTGTATGATAAGTTTCTGATTATTTTTCTGATTATTTGATTTATTGGGCAGGCATGAATCAAAGCTATCACACCGTTTGTTCTGTCTTGGAAAACATGAAAAAATGTCTTCAAACCTATCATTATCATAAAGGCTAAATTCTTCAAGCTCCTGAACTTGATAATGCCAAATTGGACAGCACCGTTATTTATCACACTTTGTTTCTGTTGTGTCAGAAATAAACACAAAGCGAAATTTACCACTGTAACCATTGTAAGGGGTACAATCTGGTGGCGTTGAGTACACTCACACTGTTGTGCAACCCTCACCTCCATCCAGTTCCAGAACTTTCTCATCACCACAAATGGAAGTCTGTGTTCATCACCAGCACTATTTTTAAGATGTTCTAGAGGCAGCAACACTTCTTTCCTTGGCTTTTCAGGACAGCGCACGGCACATGTTGAAGGCCCACAGAGGCGGAGCTGCGTAGAGGACTCCCGTGTAAGGGGCGACACCTCACGACACTGGCGGAGAGAACAAAGGAGCAGAGAGCTGGGGCAGAAAAGTCTGTGCTGACGACGGGAGCGCCTGTGGGAGCGAGCGAGGGAAGAGGAGGGTTGGGAACACAGAGGAGAGATTTCTGGAGCCAAACTCATTAAAAAAAAAAAATCCTCGGTCTGGTTGGCAGCCGAGAACCGTTTTTATATTTGGGTTTCGCTCGAGGCTCTACAAATTAGCGTGGTCTGTTCCAGTTGGAGTTTATAGCTTAGTTCAGTTCTAGTCTGACTCCCTGGTTTCCTGGAGGCTGAGCCCTCGGTGGGATCCAGAGGCTCTATCACTGATTCCACAGAGGTTTGCTGAGTACCTACTACATGTGGAGCAGTGTTCCGAGAAAGGAAGATGCAGCTCTGAACAAGACAGACCTGCCCTTTGCTCCTTTCGGGGTTAGGGCAGTGATGAAATACGGGAGTAAATATGCAACGTGGTATCACAGGGAGATCAGTGTCACGGATAAGGGAGAAGCTGGCGAGGGCTGGAGGGGGACTGGAGCCGGCACGCTGTGGGGTTGACTAATGGATGCTGTGGTCAGGGGACCTCTGAGCAAAGCCCCGAGTGGAGCCAGCCGCAGGCCAGGTGACGAGTGGTCCTGGCAGCGGGAACAGAAAAACAGACAGTGCAGGGGCCCTGTGGTGGAAGGAGTGAGTTTGGGGTTTGTAAGAAAAGCAGGAGGCCGGCATGGCTGGTGCGGTAGGGGCTGGGGACAGGGAGGGTTTGGAGTTTACTCTAAGTGGGAAGGGGATCCATCGGGGGAGATCTCCAGGGAGATGCGACCTGACTCCTGCCACCTCCATCCCTCTGGCTGCTGGGTGGAGAGCAGACTGAAGCGGGCAGGCATGGACACAGCCAAGAGTACACCGAGCCCTGTCGGGGCCCACTTATTCATTCCCCTTTCAGCTGCCCTTCGGCCATTCTGACTACTTCACGGTGGGCCTTGGTTTGGAACTGCTGTCTCTAATGCGTTTCTAGCACTTGCCGTGTAGAAGAAAATACCCCCAAATCTTGCAGCTTAAAACAACAAATATTTGTTATCTCCCAGTTTCGGGAGGGGGCAGAAACCCGGGAGTGGCACAGCTCGGTGGTTCTGGCCCCAGGTCTCTGGCGAGGCTGTGATCAGGACGTCGGCCGGGGCTGCTGTCTCATCTGAAACTTCGACTGGGGCTGGAGGAGCAGCTTCCGGGGTGGCATTTCGCACGGCTGTTGGCTGAAGGCTTCCGATCCTTGCTAGCTGATGGCAGGAGGGCTCAGTTCCTTGCCGTGTGGGTCTCCATAGAGCAACTGGCTGTGCCTAGAGTGGGTGATCCAGAAGAGGGCCAGGAGGAAGCTGTTGTGCCTCTAATGGTCTCAGAAGGCACACACTGTCCCTTCCTCACGTTCTGTTCGTTAGAAGCCAATCACTAAGTTCAACCTACACGCAAGGGCTTTACCTATTCAGGGGAGGCACGTCAGAGCACCTGTGGCCATGTTTTTAAACCACCGTACTTGCTGTCTCTGTTTAATGAAGAAGGAATAGGCCTTGGGCCCAGAGCCTTGGTACACATAATATATGACTGAAATTGAAAACATGGCTTTGTGTTCATGGTATGTATTATTAGGGTTACCTTCTATCTATGTTGCTTAATACTGATTTTCATTTTAGAGTGGCCATATACATTTTAAATTATTTAAACTTTATAAGTGAGTTGATTTAAGGAAAATTATGAAGAAATCCTAAGTAGAAGTAAGATGAAGGACAAGGGAGGTGAAAATGCCAGAAAGTAGGCAAGTGGAACATGACCCAGGTTGGGGCCTGCTGGTAGGAGCGTGGCTGAGAGGGTGGGCTGTGGGGCCAGACCGCCTGGGTTCAAGTCCTGGCTCGGCCACCCACAGCTATGTGACTGTGGGCAAACACCTAACCTCTCTGGGCCTCAGTTTCCCCCTTGATTAAATGAGGGAGAAGCCTGCTGCCTGGTGCTGTTGTGGAGCTCAGGTAGACCAGAGTCTCCACAGAAGGGCTTGGCACAGGGCCCAGGACACCTTAAGGGCCTGATGAGTGTTCCTTGTCAGGGACAGCACTGTGCTTTCAGCCCTGCCACACTGTGGGACTGCTCCTGATGGCCCCGGTGGGCGGCGTGTGTGTGTGAGTGTACGCAGGAGGGGTAGGGAGATAGACCCCTTTCCCCCTGTTCACACTGAGCAATGGTAGCAGTTGTTAGTGAAGGGCAGGAAGACATCTTTGCTGGTTCTTCCTTGGGTAGAAAACTGAAGTCACCCTTGAAGGAGTCAGTCAGTCACGCAGGGGTCACTCTCCCCACCTAGGTGCATGCATTCCTCCGTCCACTCACCCATCTGCCCACCCATTCATGTGTCCGCCCAGCCCTCCGTCCTTCGGTCATTCATTCATGCATACATTCATCCGTCAACCACCCATTCACCTACCCAGCCGTCCACTCTTCCTTCCATCCTTCCGTATCCACTCATGCAGCCGTCATCCATCCATCCATCCATCTGCCTTTTCTTCATTCTTCCATTTCTATTCATATGTGCGTGTGGGTGTATTTACCTGGTTCCTCCTTTTCATTCATTCATCCATCAATTCATCTCTCTTTTCTCCTCCAGGCATCCACCTACCAGTCCATCTACCCATCCAGCCATCCAACCATCCAGACATTTTTCCATTCATTCATCCATTCATTCATCCATCTGTCTATTCATCTGTCTGTCTGTTCATCCATTCATCCAGCAGGCATTGCCTTTCGCACTGAGGACATAACAATGAACAAACAGCCCCACCATCAGAGAGCTCCGGTCCGCTCAGGGAGGCCCGTATACTGTGAAGGAACTGAGAGGAGACGGCCGGTCACCCTGTAATGGTGTACTGAGTGCCTGCTGTGCTCAGTGAGGGCAAGCACACGTGGGTCTGTCCTCGTGAACCTCACAGCGGGTATGTCCACAGGGCAGAGGGTGTCAAAAGGGGATGTGACCAGCCCTGTCTTGCAAGGGAGGCAATACTTGAAGGGGCTCTTGAGGGATGCATAGCAGTTGGCCAGATGGGTGAAGGAGAAAGAGCGATTTAGGTAGCAGGAATTGCCTGGCAAATCTGAGGAAGTCTATGCAGTTTAGGAGTGTCTGGGAGAATAATGGGGGAGCATCTTGGAGGCTGGGGCCAGAGTAGTGGGTGGCTGGACCGCTTGAACAAAACCTTGAGAGTTGGGGAGGATAAGAATAGGCAGAGAGTAAATCAAGGGGAGGTTCATTTCAGGCCAGCCAGAACCCCGGGTACATCTTGGCTCTCTGCTGAGCCCCTGGAGATGGAGATTCATTCATTCACTCCCTCACTTATTCACTCAGCGTTTCCTGAACACTGGCCATATGCTGGCACGGGGCAGGCAGCAGTAAACAAGACAGGCAAGGTCCTGCCCTTGTAGGCTCACAGTATGATTGGGGACACAGACATTAAACAGATGGGTCAGTGCCAAGGGAACGCCATGCTAAGGAGTGAGAAGAGAGATGGAGAAAGTACTGCAGGAGAGAGGTGTGGTAGGGAGCGCTGCCTCTGGGAGGGCCAGTTAAGCAGAGGAGCAGTGGGGAGAGTGGCTTCCAGAGGGAGAGGGCGGCATGTACAGAAGCCCTGAGGTTGGGTGCAGGCCTGGCCTGCTGGAGGAGGTGGCATGTAGTCTAGGCCCTGGGGAATCCCGTCGCCTAGCTCGAGGTGAAGAATAATCAGTGGATTACAGGGGTGATCTCAGGACTCGGGAACAGGGAGGGGTTTGCAAAAGACTTAGGTAGTTGTTTTTTCCTATGAGTGCTGGGGAGCCATTGAAGGTTGTTGAACAGGGGGAGAGTTGCAAACACTGTTCTTGGGCAGCAATGTACAGGATGCCCAGGAGTGGGAGGGCAAAGCTCCCGGGGCCAAGAGCTTCTGGGAATGCTGAGTCAGTGCCCCGGCTTTAAGGTCAGCCAAGCCTAGGTTTGAATCCCTGCCCTTCTGTGCACTTAGCTGTGTGATCTGGGAGAGACTCGTTCCCTGAGCCTCAGTGTCCTCATCTCTAAAATGGGAACAATAGTGCCTGTTTCTGGGGTTGTCATGGAGACACCAGGAGGTGTGGTGTGCAAAAAGACCCTGCCTACAGTATGCACCTACAGCATGTGCCTAGTGTGGATCCTAGCTGTTTCTCAGGTCCTGTGAGAACCACGTGAATTATTGGTAGCAGGCACCGACAGGCGGGAGGGCAGATCAGTCATGTCTGATTAGGTCTTGGGAGAGGAAAGGGGTCAGTGGGAACATGTTCTTGAGCCCAGAAGACTAGTTAGCAGAGGGATCTGCTTAAAAGAGGAGATGGTACAGAGAGATACAAGCCTTCTTTTGCTTCAGTTTATCCTGTTGCAAAGGACCCAAAGGACCCTGGGGCCCCCTGAGGCCCCCTGAGCCCAGTGCCTTTGGCCCTCACTGGAGAGAACATACCCGAAAGAGTTACGTGGCCCCCTGCCCAGCAGCCTGTTCCGAGCTGTGCGGGGCCTGGGCATCAGGCACGCCAAACAACTGTTTTTGACTCACTGCTGCAAGGCTGCCAAACGGAATTGCTTCCACACACTCAGCTCCAGTGGGGGGGTGGAGAGACACCGATTTCTCCACTGAAGATGAAGTGAACTGGCTGGGAGTCAAGGAGGGCGGCCTGAAGAGTAGTGGGGGGACATCTCTGGACCAGGGGCTGATGTCCCCCCAGGCTGACAGGATGCCCACCTTGTGGACTGCCAGCCTGGCTCCCAGACAGCAGGAGTGACAGAGGGGAGGCGGGTGGGCTGCGTCATGGGGCGCCTCTGCCTGCAGTCATCGGCAGGCTGGAGCCAGCTGCTCCGGCCTTGGCAGAGTGAACACAGAGCAACTCAGAGCAGCCTTTGCAGTGCCAAGGCCAAGAGCAGGCTCACAGCTCCTGTTCAGCTCCTGCAGCCCTAGGCCTCTGTGCCTGCCCAGCTTTCCTCAGCCCTAGCCTGGCCCACTCTCACCCCCACATTCCTGGACTTGATGGCTGATTAAAACCAATGCCTATTGGGTACTTTCTGTGTGCCAAGCACTGTGCTAAATATTTTTATTTGCACTAAATTATTTAATACTCACAAATCTTATTCTTTTTTTATTGAGAAGGGAACAGAGGCACAGAAAGATTAAGTAACTTGCCTAAGGTCACACAGCTAGCAAGTAGCAGAGCTTGGATTTGAACCCAGGAAGGCTGGCTTCAGAATTCACGCTCTTAACAGCTTTATGAAACTGCTTCCCACAATCAAGAGTGAGAATGTAAACAGTAGCCCCAAGTGTACAGGGATGACCTTTTCCTTTAATCGAAGTTAATTGAAGTGTGAGTCTCTTGGCACTTTCCTCATGGTTGCAAACTGGCTGCCACAGCTCCAAATATCACATTCTTACATGATAGCATCCAAAAGCAAGGAAAGCAATGATAGGAAGAGGTAGAGGACTCTCTTGCTTTTTCTTCTTTGGGGGAAGAGTGTTTTTCAGAAGATTTTAGCAAATTTGGGTCCACTTACTAGTCCAGGGCTGGGTCACATGCCCATCTGTAATTGCAGGGGCACTGAGAACTTGAGTCTCTGACCATCTCAGACTTTCTGGGGACAAGCTGTGCCATCAAAAAAAGGGGAGAGGGTTAGGAAAGGCCAGTGGATAGGTAGCCCAGACCGCCTGATCCCTCATTGATCTTCAAGCAGCCTGGCACTGCAGGTGGTGCTGTCTCCATGTTACAGACGGGGAAACCGAGAGTGACAGGGGCCTTGTCTGGCCTCTTTTGATCCCGTGCTGGCATTTCAGTGTCTGGGCTGGGTGGCTTTTCTTACTGTCTGTGTTTTGGAACTGTCCCTCCAACTGGAGGCCCAGCCTCTGGCAGGCAAGGGCAGGGCTTATTTGTCTTTTAGGTGTCCTTGTCTGACTCTGGGACCAGCATCTAGAAGGTTCTAAGTCAACCTGTCCTACATTAGAAGGGCTTGTGTTACCCATGATCTCTCTGTTTGCGAGTGACACAAACCCAACTTCAATTTGCTCTAGCAGAAGTCAGGGAGGGGCAGTTACTGAATGGACGAGGCTGATGGTGGCTTCAGGAACTCATGGATACAGGGCCTCTCAAATGTCTCCAGGCCTCTTCCTTTCTCCCTCCTCAGCTCTGCTTTCTCCTGTGTGGGAGTCATTCTTTGGTGCTGTCCTCACAGGCCGTCAAAGATGGCCATCAGCAGTGCTAGGCTGACATCTAGTGACCCCAGAGGAGGGGAAGAGTGATCCCTAGCAAATGTCCCAGGGAAGATTCCGATTGGCCCAGCCTGGGGCACATGTCCATCCCTCTAAAGGGAAAAGGAATGTGTTAATTGACAGCCTCACCCAGTGGGGATGGAACAAATATACTGGTTAGATAGAATGAAACAGTCGCTCACTCCAGATGAGTGGGTGGAAGGACTGAGTGATGGGAAGGTAAAGGATGAACGAGTGGATTGGTGGAAGGAGGGAAGAATAGAATGGTGGTGGGTAGATGGATGGTTGATGGATGAATGGGTGTCTGGGTAGATGGACTGGTGGACAGATGGATGATAGATGGTTGGAGAGATGGAAAGATGGACAGGTTAATGGATGGATGGTTGAGTGTGTGGACGGTTAGACAGACACATGGATACTGACATGAATGGGGAGATGGACAAGTAGTTGAATGTAAGGCTGAAATAGAGGCGTGGCTGGTTAGATGTAGCCCCACTTCCTGCCTTCCTCAGGGGCTCTCTGGGCGGAGCCACCCGTGTGAGCATCCGGTGGCTACACTGGGTCTTCCTCTGAGGCAGCTGCCTGCCCAGGCTCCAAAGCCTTCTAAGCCTTCATTTTCACTTCCGTGTCAAGGACATTTCTGCTCCTTCCTCCTGTGAGTGTCTCTTAGAACACTTACTGTTCCCCAGCACAAAGTAATGCCTGGTCACCTTGGACAACTTAGAAGATACAGAAAAACTTGCAAAAACACATGGAGTGTCATCATGGTCCCAGCCTCCGGAGACCCCCAGTTCTGACCGCTGGTGGGTGTCACTCTGCGGCTCTTCTCTGACAGCTGTGAGTGCCAGTGCTTGGCTGCCCCTCGGCCCTGGTTTAAGGGGTGCCAGGCTCATGGGGCCTGGGCCCAGCCAGTCTACTTCTCCACAGTTGCAGGGTGGGAGACGGAAAGTCGCGGGCCTTTTTGGCAGGCACATAAGAACCAGGGCGGCTGGCTTTGGTACGTCCCTTAGGAGGTGCGTGTTTGTTGGCATACGGCTGCACCAAGCCAAGTGCTTTTACGACTTCCTTGGGAGCTGCCTTCTGAGGCCAAAAGAACATGCAAACCCCAAAGAGAAGCCCTGGCCACAGGTGCTGCCTGGGAGCACAGTTAGAAAAAGCCAGCTGTCCTATCTGAATTAAATGGTCTGCCCATTTGAGCACCGGCCTGCTCCCCTCGGGCTCCACTAGGGAAGGATGGTGGCTCAGACTGCCCCCTCAGAGACCCTCAGATGGGCGGTGGGTGGGGCTGTGGATGGACTCTGCGTATCTGGAGCAGCGAGGTGACTCGTTCCACTCAGGGTGAGGACAAAATGGACAGCTATCAGACTGGGTCTGCAGCTACGAGGGCCCTCAGGAAGCCCAGCTGCGTTCCTGTGTGAGGAGTCTCTGGTGACAGAGAAGGCAGCCCTCTCCCCACACCCTCATTTGGTGTTCTTTCTGAGGCTCAGGGGTAGGGAGGGACTCGCCAAAATAACTGCCCCGTGCCCTCTGATATGACACCATACTTGCCCTTCTGCCCAGGACGCCAGCTCCTTTTCATTGAACGGATCACCTCCTCTTGGAGGCCTCCCTGACTACTCCTGCCGAAGAAAGCTTCTTTCCACCCTGGTTGCATCTTTAGGATCTCAACCCTATGTTTTTGTCCTTTCGGATGTGAATAGATGAATGGATGAATGGCTCTAGGGCAGCAATTCTCAATGGGTGCGCCGTTTAAAACATGCAATACCTGGCCATTTAGACGGGGGCTCTGACCTCTTTTCCCTTAGGTTGTCAGATAAAACAATGGTAACAACCAACACAACAGTAACTGTCCAGGGTGAATGAATCAAAGTCATACCTGTCTCGTGTGTGTGCTGCAGGCTTTTAGTCTAGTGTGTCGTGAGGCAGAGGAGGTGGAGAATCGCTGCTCCAGGGCAGGAGACGCAGGGCTGGGCTTTTAGGTTTGAGGTCTCCGGTCAGAGAGGGTGGTGGGTGGGCGGGGCCGGGAGGCCTGGGCTTCGGTTCCAGAGCCTCTGGGGACTGCTGGCTCTGGACTGGTGCCCCACCCAGGCCTCGTTCAGCAAAATGCACGAGAAGCACGGCCACAGGCAGTGACCTCGAGAACCAGTGTGGTTCCCTCCCTCCATGCCTGCAAAGGGAGGCATCTGCCAAACCACGTTTATCGGCCAATCATTAATTCGCTTCCTCACTTTTTATTAATCATTCTGCCCACCGGCCAGAGACTCAGATGGGGATGAAGAGGCCCCGGGAGGTACCAGGTTAATGGAGTTGGCACCCAAGCAAAGGAGCAGGAGTGGGACGTGGCTGGGCCCTCGGTGGAGGGGCAGGCGGGCCAGCTTTGGGATGTTTAGAACGGCTCTGGGGGCCTGTCTGTCTCCTCTCATTGGGTGGAATATGCTCTGACAGCACACACATTTGTCTGCGTTTACATGCCTGTGTTCCCATGTACACACATGCATGTGAATATGTGCACACATGATACGGGTGTTGTTTGTGGTGTGGTGTATGTGTGGTAGGAGGAATCAGTGTGCCTATGTGGTGCATGTGGGGTGGGTGTGTGGTGGGTGTGTGTCTGTGGTGTGCCCATGTATGCATAGTGTATGTTTGTGCATGTGTGCCTCGTGCATGGGGAGGTATGGTGTGCGTGTGTGGTGCATATGCATTTGTGTTTATGTATGCATGCTGTGTGTGTCTGCGCATGTGGTGCATGTCGGGGGGTGTGCATGGTGGGGGCAGTGGAAACAGACGACTGACAGGGAGTTTCTTGGGATGATTAATGGCCATTGGAAGGAGGTGCCGCTTCCATCAGACACTCCTGGCAGGTTCTGAGCTTGGCACCCCGCCCACCTTCTGGTTGGACCAGCCCAGGTGAGGCTGTGTTTCTAGCTGGGGTGGCACAGGGCTGGAAGGCTGGGTCCCAGAGGGGACAGAGAGCCCCTTTCAGAGCTGCTACCCCTCAACCCCCCATATGTCGGAGGCATGGACCTCCTGGGCAGCAGCCCAGAGCACAGTTTCTCAACCATCTCCCTCACACATACCTTGGAATAAATGCAGAATCCAGGGCCTCCCCTCAGGCACTGTACTTCAGTAGGCCCAGACCAGGGCCCAGGAGTCTGTATCTGTAAGTATCACAGGGGTCTGATTCTGGAGGTCTTCAGACCACACTTAAAAGAACCCACACAGGGAACCTTGGCAAAGGCTGGGAAGGTACCCTCCCTTTCCCCTTCCTGACTTTGCCCCTTGGACATCCATTCTCTCTGCCTCGCATGTGCTGTGTGACCTTAGGCAAGTCACTTTACCTCTCTGGGTCACTTCCTCATTTTTTATGATAACCCTGTCTCTTATAAGCTTTAGGATCTTCCTGGGCCTCAGCTTCTTCATCTGTGCAATGAGGTTAATACTAACACCAGCCTCCTCAGGTTCTTGGAAGGAGTGAATGAGCTGTGTCTGAGGAGTCCCATGGGCACCTGAGTCACCGTCACTGCTGTTCTGTGCTCTGGAGACGGGATGTGTGGTGAGATGGGGCAGTGTGGCTCACAGTGGGTGGTCAGGGAGGTGAGCTCATTCCACAACCTGATAATAGTATCTGTGCTCACTGAGCCTGCTACAACTCGTGGGCTCTGTCCTTATCATTCCCAATTTACAGACCAAAAAAACAAGGAGGGAGAAGTCACATGACTCACCCAGGGTCATTGGACAGGAGGCAGGATCCCAAAGCCTTCACTGTGCCCTTGGCCCTGGGGAGATGGGTGAGGTTGAGGCTGTCAGGACATCCAGACTCGCCACCCCCCCCAACACCCCCCCCCCGTGTCCCCCCCAACACACACCCACAGCGGCCCTGGGAACCCCTGGCTGCAGGGAGGGCGGGGCTGGAGAGGTTAGAAGGCGCTAGAGCCACAGCCACCAGCAAATCCAGCCCAGCTGGGGAATTAGACCGCATCTGGCTCGGTTTACACCAGAGAAACAAAGGCGGCTGCCGGTGCCTTTATCTGGGGGAGAGGGGGCAGGAGGTGGGGGGCACTCTGCTCTGGCCTGTGCAGGACCTGGATAGAAGGGAGGAGTGGGATCTGGGCTCTGATCCCCTAACTTACTCCCCTGCTCCCCCACCCCAGGGAGGTGACCTCACATCTCAGATGGAGGACAGCATGTTCCTGGGGTGGGGCAAGGTGGGGGTGTAAGCTGAGGGGGTTGAGGGGGTTCCTCACGCTGGGGGGTGGTGAGCAGGGAATCCTAGGAGCCCCAGGCTCCCTCAGCTACCCTTCCCAGGTAGCTGGCCCAGCCCACTGTGGGGAACCCCAACCCGAGGGCTCCAGGCGCTGGACTGCATGCCCTTCCCCCTCAGGCCACGGCCCCAAATCACTGAAGGGAAACCGCCAATAAAACAGAGACTCAGATCAAGCCCTGAGCCCCCACTCTACCCCTCCCCTCCTCCGTCTGCAAGGGGTGTGGAGTTCTGGCCTCCCCCCACTGCAGGGAGGTGTTGGCTGGGGGTGGGGTGGGAGTTTCTGGCTCCCACTTCGCCTCCAAGGGAGTTCTCATCTCTTCCCACTAGACGACGCTGGGTGGGGAGGTGTGGTGGCCCCTCCCCCAGGCCGCCCCAGGAAGCGCAAGCGGTGCCGGGCAGGCGGAGGAGGCAGTGAGTGCGCGGCTCGCCGGAGCCAGGAGCTGACCTTATTAGCCGGGGGCAGCTGTTCGTGGTACACATCTGGCAGCGGGCTGCGGCCGTGCCCCCTCCCCCCGCCCGGCCTGCGTTACCTTCCAGGAATGCTGGCAGCGCCTCCCGCATCTGGAGCGTGTTTCTGGGGGCAGCCGGCGCCCCCTCCGGCGCCTGTCCCGGGCTGGTGGGGGGCGCCCCACCCGGATTTCCTGGCTCCTCCCTCCTCTGGCTGCCGGCGGAGGCTCCCAGGCAGGCCCGTGGCTGGACCACGGACCGGAAAGGGCAACAGGACTTGGTTTTCTCCCCGTGGAGCTGGGGGGCCTCAGGGACCAGCTGTTTGGCCCCCATGGTAGAGAGGGGGACAGCGGGGCCTGGAGGGATCTGGAACCTTGTCCAAGGTCTTGCGGCTTCTCCTGTGGTTTATGCGGTTGAGCAGCAGATGCTGACATCACTGTTAAAATCACAAAGGTCTGAGTCTGATAAAGCCACAGAGGTTGATTCCACACCCGTGTGGCCTGTCCTGGCTGGGTTTTAACCTCTGGTGGGCTGGGCTAGAAGCTGCGGGCCTGGGGGACACAGTGAGGAGTGTAAAGCAGAGCGAGACCGTGTGGCTACTGCTGTAGGCAGTCCAAGCTGTGCCTGGAGTCCACTCTGGGATCTGGCTGGTTCCCAGCCCAGCCTTCTCACTTCCAAGCGGTGTAACCTGGCCTTGTGACTTAACCTCTCAGTGCCTCAGCCTCATCTGTAAAATGGGCTGGTTGGAGTATCTACTTCAATCAATGACTGACGGCATGGGTGACACCAGTGACTCAAGGCCTGAGAACAGAGAGGGATGGGGTTTGACGTGCTTGGGATGGGGGGGGCACTTCCAAGGAGGGCTGATTAAGCATGAGTCAGATGTGGAAAAGAGGGAAGGATGTTTTGGGGAGAAAGCAGGCAGGCTCATGGGCCGGGGTTGACGCAGCTGGGGCAGAGATGGGAAGGCAGGTTGGGGTCAGCAGGGATGCTTTCTCCTGGGTGCTAACAGCAGCTTCTCTGGGACTTTGGAGCTGAGCCTTGGGGAGCCTGTGACAGTTCCTGAGCAGGAGAGTGTGCTGTGGGCCCCCAGCAGCACCTGTGTCTCCAGCTCCGGGCGGAGCATCCCAGGGGCTGGGAGGGACAACTGCTGCTGCCTCTCTCAGGCCTCAAAGCTGTGCCCTTCCTGCTCCCGCCAGGCCACCCTGTGCCTCTGCCCTGCTGGCCTTGCTGCCCCTTCCTCAAGCCCCAGACGGCCGTCCCTGCCCCCTGCAAGATTTCCTGTGAATCCTGTGTACCCTGGAGCGTGCTTGCCAACACGAGTGGGCTTCAGTTTACAGCTTGCATCCCGTGGAGGGGGTGAGGCAGACTTCCTGGAAGAAGAACGAAAGTGGGCCTGGGCAGAGGGGCAGAACGGCCCGGCTGGTGGAGGGAACGGCGTGGGCAGAGGCCCGAGGTGGGCGTGAGCACGGGCGCAGCACACACTTTGGGCGGCCTGTCCAGATGACGGGCTGGGCGGGCCGGAACCCAGAGAGGGAGCTCAGACCAGGAGCGGATGGCTTCAAGTTCCTGCTCGGGGATTCGCCTTGTTCTGAAGGTGCTGGGTGGCCGCTGAAGGCAAGTGTGTGGAAGCTCCGTGGGGCAGGGCAGGCCTGCTGCCGCTCCTACCCCAGGGCCTTGAGTGGGACCTTTGGATGTTCTAGGAGCTCCCTAGTCTTGAGTTGAATGAAGAAAGTGTGCTCAGGGAGGAAGGCCAAGGGCTTGACCATAGGCAGGGCCAATGGGGAAGAATGGACAGTAGAAAGCTGAGGCCTGGGGTCCTGGCTTGGGCGACTCAGCCAATGGTGCTGTCAGATCCAAGACAGGGGGGTCCTCTTGGCCATGGATACAAGAGGACCTCTGGGTGGTGGCGTCCTGCCAAGGACACTTCACTGCCCCGGTTTCTTGCCAGGTCCAGCCGGAAGAGCTTAGGGACCTGACCCTGGCCTGGCGCCATAGGGCACCAGGAGGAGGGGCCTCCCTCCAGCCCAGCCACCCACCAGCCTGCCCTGACCTCCCCCAGACACTGTGTCTGGCCTGCCAGCATCTGCTGCCTGCTTCCTCCCTCCCCTAGTGCATGTTTGTTTTTCTTCCAGAACCATCGCCTCCCACGGAGGCAGTCATCCAAGAGAGGTGGTGTTCTGGAGACATCCCTCTGCCCTCTGCAGCCCCATCATGCCTCACAGCGCCGGAGGGGATGGCGTGGGAGGCTGGGGCCCCCGGCGGGCAGGCGGCACCCTTGGCCGGCCAGGATTTCGTCAGCCCTTGGCTCCTGGTTCTGCTGGTGGAATCCGGAGCAGGCGTGAGAGCAGCCCTCGCCTCAGCGCGCTGGGAAGGGGCTCTGGAAGGCTTTCTGCTTGTCTTGGCCCCTCTCCCTGCTCCCTGTCTGTGCCCCCAGAAGAGTCAGGCAGGGTTTGGGTTAAAGCTTTGGCGGGGGAAGGCTCCAGGCCCCAGCCTCGGGGGTCTCCCTGGTGCCCCAGGACCCTGAGCCCCATTGGGGCTGCCCCCACTGAGGCCTGGTCAGGGCAGGGGCACTTGCAGGGCGTTGAAGCTGTTCCTCGCTCCCCTACCCCGACCTGAGGTATCCCCTCCCCTTCCCGTTTTCTACTTTCATTTAGTCACTGCACCTAACAGACACCTACTGAACACCTACTGTGTGCCTGGCTGGTGAGACCCACCCTGTAGGACCCCACACTGGGGTAAGGTAGGGCCTTTGTGGGGTGTTTGTGTCCATGTGGAGGGAAGCCATTGGGGGGTGGCCAGGAGGGGCTGTGGCCAGAGCTGGCTGTAACAGACCACCATGACTGGTGCTCAGGAAGGAGTCAAGGCGGCTCCTCCGCCCGGGACAGACTTGTGTTGAGCAGGGCAAAGGGTGTGAGCAAGGCAGGCAGAAATGCTGCCCCAGGCACTTGGGTGGAGAGGAGGGACATGGATGTAGTAGGGACGGACCAGTGTGTAGGAGAGGGAGCTGAGGCCAAGAGAGGCAGGGGCGGGGCAGAGCTGGGAGAGCTCCTGGGTAACCCTGTCCCCCTCCCAGCAGGGTTGGGGGGATACCCAGAGCCTGGGGTTTTTGCTATTTTTTGTGGTTCGACAGAAATCTGTCTCTAGCATGGGCCCCCCGAGTTTTGGATTGTGAAATCCTCCCCTGGAGCCCTGAAGATCCCAGATACCAGACTAAGGGGCCTTCAGGCTGGCAGGCAGTAGGATCAGAATCTGCCCCAGAATCTGCCCCGTGGCATCCCAGGACAGGCACACCAGCCTACCTGCACAGTGATGAGACCTGTCAGTTGGGAAGGGACACCAGCAGCCCTGGAGGGATGGAAATGTTTTATATCTCAACCTTCTAGTTACAGCGTGCACTTCACTGTTGGTAAAAGTCTGTGGCCTAGTGGGAAACACCTTTCTGAGGGCCTAGAGAACTTAGCTCTGCAGCACCCCCAGTTGGCTAGGTGGCTTTATGCACGTCACTGAACCTCTGGGCCTCAGCTTCCTCCTCTGTGAAGTGGGGACATCGGCGCTGCCGTCAGAGGACCCCTGTGGAGAGGAGAGGGGTCCATACAAGTGCAGTGCTCCGCGGCGGGCACTTCTGATCGAGTGCACGTTTTCTGCACCGCCTCATAGCAACTGGCCCCGCCAGTGGCTTCCTGGCCAGGAATGTCACACCCTCCTTGTTCCTGGGAGCCAGAGGGTCCATCCCCCACCCCACAAAAGGCAGACATGATGTTCTGACCCTACTTTTGATGTCCTGGCTCACTTTTGAAAAGTGCCATGTTAATAAAAAGCTGCCTCCCAAGCCTGAGTTCCAGCCTGGCACATGTAAGGAAGCAGGTTCTCGTTCTGTAAGCCTTCCTCTGCCCTTTGGGCACTGCCAGACCTGGGTTTGAACCTGGCTCTGACACTCTCTGGCTGCGTACCTTGGACTCATTGCCTCCCTTCTCTGAGCCTCGGTCTTTGCATCCGTAAAATGGGGCTGCTGATTTTTACTCTAAAGGGTTAGATGAGGAGCCCCCAGCTGGGCACCTGGCACTAGGCAGATGCCCAGTGGATTGTGGTCCCTTGTGCTGCTTCCTGGGTATTCCCTGTTCATGTTGGGGCTGAACTGTGCACATCTCTTCCCAACTCTCCCTTGAGTGATGTCAAAATCAGCTGTGGTGGGAGTATTTACACCATGGAAATTGGTGGTTACTACAAATCAGTTGGATTCCCCATCCCCCCACTGCGGCTTGTGAAACATTGACCACACACCCCTGGGGAGAAGTTGCCAATGAGTCTGTAAGAACTGCATCTTTGAGCCAGCACACCCTTCCAGTGCCTTGATTTAGGAATATGTCACACAGGTAGTAAGATTCAGGTGCCGCCTGTGAAAATCCAGAACCCTTTGCTTTGAGTACTCAGCCCTGCAAAGATGGTCAGCAGGGCTTCCTGGAGGTGGTGGTACTCCCTGCCAGGCTTTGAAGGGATTTCTCCCCCATCTCTATCCCCCACCCTTGTTTCAGGACTGAGGTTGAGCCAGACATCCCTTAGCATATCCTCCCAAGCCTCCCCGGCCTGGAACTGAACAGACAGTCTGCCCATCCTCTGTGGCGGCTGCCAGGGAGGGAGCCAAGCCCTGGAAGGCATCTAATCTCTCTCCCAGTTGCTGTCTGCGTCCTCTGTCAGCCAGGTCCTCTTCGCTCCCTGCCACCCCCAGCAGTGTGAGTCGAAGTGTCCAAGTGGCTTCCTGACACTGAGGAAGAGCTTAGTGCTTTCCTCTTTGCTTGCCCTAATATCCTCCTACCCCTCCCCCGGAGCCACTCCTGCCCCGTCAACCCCCCAGGACCCCCACAGCCTTCAGTGCTTCCCCCTGCTGGGTGCAGCTTCACAACAGGCCTTGGCCACATGTCTGTCCCACTGCTGGGGGGTCTCATGGATGCATTCAGAGGAACAGGCGGGGCTGCCGTGTGGCGCTGGGCACTCAGGTCTCCCACAGCGGTGCCCTGTGTGTGTCGCACGTGTGGCCACCACCAGCTGCTAGGGCTGGGAGGATTCAAAGTTTGGGACTGGGTGGGGCTGAGGGTGAGCACGGGGCTGCCCCAGGGGCCCAGGATGAGCAGGGACCAAGGCTGGGCATGGTCCTGGTGCCGGTCAGCTCTGGGACATGGTGACCACCAACCCGTGTCATCCTCTCTGTGGTGAAGTTGACAGCAGGCCACGCTCAGCACCCTCGCCTGAGTGATGAGTGTGACTTCCAGGCACATGTCAGTGCCTGTCGGGCAGGCCCTGTGCCAGCCTCTTCGCACATATCTCACTTCAAAGCCACAGCAGCCTAGTGAGGAGGGGACTAGCGAGGGCATCAGAGATGGGTTTCACAGGCAGGAAACCAGGACACCGAGACTTGGAGAGGACAGAGCGGTCTGCCAGGCGTCGGGGGCGAGGGGGCCTGCAGGGCGGGATGTCCAGTCTGAGAGGAGACCTGTGCCCTCAGCTGGAGCAGCGGGGGCGGGGGCGGGGGTGGGGGGAGCTGAAGGGGCTGCAGGTCCAGGGCAGCGGCCCTCACCCTGGCTGCTGCTGAGGGAAATCCAGACGCCGGCCAGCACTACCTGGAGATTCGCTTTGACTGGTCTGGAGTGAGGCTGGGCATTTCTGTCAAGTTCCCCGGGTGGCTCTATGTGCAACCAGTGAGAGGACACAGAAGTGTGTCGGTTTCCTGTGGCTGCTGTCACAGTGAAGGCAAGCGTGGTGGCTGAAAATGGCACACATCGATCTCATTAATATTGATCGACCCCGGATGGTGTCTGAAGGGTGTTATCTGGAGGCCAGAAGCCTAAAAGCCGTCTCCCTGGGCTCAAGTCAGGGTGTCCAGGGCTGCTTTCTTCTGGAGGCTCCAGGGGAGAACCTGGTCGTTCCTTTTTCCAGCTTCTAGAAGCCACCAAGGGGAGAGACATGGAGGATACAGGGATTATACCAAACAGGATGCACATTACTTTTAAAAAATATATTTTTATTTATTTTTAGAGAGAAGGGAAGGGAGGGAAAAAGAGAGGGAGAGAAAGACCGATGTGAGAGAGAAACATTGATTGGTTGCCTCTCGCACGCCCCCACCGGGGACCTGGCCCACAGCCCGGGCCTGTGCCCTGACCGGGAATCCGACGGGTGACCCTTCAGTTTGCAGGATGATGCCCAGCCCAGTGAACCTCACTGGCCAGAGTCCAGGTGGAGGCACATTCTTTTGACCTGTTTTGCTGCCAGGAATGTGTCCCCTGCTGTCACCTTCACCCCAGAGGAGCCCTCAGGGGCGGACAGCCTGACGACCTGTGTTGAGGGAGGTGCGCCTCCCCCCATGTGCACAGCAGGACTCCTGGCCACGCCCTGTCCTGCTGGAGGGCGGGGCTGAGGGACAGGGGGGGGGGCGCCAGGCGCTGACCTCTGCAGCAGGCAGGGGAAGCAGCGAACAGGTCCCTGGGTCTGATGTGCTCTGGTTTGTGTTTTGACAAGAATATGGGTACACACACACACACACACACACACACACACACACACACGAATGGCAGATTTGGACAGATGCACACGTAAGTGTGGGCAGCAGCCACTCCCAGAAGTCCAAGGGACCCTCATTTTTAACTGTGTAGCATTCTATGTTGTTTTGTTCTTTAAAAATCATATATCTCACTATTTAACATTTTAAAAAGCCTTTGGTGTAAGAAGAAATGTCACCAGGGGCCAGAGGACTGGCTGTTACTGGCTCAGAGGCTAGCAAGGCGGAGGTGGTTCATCGGAGTGACTTCCTCCCGTTAGACCTCCCCCGAGGGTGGCCCGTGCCTTTGTCACTTGCTACAGGAGGAGGGAGGCTCCGGGAACTCTGGGATGGCCGGTGCATGCCCATCGCCATGCCCTTGAGGTGCAGGAGGTGATGGAGCTGCTCCCTGGGCTGGGCCCTGTTGCTGCAGGGTCGCCCGTTGGCCAGGCTTCTGCTAGAAGGAGCTTGTAAGAAGGGGTTGTGGGGTGTCCACCTGGAAAGACAAAAGCTAGAGGGTCAGGTGTGTACGGGCTGCAGTGTGAATGAAGGGGTAAGCCCCGGGGTGGGGAGTCCTGAGAGACGTGGGGGCACCTGGTGGCAGTCAGCTTTGAGGGTGCACCTCCCAGACCCCTTTGCACTGCCTGAATAGGCAGCGGAACAAGACGAGGGTGAGGGACAGTTTCCTGTGATAGTTCAGCACGGAGACTTTGGAGAGCTCAGTCCTGGTTCAGCTGTCCCGCCTGCCCCTGGGCCGGGCCCCGGGGGCCATCAGGGGCCTTCCCGGGCCACAGTGTCCTCCTGAAAAATGGACACAAAGGTAGTTGTGAGGCGTTCCCCAGCACCCTCTTTTGCTTGGCACATTCACACCCACGTGACACTTACAGTGGTATTCATTTCATAATGGAGACCCCCTTTACTGTACGGAACTCGCGTCTGCAGCCGCCTCGTTACTGTCGTCATGGAGAAGGAGCTTCCGAACGGCCGCTCGTCCAAAACAAAACAAAACAAAACAAACAAACAAAAAAACCCGCTCCTATTTTTGGCTCCTTTCGGTTGGGTTTATTGAAATAATGTTTTGTGCCTTAATCTTGATTTTAAAGCAGTTACGTTACATTTTTTAAATATTTAATTCCTAAAATAGTCCTCAGCACTCCCTCCCACTGCCAGTTGACCTAGTGCCTTGCATGCGTGTGTGCACCAGGACCAGTACAGATTGGGGGCCTTTGATAGAGAGCAGATTCCTCCCCTGGCTGGAGGGAGGCGGTGGGGTGGGGGTGCAGCTTTGGGGTCAGCCTTGTCCCATCTGGTTGTTCCCAGAGACGGACCCTAGGTGGCACTCAAACCCCAAACCTGCAGTTTCCCATTCCTCACTGGAGGGATATTTTGTGTGTGTGTGTGTGCCCGAGTGTATAGGGGGTGTCTGTGTGAATGTGTGTGAGTGTGTCTGTGGGGTGTAACTGTGGGGGTGTCTATGTAACTTTGTATGTGTGAGTAAGTGTGGGAGTGTCTGTGGAAGAGCTGTGGGGAACTTGTATCCTGGATGTGTTGTGAGTAGTGCGTGTCTGTGTGTGTTGTGTGAGTGTGTGTGCACCTGGGCCTGAGGGAAACTGGACCCCACACTCTCCACCAGCACCCCACACCCTCGCTGGGGCGCTCTGGGGCACTCTGGATCCTGCAGGCCGTTCCCAGCTGCAGGGGCGCAGCACCCCACTCTGCCCTGCCTCGCTCATCCTCAGGAGATGTGATTAGCAGATGTACAGGGCCAGGCTGTGATTTATGTTCCCTGTCGCCTAATTATTCCCAGGCCTAGAGGAGGAGAAATCAAATGCTTTACAGAGCCAGGAGCCTGCAATCCGGCTGGGGCTGCAGGGCGCCAGGCTTCCACCGCCGCCCTGGAAGGCCCCGGGTCTCCAAGGCCTGGGGAGGGGCTGGGGCGGCCAAGGGCACTGCACCTGGAAGTGATGAAAGGGAGGGGCGCTCTCTGGGAAGCAGACCTGGGTGGAGGACCTCTGCCATTTCCTATGAGCACTGAAGGGGTGGGGGCTGGGGGGGGGGAGGGCCATGGGGTCAGCCCCCTCCCTTGAGGATTTATGGCTGGGATATCCCCCACAATTAGCCCAAGGCAGCTTTGTAGAGGGGCAGACCGGGTCACCCTCTGCCCAGGTTCCTGAGCTGGCTTCCCCCGTGCTCTTGGAAGGAAATTCCAAGTCCTTGCCTGAGGGCTCGAGGGGTGTCTGACTTCATCTTGGAGCCCCCCCCCCGCCCACATGCCCCCACACCCCTGGCTTCCTCCCACGTCTCAGACAGGGCTAAGTTGGTTCCCACTCAGCTTTTATACCTTCTGCTTCCTCTGCCTGGAATGCTGTTCCCAGTCTTCTCAGAGCTGCCACTCTTCCTCCGCACTGTCACCAAGGCCTTCCTTGACTGTGTGTTCTTTGGCACTCATCTCTGAGCGACTCAGAGAGTGTACCAGGTGGTACCCTCTGCTCCACTCAGGTGGAGTCTGTGTCTGCTTGTTCTCACTGTCCCCAGTGCCTAGAAACACACTGGGGGGTAGGGAGGGCTCAGTCGATATTTGTGGTTTGGATGCATGGACAGACAGATGGACAATGGATGTAAGCCAGCAGCAGTGTTGAGAGGCCAAGGCTCAGAGCAGACAGGACCTCAGAACTCAGGGGCAGCAGTGTCCCCGAGGATGGGAGGAGGTGGCCCTGAAGATGACCCAGGTCCAGCAGAGGCCTCCTACAGGGGATGATGTGCGCCCCTCGGGGGGTCTGGTCTTGGTGACTGCGCAGGGGCTTCTCTGTGCTTTCTTCTCTAGGGAGCCTGGCTAAGCCCTTATGAAGGTGGTTGGGGCGGGGGGCTGCATGTCTTGTCCCTAAGTCTCTGGCAGAGGACTTGCTGCTCTCAGAGGCAGCATACCAGGGCTCAGGAACCATGTCCCCCTGACCTTGGTCACTGGCCTTGACCACTGCCGTGGGGCTCCCCAGCTGGGTGGCCTCAGGGAGGCTAGTCACTGAGCCCCTGTGTCCCCCTGCTCCTTATCTCTGCAGGGGATCCATCATTTGTTGCCCCAGCGGCTAGACATGCACCCGAAGGCCTTTCCACAGAAGGATCTGGGTCTCTGCCCAGTGGTGGCTCTTATATCCCTGCTTTTGGGTAGGGTAAAGGCAGCCCTGATCTTAGATGGACTTTTTAGGGGTCTGCCTGGTGTCCCCCAATCCCACCTGCCTGCTAGCGGCTGAGGGAGCCATGGGGTGTGCCCAGCTGCAGGGGCAGACAGACAGGGACAGGCTGGGTGTCCGCAGGGGACCCCGAGGGCAGGTGGGCCTCAGGCCCCCCACAGCTGCCTTCTCCCTGGCTTCTCGCCTCATCCTGGCTCCCTCCTGCCTCTTTGGGCCTCCCTCCCTGTCTCTCTCTAAAAAGTTTGTCTCTGCCTCGATTCTGTCTGCCTGTCTCTCCCCGATCTCTTGACTGTCTCTCTCCCTATCTGTCTCTGACATCCTTCCTATCTCTGTCTCCTCCTTGCCTTTGTCTCCCTTTTAAAAAATTTTATTTATTGATTTTAGAGAGGAAGGGAGTGGGGGGAGGGAGGGACAGAGAGAGAAACGTGGATCTGTTGTTCCACTTATTTATTAAATTCATTGGTTTGTTCTCGTGTGTGCCCTGACCAGGGGTCCGACCTGCAGCCTGCCACCAGCCCCCTTGACGTGTCGGGACAGCACTCTAACCACTGAGCTGCCTGGCCAGGGCTCTCTCCTTTGCCTTTTTCTATCTGCGCTTCTCTTTCTTCTCTCTCACCTCTTCTCTCTCTCTGTCTCTCTGTCTCTCTGTCTCTCTCTCCCCGTCTCTCTCTCTCTCTCCCTCTCTCCCCCAGCAGCTGTTACCTAATAGGCTGTTAATGATGATACAGTAAGTGGAAGGCATGGTCCTGGGGGAGTCGACATGATCTGTGTAATTGGTCTCGAAGGAGGCAGAAGTATCTAATATTTACACAGCACATTCGTCTTTTGGGAACTTTATCTTGGCTGGAACCGAGCAGGGAAAGGCGACTCTGGCTGGCACCATCTCCCCTCAGCTAGACCTGCTCAGAAAGTGTTTGGACCAGGGCTGGGAGGCTCAGTGCTGGATGTCATTTGATTGGACTAGTCTGGGTGGGCACTGGGCACTCAGCACCCCCTCCAGAGGTGATTACATAGTGAAAGTCCCTGAACATTGAAGAACTTGAGGGGGTGGGGGTGAGAGACAGGCATGGACAGGAGGCAGCTGCCAAGGGTGCTTGAGTCTCTGGATCCAGCCATGCCTGAAGTACTTCTGCATTAGAATCTTTCCATACCGACTCAGCAAAGTCCATCTTTTGCTCAGCCAGGTTTAGGCACAACTGAGGAATCCTGCCTTACCCATGCGTGAAAGGTATTTAAGCAACAGCAGCATTTGCTCAGATTTCATCACTCCCAGTAGCCCGATATCCCCAATGAAGAGAAGTACAGCAGCTCCAGAGGGAGGATGCTGGGCCAGAGCCCACCCCCACTGGGCCCCTTCTCTAGGTCCCATGGGGAGGGTCCTGGCTGCAGGTCCTCCCCTGGCCTCACAGAAAGAACAGTGAGGAGTGGTCACAGGAAGACCACCACAGCCCTTGCCGATGAAGCCCTTGCCGTGCCCAGCCTGGGATCCAGCGTTGCATGGGCCTCGAGTAGGTAACAGCCCCCAGGAGGACAATGTTAGCTCGGTTCGGAGACCGGGAAACCGAGAGGCAGAGCTGGGTGCGAACCAGGCCTCCCAGCTCCGGGGCAGAGACTCTAAGGGTGCTGCCAGCCCCAGCTCGGGGGACCTCGCACAGCGGGTCAGTCCGTGGGTGCGACAGCTCTTTGGAGCAGTGCTGTGGACTTCACCGTGGCATGGGACAGCAGGGCGTCCAGGTGGGCTTTGGGCTGGAGCTGACTCAGGGTCCCAGTGCCCAGCTGTCTACCTGACAGGATGCTGTGGGCCTTCCAAGTGGCTGTCCTTGAGCCATATCCTTCACAATAAAGCAGTACCAGTGTGTTCTGTTTCCCTGATTCTGGGAGCCCTTCTAGCAAGTGACCGAACCCAGGAGGGGTCGTGGAAGCCCTGATTTGCAGCCAGTAGGCCGGGAGTGCGGAGACCTGTGACTGGTGCCTGGAGCGGGGGGCGGCCTCGTGGGCTGTGCCCTTGGCTGGGGGGCTCTGTGCCAGCTCCGGTAACGATGTCAGAACTAAATCAAACTGCCAGACACCTGGCCATGGCGGTGTCCGGAGAGTGGGAGGTTTGATTGTGCGTGTGGAAAAGCTACACAGTTGGTGTCGCAAGTGTCCTGTGGCCAGAAATGGATGGCGGTTGTGGGAGGGTGCTAGCCTGCTGGCCCGTGGGCTGGCTTTGCTTGAGGCCTCATTCTCAGGGCTCTGGGCCCAAGCAGCGCGTGGCAAGAGGGCAGGCAGATGGCCCCCGTGGTCCAGCACCTGGCGCCCTCTGTGAAGATGGCCGATGTCATGGGCACACCAGCTGCCAACGACGTAGTCCCGAGAGTGGTGTGACCGGGTGCCCCTCCATGCCTCAGCTTTCTCATCTGTGCAGTAGGGACGTCCCGTTCCTTCTCTCTGGCCGTTGTAGAGTTCCCAGGGTGATGTACGGATTGTGGGACAATACCCACCCACCGGGCGCACTCTGCCCCTCCCACACCCGGTGTCTATTGTTGTGTTGGTCATGGCCTGGGGCTCCTTCTTGCCTGTCCTCTTCCAGTTTTGTCCCCCATCCTGGGGCCAGGCCGAGCCCTTGGCTGTTCCCTCAAGAGATGGCCCCCTCCTTGCCTGCTGCAGCGAGAAAACATGGGTGGCTTTTTTTTTTCAGAAGGGGCTTGGACCCTTTTATATAGGTCTCTGTCCAGAGTGGCATGGCGGCCACCCACACCCCACATGACCCTGGCAGAAGCCCCCCCCCAGGAGCCCTTGCTCAGAAACCCCACAGGACCCACCAACAGTTTACAAACAGGGCAGCCTCGGGGTGTCTGCTCTCGGTCACCCCTGCATCAGCTGGCTACCTCCAGGGCCTCTAGCGAGCTGGGCTGGTGAGACAGGGTGGTCGCCTCTCGAACTCCGGGAGCCCATGCTGCCTCCTGGGGAAGGCGGGCACGGCTTCCGCCCCTGAGCCTCCGACATAAGACCCTTGCCATGGAAGCAGGGTGTCTGCAAGCATCTCTATTTCTCTGGTCATAAAACAGTATGTGTTCATTCCTCTTAATGTTTATAATTTCAAAAACACCCCAATGTATGAAAAATGGCACTTTGCAAGTGCTATTTTAAGTGCAGTTTTTTATAACAATTTTATAATAACCCACCAAAGTGGAGAGTTCAGTGGATTTTAGAAAAGTAGAGTTGTGTGGCCATCACCACTATCTGGTTCTAGAACATTTTGTCACCCCCAAAAAGAAACCCCTCACCCTTAACCGTCATTCTCCACGCCTCTCCGGCCCGGCCCCTGGCATCCAGCGATCTACTCTCTGTCTCTGCATTTGCCAGTTCTGGACGTTTCATGTAAATGGAATCATACAACCTGTGTCCTTTCGTATCTAACTTCTTTCACTAGAAGAATATTTCCAAGGTCCATCCATGCTGTGGCATGTATCAGTGCTTCATTCCTTCTGTGGCTGAGTAATATGTGACGGATGCACACGCCACATGTGGTTTTTCTGTTTGCCCTCGCCGACATTTGGGCTGCATGCACGTGAGGCTGTTGTGAGCAGTGCTGCTCTGAACGCGCGCGTGCCGGGTTTGCACGGACACAGGTTTGCATTTCTCCCGGTGCGCACCGTGGAGGGGACTTGCTGGGTCATGGTGACGCCAGGCTTCAGTGCGCTTTCACCACAGAACCTCCTCCAGCTCCCGATGACCTTACTCTGTCTGATCCTCGCATGGACACTTCAGAGGCGTGTGACCTGTCTGTAAATGGAAGGACTGGGGTCTTGTTTGCCACCACGTCCCAGTCCTGAGCGGTCGGCAGCACAGAGTATGTGCTCAGGAAGCACTGGGTGGGTGACTGAGCCATGTGACCTGGACCTCAAGCCAGCCTCGCTGGCCCTCTGCACAAAGGAAATCAGCTTCCCTCTGGTGCCTCACGCGGGAACCAGCCCGTGTCAGCTGGCTCAAGCAGAGGCAGACGCTGCCTTTCTCCCTGTTTCACTGGCCTCAGCAGGTGCCCAGGGTCTTCGGTCCCAGGTCTGCCTGACTCAGCAGCCAGACGGGGCTGGAGTAGAGGATCAAGGAAACCCGTAGGAGGCCTGGGGCCTGCCTGTCACGATGCCCCCAGGGCCTTGCTGGGCCATCTGAACCTGCCTGCTTACAAGTGGGGCCCCAGCTTCCCAGGTGCAGACAAGACTCTTTCTAAACCCAGGGGGCCTTTCCTCTTCCCCATATAGTTCTAGGTCCAGAGACGCGAGCAGCGCATGATGCAGGGGCTGCCCAGCAGCCTGGCACCTGGTTTTCTCCTCAGCCCTGTGCTGTCTCCTCCTTACCAGAGGCCATTGATTCCCTGCCACATGTCTGCATTCGGGCCTTGCTGTCACACTGCTGATGCTCTGGGTAACTAGTCCTACCCCGCTTTGTGTGCCCAGTCTCTGAGATGCCTTGCGCTGCATGCTAGCGCCCCCTCGGTCAGCCCAGCCAGGCATGGAACAAAACCGTCCTGGCTGGGGGGCCTCACCTCCTTTGCGATGTGGGTTTGGTCACATGCCTGGCGCAGAGGGGCTCGGTGCCTATTTGCTGGGTGGGAACACAGCGCTCAGGTGCAGCTTCCCACGACAGAGAGAGCGTTGATCCGAGTTCGTTCTACACCAGCGTGAGCCTGACAGGTTCATTGCAGTAAGTGAAGGTAACAGCGATGCTGGGCTCCCCTGGACTGTGTCCTCCTGCTGAGCCATGCCATTCTACCACGCTCTCCTGCTCCGAGTTTGGGGGTTGTCTTCTGTTTTACAGAGAGGAACCCAAAAGATCAGAGAGGCTGGTGTGGCGTCCGGCTGGGCTGGGAGCTTCCACGGAGGGGCTCCCCTCTGGGGCACGGGTGGGGCCCGCCGGAGAAAACGCCTGCGCCGCCCCCGCAGATGGCCTGGGGAGCTCAGGCCCGGAAAGTACCCAGGTGGTGAAGACGAAACTGGACCGGATCTGAGCCCCACGTGGCGAGGCTGATTCCAGGTAGACGGTTCACTGTTCTGAACCTTGGTTTCCTCAACCATAAGAGCGGGCCTACGTCACCCATCTCAGGTATTTGGTGAAGATCATTAAAAACCCTGGCCTTGGCCCTGGAGATGTACGTAGCTGGGTTGGATAGTGTTCCCCTAAATGCATGTCCATCTGGAACCTCGGAACATGACCTTGTTGGGAAGGAGGGTCTTTGAGGATGTAATTAGTTAAAAGGAGGTCATACTGGATTAGGGTGGCCCCGAAGCCAATGACAAGTGTCCTTAAAGAAGAGGGGAATTTGGGCACAGGAAGGAGGCTCTGAAGACGGAGGCAGAAATGGGAATTGTGCTTCCACAAGCCGAGCCAGAGACTGCTGGCCACCACCGGAAGCAGGCGGCTGGAGCTCCTCCCTCAGAGCCCTTGGAGGGAGCGCAGCCCTGTTGCCGTCTGGACTCCACGCTAAAGGCCTCTGCAGCTGTGAGAGAACACCCTTCTGTTGTTTGAAGACCCCAGTTTGTGGTAATTTGTTATATGTCCTGAAAAGCAGTACAATCTATTAACTCATTTAATTCTCTCCGTCATCTATAACTAGGACCTGTTATTGGGGTCGTTTTAGAGATGAAGAAACTGAGGCACTGAGATGGAGTCCCAGAACCAAACAAAATGAACAAATGGTAGAGGCAGGATTTGATCCCGGGATTCTGATTCCTGAGCCTGGAGTTAACCACTGTACCACGGGGTTCAGAGACTATGTCTGGTACCTTGCAGATGCTCAGTAAACATCTGTTGCCTAGGAAACCACTCCATGGAGTGGCTTCAGCCTGGCTCCTGAGGGGAATCTGGTTGCATCAGGAAGCTAGACCCGTTATTAGACACTCAGCATTCCCTCCTGCATGGTGCAAAGTTCCAGAATTTTCCTCCCCTCTCACATCGCTTAGGCCTTGCACTCTTGTGCCTACTGTAGAAATCAGCTCTATCCACTTAGTGGTTTAAGAAGACAAGCCTTGCCTCCCTCAATTCTCCCGTCAGCTCCCCGGGCAGAACCCAAGCTTGCTGGCAGAGCGCTCTGGGGAGCCCAGTCTGGGAAGCATGAGTCAGTTTCAGGCCTCAGGCTCAGAGTACCTGTAGACTCCACTGCTGGGGTTGTGGAAGAGGAGGAGAGCAGCAAGGCCGTGGTCTCCAGGGGACCCTGAAGCTGCGGTGGGGCGGGAGGAAATGGTGGGTATCCCAGCAGGGGCCTTGTGTGAGCTTTGAGCACTCTGAGCCTGCAGCCATCAAAGAATTGTGCAGGCGTCGCCTACCAGCCTCCCTGAGGTTATAGATGCACATTCAGAGGCTCTGGGTGACAGGGCTGGTCTGCCCTCACAAGCTGTGTGACCTCAAGTAAGATGCGCAGCCTCTTGAGCCTCAGTTTGGTTGCCTGTGATATGGGATCATAGGCTACCTTCCTCATAGAGGTTCTGGCACTCCTCAGAGCAGCGCCGAGCAGCTTGCTTGGTGGAGCAGTTGGGGTGTGCTCCGCTCCCAGGCACCCTGCCCCCACCAGCAGGCTGCTTGCAGGCCTGCTGAGGATGCTGTGACAGGGAGAGCATATGGCAGGCATATGCCATGCGGGAACATGGCTGCCCACGGGAGGAGGCAGGAGTTCTGGAGAGGGAGCTATGCCCTGTGTCACCGATGGCGATGTGCTGCACTTGGCACCCTTCTGCCCCAGGTCCTCCCCTGGAGGGTGAGCCTCTGCTGGTTTAGGGATTTAGGGGTGCACTGGGGGCACCTCCTGGGATGATGGGCGATGTGCCTGCCTCCCACTAGATGTCGCTGTCCCCTGCAAGATCTGGCCAAGTCAGCACCTGGGCATGCAGTGGGTTCTCTTTCCTCTGTGTCTCAACCTGGAATATCCAATTCAGCCTCCTTCCTAGAACAGGTCCCTTCCACCTGGAGGAAGACTATGAGTTAGCCAAGTGGCGAAGGAGAGCGGGCAAGGGTGTTCCCAATGGAGGGGCCTGTGTGTGCAAAGGCCAGGAGACGGGACCAGGCCAGGTGCCGTGGGCTTGGGGGCGGTGAAGGAGGTTCTGAGTGGCTGGAGCACATGTGAGCATGGGAGAGTGTGGATTGGAGCTGGAGCTGGATCTCATCTTTGCCCTATTGCCCAGCCCGTATTGTGGTGCCAGGCATTATCTCATCCCATCCTCCTAATCAGCCCAGAAGGGGGTGCTGTTGTACTTGGTGCTCAGAGAGGCCAAGTAACTGGCCTGGGGTTGCACAGCAAATAGTGGATCTGGTAGGGAGCCTTCTCAAGGAGTAGTGTCAGAAGAGGGGGAGCAGAGAGAAGTCTTGGGGTGCCCATTGAGCCCTCTCCATCCTCAGGACCCAGCTCTTCTCCCTATGGCGCCCTGCCTATCACCCTGCCCACCCTATGTCCCCTCCACCCAGGTGCCCCACAGGCCTTGTTCTCTTGCTTGCCTGGGTTGGGACCTGAGTTGATCCTTAGAGGCTGTCCCTTCCCCTCCCCCTCAGTGCCCTCACACCGCAGGCGCCCAGTGCCTGTTCTACTATCTGTTGGGTGGCTCCTCTGCGTGGCTCGGCCATGGGGAGGGGCCCCTCGAGCATCCAGGAGGTCTGGTGTCACACATTGAGACAGACAGCTCTGGGCTCTTAGCCTGCAGGGCCCTTTGCCTCCAACAGGGAAGTCTCAGAGGCCACCCGTCCATGCATGGCTCTTCACCTTGCTTGCTCTGAGTCTAAGTCAGGTCACACACCAGGCGACAAGGACAAGCGTGTTTCTGGGGCAGCAGGAAGCATTGGCAGTGGGAGGTCTGTGGACCCCAGGCTCTGCGGTCAGCAAACCCACCAAGGGGAGGACACTGGAAGGGGGTCCTGGCTGTGGACGGGGGCTGGGTCAGAGCCCACGGCCACGTCGACGGTGTGCTGTGCTCATTCACACAGGACAACGTGACTCAGGCTGGGGAGGGCGTTGGGGCCTACTGTGTTCCCAGTGCCATGCCCCTGGAGAGCCCTCAGGCCTAGGAGAAGGGATGGGAGGGGGAGAGCCTCCCCTGTGGCAGCAACCGGGGTCTAGGCAAGGACCCGCTGCCCACCCGGATCCCACGCAGGAGCAGATGGGCAGGGAGAGGGGAGGCGGCAGCAACAGTTGGTGCTGCCAGCTTCTGGCTCCCCCGCGGCGGCGGGTGTGAGAAGCAGGGATCGGAATGAGTGGCAGAGCCCAGCCTGCTGTTGGCGCCTCCCTCTCAGCCTGCTTTCTTGGCCGTTCCAGAGGCTTCTCCCCCGAATCCTCTGCCTGGAGCCTGCCTGGGAGGCCCGTGAGCCCTGTGGTCAGAGCTTGGGCTCGGGACACCCACAGGCCCAGCTGCCAGCCTAGCTCAGCAGCACCCTGGCTGTGTGGCCCAGAACTACTGAGGGTACCCCTCCCAGCCTCAGTTTCTCCACCTGTATAATGGGGTGGTATCAGTGCCTTCTTCTGAATCCTGACTCTACCATATGGAGCTGTGTGACCTTGGGTATGTTCCTGGCCCTTCTGTGCCTTGGTTTCCCCATCTGTAAAATGGGGAGAGTTATACTAATACCTGACTTGTAGCACTGGGGGCTGAAAGGAGTTTGTTGTGGTAAAAGCATGTGGGGGGGGGGTACCAGGGGGTGTGAGTGGCAGGCTCTGTTCTACCACTGGGGAGACTGAGGTCAATGAGAGGGAGGCCTCAGGCAGGGACAGCCTCGGTCCAACGTCTTGTTTATGGTGTGTGGTCTGTAATCAGGTGTGATCTGTGTGCTTTGCCTGTGTGAACTCATTTAACCATACGGCACCCTTAGGTTTGGTACCACTATTGCTGCAGTTTCACAGGTGGGGAATTGGGGGTGCGAGGCGATGGAGGCTCTTGCTTTGGGGCACTGCTCTGCACCCTTCGCAAAGCCCTTCTCTCACCCAGCCTGGCTCCAGCGCCCAGTCCAGCCTCCGCCTGAGCCTCTGCTCGCTCAGCGTGCTTGGATCCAGGGTTCCGGACCCTGGCACCCCCCCCCCCCCGCCGCCCCTGCCCAGACCCACCAGCTCGGATCGCCTGTCCGTCCCAGTCCCAGGGGCAGGACAGGCCCCGAGATGCGGTCAGCCGCTATCTCTCACCCCTCCCTCCCTTTTCCTCAGCCTCGGGACGTGCTTGCCTGAATAGTAAAGGTTTTACCCCAGCTCAGGGGGAGGTGGGTGGGTGTTCCGAGGGGAAGAGGCATCTCGCCAGGAGGTTAGGAGTGGGCAATCCTGTGGGGCACAGCCTGCTGGGGAAAGGCTGGGGAGGGGTGCTGAACTGGGGCATGGGGTCCCTCTCCAAGGGCCTCAGACGTCCTGCCAGGGCTGTTTCATCCTGGGGTAGCACTCACATGTTCGTAAACTGATTTGTAGAAGTCTTAGGAGGTATGAGAAATGAGGTCACATTTGGTTAAGCATCTTACAGACACCTTCATTGGAAAGGAGAAGAGAAACTGAAATTGAATGTCTTCTCTCGGTCTCTCAGCTCAGAGATTCCGGGAGGCCGGATGTGACCGTGGGGAGCACAGGGCCTGGGCGCGGCTCCTCACTTTGCCCGGCGGCCTTGGGCACCATGGCTCCCTTTCTGGACCTCGGTTCCTTCATCTGTGGTAGGTGCCGAATAACCCTTGCACAGTGCCTCGGGGAGGCCTGACGGGGGCAGGGGCCTCCTCTCCCGCTGGAAAGGGACAGAGCTGGGCCGAGACCCCTCCACCTTGCGGCACACCGCAGGCGCCACACGCGCCTGGCTGGAGCCTGGCCGTTTTACTGCAGGTCTGTCGGTCTCGCGGCGCGAAGAGCCTCGCTCCCCTGGAGCGGCTGCCTGGCCTTTTCCTGTCATGGGACCGAGGAAGGGCAAAGGGCCCAGGAGCTCCCTGGGAATGCACATTTTCCTGGCATCCTGTCCCGGAAGCAGGCTCTTGAGTTCTTCCAAGGTGCAAGTGAGAATAAGAAAGGCCCAGAAGGCCCTGGGTGCTGCCTCCTGCATGCACAGGGCAGGGGAGGGGGGAAGGTGACAGGGTTGAATCTCAGGGATCTTTTGTCCTGTCCTGAGCCCAGCAGCCTCCCCCGAGCCTTAGACACAGGCGGTCATGAGCATGCCCATTTGCTCGTTGTTCTGTTGGGCACACGTTCACGGAGTACCCACTACCTGCTATGGCAGCAGGGAGCACAGCCTCCTGGAGCGCCCAGCCAGGGGCTCTTCCCTGCTGGGATCCAGGTGAGGTGAGGCGGGGCACCCTTTGACTCTGATGGCATCAGACAATTCCGGCGAGAGCCCCCCACCGTACCCCCAGCCCCGGATGGATGACTGTGCTGTCCCCAGGAACAACACAGCCCCATCATGTCACGGGTTGCGGGGCCCCCACCCCGCCCCATGTAGCCTCTGCTCCCCAGGCCAACCTGCCCTGGTGGGAGGCCAGGCCTATGTCTCTGCCAGACTCCACTCCTGCCAGCTGGCCCGGCCCTGCACTGTTGCCATGGCAATCCTTCAGCATGTCGTGGGCCTGCTGCTCCCCCTTCATCTCTCTCTGGGGCCAGAGCCACTTCAGGGAGGCCCCAGAGCCTGCCAGGCAGAGGGGAGGTTCCCAGAGGCCCCAGGGGTCCTGGGCCCAGGCCAGGCCTTGATCCCTGCTGAGGGGTCTGGGCGGGGAGGGATGGGGGGTGAGGGGGAACCTCCAGGCAGAGAAGGAGGGTTCCACAGGGTAGCCAGGGAAATGGAGGGGAGCGAATCCATGAGGCCAGGATGGCTGGACCCGGTGCATATTAAACTGAACCATATGAAGTGGAGAAAGTGGTGATTTCATACAGTCTGATCTGATCTAGGTGCCTCCCCAGTGTTTGTCACAGGAGTCGGAATCACGGGCCACGTCCAGCGGGCAGAAGAGATCCAACCATAATGCGTGAACCCTTTCCAGACCAGACCAGGGATCTCAAACTGTGTCCCCGGGCCGGTAGCGGAGGGTCACCGGGAACCGGTCAGAAATGCAAATTCCGGTCAAGAAACTCTGGGCATGGCCAGGCTCTCTGTTTAACAAGCTCTCCAGGGACCCTGATGCTGCTCGGGTGCAAGAACCCCTGCCCTAAAAAATAAAAAATAAAGTGAGACACTGTGCTTTTCCAACAGGCAGAAGAAAAAAGAAAGTTTGATGATCTGTGTTATTCATCCTTGAAAATAAACATGATGGTAATAATAATCAATGGTGATACTGTCAGAGGCCTTTCCTGACCATGCTATTTAACATGCAACCTTCTCCCTCCCCATACTCCCCTCCATCCACCGTGCACCCGCAGTCCTCCCCATGCCTCTAATCACCTCTAATGAGCTGTCAGGAGCAGGCAGGCTAGCGGGCCCTCCCCAGGCCCCTCCTCCACAGACATCTACATGGCGTGCTAGTTGTGGCTCCTTACTGTCTCCTTCCTGCCCCTAGAGCGGGGCCAGGCACCCAGTAGGTGCTCAATACATGTCTGATTGATGAGTGGAGGGACCCAGGCACCGTTCTTTCAGCTCGACCTGCCTCTCGTTCTCCTCCTAGGTGCCCGCAACAAGCTGAGGGAGCCGAACACGTGGCGCCCTCACACCCATGCGCAGATGAGGGAGCTGAGCCTTGGGCGGGGGGTGGACTTGCCCAAGGTCACCCGCACCTCAGACTCCTGCTCTGGTCTGGGTCCCAATCCAGAGCCCTGATAATTGTTGGGAAATTTGGCCCCCAAAGATCAGCCATTCTGGCATTGCCCTCCTGCCCCTGCCACGGGCAGGCCCAAGAGTCAAGAGCACCCCCAAAATGGAAACCGTTCCCCAGGAAGTCTCCAGCCCCGGGGCGGCGGAGGAGGCTCGGGCGTGCAGCCTCGGGGCCGGGAGGATGATGCCTGCCATGGGAGAGGCCCCTGGCGCAGATACTCACAGCTAATTAGCTGTCAGGAGCGAGGCAGGCTCTCGCCCGGCCCCTCCCTGACAGTGTCTCCCGGAACCGCCCTGTGCCACCGCGTGTCACCGCATGATAAAAGGAAATATGTTCAAAGCCGAGCCACTAACAAGAGATGGGGAGGTTCGCAGACACAGAGAGAAGCAGATTGCCTCTGACACTCTCCGCAGAAAGGGGGATAAATTAAAACCATTAAAAAAATAATTTGTCATCGTCAGGTTTCAGAAAGAAGTTATTCTTGAAGAGCAGGGCGTCCTGAGCATCAGCGGGGGGGAGCCAGCAGAGGGGTGCAGGGCCTGGGCTCCAGGCGCGAACAGGCTCTGCCTCTTGCTGCCTGTGTGACCGCGGGCGCCCGCCTCAGTGCCACAGTTTGCCCAGGTGGAGAGTGGGGGTGACGAAAGTTCCGCATCCTGAGGTTTGGGGGAGACCCTGTGCGATGCATGCATTGAAGTGCTTAGCATCTCAAACACATCATACACCATAAACCATGATAAACTGTAGGTGCTTCTGTGCCCATGCTACTGCTCGGGCACCTGGGCAAATCCTGGGCCTCTGTTTCCCCATCTCTAGAATGGAGACAATAATAGCTCAGAACGCAGAGTTATCGGGAAAACTCAATGAATGAATGAAGCAGGAAGTGCTCAGAACACACCTGGGTACAGGTTTGCTGTTTTCATGATCCATTCAAGGTCATTCGCTGGGCCCTGTGGCGGACGCAGGGGAAGGTGGATGGCCTCAGGATAAGGGCACCAAAAACCGCTGAGCCCTCTGTGGCTGGCTGCCGGGGTTCTGGCAGGCTGGGCTCTGTCAGTCCCTCACCCTGAGCTTGCTTCTATCTCTCCCGTGCGGCCCCCATGGAACCTGCTGGAAGTGCTGCCTGGAGGTCAGAACCAGCTGGGCCAACCCAGACACATGAGGGCCCACCTTGTCTGCGGGGCAGGGAGAAGCACACCCATTGCGACTGTCCCTGAGCCCTAACTAGAAGTCAGGCACAGTTCTGAATGCTGCACGACTTCACTTACTCAGTTCTGACAACGGTCCCTTGTACAGATGGGAACACTGAGTCCCCCAGAGGCCAAATTCTTTCCCCGAAGTCACACACCTGGTGGCACCAGAAGGGCTCCAGGTGTGCCAGGTGCATGGCAAGTGCTCAGTAGGTGCTGGCTGATGCTGGGGCCGCAGCAGGGTTGCTGTCGGCCGGAAAGCGCCAGCTCTGTGCCTGGGCTACAGGAACACGAGCAGAGACGGGGCATCCCAGGGCAGAAGGACAGCACCCAGGTCATGGGAGTGGCCTTGGCCCTGCACGGCGGGAGAGGAGATGAGGGTGGCCCATGATGGCTGGTAGCTTAACACACTGGCTGAGCACCCAGCTCTCAGGTGCCAGGCCTTTCCCCAAGTGACCTGAGCTCCTGGGAGAGGACACGGCCCTTTAGGACACAGCCTCTGTGAAACAGGGTGTCACAGGCTGTCTCAGCTGAATTCCCCCAAAAGCAGAGCCAGGCTTCACATCTTTTCCACATGCCTCCCTTTCTCTCTGCAGCCGGGCTGGGTAGGTCAACAGATGTCGCCGGGAAAACACAGGGCCCATGTGGATGCTGATGCTGATTGACGGCTGAGGCTGCACATGCATTCTCTGTCCTCCTGGGCAACAGCCCCGTGCTCATATTACAGGACATGGGGCCAGCGGTGGGGTCTCCACAGTCCTGGCCTTTGCAGCATGCTCAGGGGCTGGTGGGCACACAGAGAGCACTGTGGGGAGCGCTGGGATGGTGGGCCTTGCAGGCAGGGGCAGAGTGGCTTCCTGGAGGGGAGAGAGCTAAGGGGCGGGGTAGGGGTCAGGAGGGTGCCAGTGAGTCAGCCCTGTTGCTGTGGAAACACACTCCTGCTGGATGAATCCACCGAACTGAAATATTTGACCTGACCAACATCAAGGTCACTGAAAATAAAGCCACGGTGTGACCTCAGAGACCAAAGGTGGTGGCGGCGTTAGGTAGCTGGGAGGGCTTGTTTGGGGGGAGGGGTGGAGCTAGCCCCTCAGTGCTGCTGGGAGGGCAGGGGCTGCCATGGGGCCCCTCCGATGAGTCACCCCAGCCTGGGACCACCATCCATGGCCCTTTCAGGAGCCTGTACTGGGAGGGGCGTGGCCCTGCCCCACCTCCTCCAGCTGCCTTCTCTGCACCCTCCTGCCTGTCCCTTCAGCTCCAGCTAGACTAAGGCCCTGTGGAGGGTCTCCACCTCTAGGAAGCCAGATCAGGGGCTCCTCCTGCCTCTGAGCTGCTCCAGGGCTCCTGCCTGCAGAGCCATCCACACTGGACTGGACCCCGTCCTGCTAATGTCTCTCCTCCCACAGTTCTCCCTTCTCTGTGGGTCCCCCCCAACTCAGTCTCCAAAACTGATGTTCTCCATCGCAAGAACAATCCCTCAGAGGGAGGTCTGGCTGCAACCTGAGCAACACCCTCGTCCCAGCTCTGTGCAGCTCTGTGCTGGTCAGTCACCCTTTCTGTGCCTCCGAGAGGGTCTCCAACTTCCCCCAACAGCAGTAATGGCATTCTCTGTCTGACACTGTGTAGGGCTGTTTTTAGACCCTCAGACTCTTGATGCTTTAGAGCATCAGCCAGGCCCTTGGAGACCCAGAGAACACGTACCCACCCCAGGCTATTCTACTTTATTTCTCTCTTCCTCCTTCCTAGAAAGGGATGGGGCAGGGAGGACAGAGATGTACAACCTAGAGCTTAGCCCGGGGTGGGTCTCTGGCCAGTCTGTGCATCAGGGAGGGCTTCCAGGAGGAGGTGACACCTGAGTGAGATTTCTACAGACTGTCAGTGCCACCAGGTGGGAAAGGTGGGATGGGTGTTCCATATGGAAGGGGCATCTCACCTGGAGGTTAGGGGTGAGTGGCCGTGGGGCTCAGCCTACTGCATGGTAGCTGGGGGTATGCTGGACGGGGGACCTCTCCAAGGGCCTCAAGTGTCCTGCCAGGTCCATTTCATCCCGGGGTTTCATCTCAGGGGCAGAGGGAGCCCCTGACATATGGGAAGTAATGTCTTTGTGCGGGCATGTGTCCCGGACACAGAGTGTGATGTCTGTCCCCCTGCTCCCCGCACCCCACCCCCAGATCCGTTCTGGAGCACAGGGAAGCCCCACAGAGACCCTTCTCAGACTGGCCGCCTGCAGCTGGACAAACGCGCCCATGGGCCTTGACCTCACACCCAGCTGACCTCTCCCGAGTTTCGAATGCTTCTACTCTGGGGAGCCCCCGAGTTCGTGGGGCTCAGTCGCTATTGCACATAGATTCCTTCCATCCTCACCATCTTTTTATTTTTATTTTATTTCTGATTTAGTGGTGCTAGGAGCACCCCCTCCCCGCCAACTCTCCATCCTTGGCACCAACCTCTCTCTGAGGCCTGAGAATGGCCGTCAGCCTGGAGCTAGAGGAGGGAGGGGAGCAACTGGTTGTGGGTACCACCGCGAGGCCTGTGGCGCCCTGGGAGGTCCATCTGCGCCTGGTGCCCGGCATCCGGCTCCATGGTGCTTCTCAGGGGCTCAGGCACTCTCTCTCCTGGCCTGTCTCCCCGCAGCTGTCATTCCAACATGTGCAGAGCCACAGAGGAAGGCTGTGAAAGGGGTGCCTCCCTCCATTGGGAACCCCTGGAGCGCAGGAGCAGCATGGCCGAGGGAGCCAAGTCCTCGAATTCTGAGATCAGACTGGGTTGCTGTGTGATACCAGCCTGGTGACTTGGCCTCTCTGTGCCTCGGCCTTTGCCTTGGAGAAGTGGGACAGGAAGGGCTCAGCGGCTGTGTGCAGGCTGTGGTAAAGAGTGAACAGGCTGGCACCCCCTCAGCGCCGGGAGGGTGTCTGGCATGCTGTCAACGCACAGTAAGCATCCGCCGTTCTCCCGGTGGCACTGGCAGGGGTGGGGGAGCTGCGGCCCTGGATGGCCACATTGGGAATGACGGGAGGGGAATAACTACCGCTTTGTTCTTCAGAGCAAGCGAGCAGCGGAATTAGATGAACAGGGCCCGCAGGTAGATGCAGGGAGCACAGACGGGGGTGTGGTGGTGGGGGAGCTGAAATGAGCTTATTTGTAGCAGGAAAAGCTTGTCATCAGTCTCAGTGGCCCGGCATGCTTGTTTAATAAACAAAGCAGAGGAGCTTGGGGCCGCCCCCTGGTGGGGGAGGCAGTCTGGACTGCTGTGAAGGAAACGCTGTCCCCCTCCCGCTGAGCCAGACCTCCTGGGACCATCTCTGCCCTCCGGACCCCTTCTGGCCTCCCCCTGAGTATGCCCAGCCTGTCTCTTGCAACTCGGATCCCCCCACCCCTCCCTTGTTCTCTGCCCCGGTCCTTGAGGCCCTGTGCCCCCAGAGTGTGGGGAGCTGCCGAGTGATACAGACGGACACCCTGCAGTGAGGGCCTCTGCCCTGGGCGCCAAGTGAAAACGGTACAGACCCTGGGCCACCATCTGGCCCCAGGGCCGTCACTCCCCCGGTGCTGCTGGGGGCAGCCCCAAAAGGACACCTGTTCAGGGCAGGTTCTGGTCGTCATGAGGGAGGAGTATTCTCATCAGGCCTCGGGGGGGGCAGTATCTGCTGTGCACAGGGAATGGGGATGCAAGACCCTGCCCGCACCCAGGTGTGTGAGGCTCGTGTGACTACTTGCACACTTCTCCGGTGAGCACCCCGGGGTCGGGAGGCGAGGGCCTGTGTCCGCGGTCGGGAGCAGGCCCGGCCCAGGTGTTGCCGTCAGCCTTGTCCTGCTCTGGGCGCCCCGTGTCCCGTGCTGCTGCGGACGGTGGCTGCACGCCCCGCAAGAGGAGCCTGGCGGCCCTCAGAGCCCGAGACAGGCGACAGAAATGATGGATTCCAGGCCTTGGCGCCGGCTCAGGAGGGAGGAAGGGAATCGCTCATGCTGTCAGGGGAAGGCTGTTCCAAGGACCCCGAGGCTCCCAGGGCGGGTGGGGGTGGAGCAGCCTCCTCCCCAGGCTGTGGACACCTTGGGGGCTGACGTGACCTGTTTCTGCTCTGCAGGGGCAAGGCTCCTTCTTTGCGGTGGGGCAGGGATGACTTCGCTCATTGCTCAGTTAGGGAAACTGAGGCCCTAAGGGAGAGTTAGTGCTTGTTGGGGCCCATCAGGGAGGCCTTTACCTCCCCTCCGGCTTCTGCTCAGCCAAACCGGGGATGGCTGACGGCAAGCTCTCAGAGCGGCCAGGGGCCCCCCTTTAACTGGGTGGGCGTGCCAGCGTCCTTGAGGTGGGGCCAGGCTTCCTGCAAGGGCCCCTGCAGCCGCTCTGGCCCTCCACAGGAGCCGAGGGGCCACACCTTGGGGACCATGTCTTCCTACCCCTGAGGTCGCTCCCGTTGTCTCGCGCGTGGCACAGATGGCGAGGCCGAGCCAGCAGGTCTGCACTGCTGACTGTCACGCAGCCGACGGGACAGAGCTGGGTGCCGAGCCCGACTCCCAGGCCCGCCCTCCTCACAGCGGCAGTGCCCTGCCTCTCCGAGAAGCGCAGGGGTGCTCGGACTCGCAGAGACAGGTTGCGAGCGGGAGGAAGGGGGCGAACATTTTCTGGAGGTGTTGGGGCAGAGGCAAAGATCTAGTGGACGCTTTGGTCAGTTTGAGTGCCCTGTGAGTTCATCCTCGGTGAAACCCTGTGTGAGCCACATCTTTCAGTGGCCTGAGGGACCAACAGCTGACTCGATATCACACGACCCGCAGACGGGGGAGCAGAGTCTTGAGCCCTCACTGCATCCTGCCCCTCCCCACCTTACCCCCCACTGTCCGACCTCCCCTGCCCACCAAGCTGCGGGGACAGGAAGGAGCCTGTGGGGGTGGCTCTGCCCTCAGCCACGGGCCCTCAGTCCCTGGAGCAGCAGCTCCTTCCTGGCTCAGAGCAGGGGATATGTCTCCTGCTCAGCTAATTATGTGGAAAATTGGAAGAAATTGCACAAGCCTCGGTGGGAAGCGAGGTCAGGGCTGAAGGTTATCAGAGCAGCGCAGTGGCCGCCAGCCAGCCTCCCTCGAGACTCCCAGCCCCTCCCAGGAGGCAGAGCTCGTCTGAGGCCCCCTCCCCAGCCCGTGGTCGGGAAGCAGAGGGAGCAGTGGGCAGCTGACCTCACTCTCCCCGAGTGGGTTGCCATATCCATAAAATCTGGAAGCCAATGGACCAACTCTCCCATCTATCCACCCGAGTCTCCTCTTTCTCGGTCACCTCCTCAGAGGCTCCCCAAGGATCCTGGGCATGAAAGGAAGTGCTGGGCAGTAGAGGGCTAGTCGTGGGCCCTTCAGGGGCACTGCTGGGGCTGGGCAGGGAGGGAGAGCAGTGGGTGTGTGGGGGAGGGGAGGGGCGGTGCTGGGGTGCCCGTGTGTGCAGAAGAAAGCCAAACCCCTTAGTCTGCGCCTCACACTCTCACTGCCTCCAGCGCCCCACTCAGCAGATACTCACTGAGCACCTGCTGTGTGCCAGGCATATGCTTTCTCTCTAGCTACACTTTTCCCCCTTCTCTTGAACACATACACACCTCCCCTGACCCCAGAGTCTTTTCCTCCATGGCAAACTCCTACTCCCCCTTCAGAGCAGCTCTGCAGGCTGCCCCCCTCGGGCAGCCAGTGCGTGGGCACGCTCTGCTGTGCTGGCTAAGCACGGGTGTTGGAGTCACGTGCCTGGTTCAAACCCTGCCACAGCCTAGCCGGCGACCTAGGCCTCACCAGCCGCCTCTCTGAGCTTCAGTTTCTTCATCTGTGGAATGGAGATGACAGAAGTGGCTGTGTCGAGATTAAATATGTGCTATGTGTAAAGAACTCGGTTCACGTCCTGTCCCGGCCCATGGGGTGTTGTCAGGGTTCGCCACAGTAGGTGAGGAGGGGACAGTCTCTCGGCCGCCCCAGCCCCCAGGCACCTTCTGAACTCCATGTGTGCGTAGCACCATCTGTCTCCTCTAGAGGGCTGTCCAGGCTCGGGCCTCCGGAAGGGTTGTGGCTCATTCGCTCTCAAGCCTCCGGCCTGGGCAGGCAAGGGCTCTGGAGAGCATTGGTGCAGAGGCAGCATTTACCGCAGAGCCTCTCGGCTTTGACACTGCACCCCCAGGTCCTCCTCTTCATAGTGATGATGATGACGATAAAGTTACCGGTCACCACCACCCGACGGGGGCTGCGCAGCAGGCCCCTACTTCCCTCTTCCGCACTTTGCATGTGGCCCCCCCTTCCCCCCTTTCCCACCGGCCCCGCCCCTGTGTAGGTCCTCGGTGGAGAGCAGTGTGGGCGTGGGTGTCACCGTTCTGGGGGGAGGGCGCTGTAAGTCGGAGGAGCCAGCTTTGGGCTGCAGACTGCTTAGGGTAAAGGGCAGCCTTTATGGGCATCCAGGTGTCCGACTGAGCCATGTCTGGCTGCCAGGGATGGGAGGGAAATGGGAGAGGCCGGTCTGAGGCCCCGCTGCTGCCCTCTGAGGGCAGCTGTCCCCAGAGTCCCCGGGGCCTGGAGAGTTCACCTGTCAGCACAGACTCAGCGGGAGGGGTCCCAGCTGTCCCACGCTGCGTTCCTCATGGGGACCAGTAGGAGTTCCCCTTCCAGAGGGGCATTGATTCTGGCCATGGCCACACTCCGGGGTGACAGCCCCTGGCAGGCTGGGGGCTTTGTAAAGGAACGTGGAAGGGAGCGGGAGGGAACACGGCAGCACTGCTGTGCCAAGGTGGCCCTGCTCTTCTCAGACAAGACGGAAGCCAGAACTGGCGGACAGCTGAGACAGTGATAGCTGGAGGGGAAGGCGAGGGCTTCGAGGCCACCACCCCTTGGGGTGGACTTTGGGGGTTTCCTCTCTCCACTCAAAGCTGGCCAGACACAGGGCCTAAAGGAGGAGACCCATTTCTACTGTGGGTGATGGGCCAGTGCTGGGTGATGGGCCAGTACTGTGGGTGATGGGCCCCACCTTCAGACAGGCAAGGTCCCAGGAGTATGGGCGAGGGAAGGCTGACCATGGCGTCCTCTGAGCCTAGGATTTCCCATGTGGTTGCCCTGGTGGACAGGGCTCCATTCTACAGATGGAGAAAGTGAGGGCAGAGTGGTTCAGAAGCCTGCCTGAGGCCACGCTGGAGCCACACCATTTCTTCTTCTTCATTGTCATGCCGTTTAGTACGGAGGTTGAGGGATGAAAATAAATGAGCCGCCCCCACATCCAGTTTCCTCCTGATTGACAGTCGGCAGCCTCCTGAGGGCTGGTGGGCTCCTCCTGGGGGATCGTCCCACCTCCGTCCTCGGTACGGCAAGGCGGCTGCCCCAGCGGCAGCAGAGGCTGACGCGGAGGTGGGCGTAATTGACTCGTAACATGCAGACCATGACAGGCTGTCATCTGTGTCAGGCTCGGGTGGGAGTGCGCCTGTTAGTGCGTGCGTGTGCTCTGTGTGCGTGTACATGCTGTGTGTGTGTGCATACTCCCTCCCTCGGGTTTTAAGATAACAAACAACCTTTCCTAACTAGGGAAAGCTTTATAAACACAATGCAGGTGGCAGGCAGGGCTGGGAACCAGAACAGAACAAGGGACCGCTGATCCCCTGGAGCTTCCTCCCTCACTGTGCCTGCCCAGCCCCCCCAGAAACCCCTCTCTCCGGCCTCCCTGCTCCCCTTTAAACCCAAGCCTGGGGAAAGGCCTCCAGTGCCCCTGAGGAATAGCCAGAGTACATTTGTGCCCTCCGCTTGGCAGCAGGTTTCCCGGACCCTGGGGTGAGAGGTGGCCCTGTAGGCAGTGCGCTCACACGCACAGCACGGGCTAACCAGTATCGGGGGCGGTGCAGCACGCAGCTGCATTTCATGGGCATTGTTGAGCATTTTGGAGTTTGCATAGCCAGCCCACTTTATAAGTGTGAAAACCGAGGCCCAGAGAAACTGAGGGACCTGCCTGAGGCTGCACAGCTGGCAGATGTGGGACCCAAACTCAAGTCCACTGGGCTCCACCCCCAGGCTCTTCCTACGGGGCTGTCACAGTGCCTTCCACTGGAGCCTGGCGTGACTTCACTCTTCTAGAGTCACTTGGGCCAGAAGGGACTGGACAGGTGCTTGGTAGTGACCTCACTGGGCCACTGGACCCCAGAACAGACTCCTGGTACACCAGCCCTTCGCCCTGCCCGTCACCACACAGCTCCGCAGTCTCGTGGCGGTTGGGGGGGGGGGAGGTGAGGGAGCACTGCCCCGGCACTCATCCCTCCGGGCCCTACGGGTCATCTCAGCCAGCGCAGTGACCGTGGTGACCAGCTGCTCTCCGCTGGCATCGTTCAGGAGCCCCATCTGCTGTCCTCCTCCAGGGCCATTTGTCTTGGTGACATCAGGGTTTCACTCCCTCTGCCCAGCTGACTCTCTGAGGATGCAGCCCACATGGACGTTCAGCCCAGCGAGCTCCTGATGCTGAGGTAGCCAGAGGTGGATTTTTCCATTTGCATCCCCTTTTCAAATATTTTCAGAATCTGGAAACAATTAAAGCAGCCCAGTGGGGGCCGATTTTATTAAATCAAAGCGCGCAGGCTGTTGTGTTTGCCGGATTGACGCTGCCCTGGGCTGCCTGCTTTGTTACTGCTCAGTCCTGCATGCGGCCTTGCAGGAAACACGCGCCAGAGGGAGGCAAGATCCATTTAATAATCCTCGGAAGGCCGGCTCCCAAGAGCTGCAGAGAACATCGCCCCGGGTGCTTCCGGGGTGGGAGAGATTCCGGATGAGGTCTTGCCACCCGCTCTGGAAAGAGCAGTTTCTAAATGGGCCTGTCTGCTGCTTCCGACAGCCCATCCATCCCGGGCCCGACGCAGGAAGGAGGGATGGAAAGCAGGCACACTGCGAGGGCTCCGCGTGTCTGCCTCGTCTTCCAGCGGCTCCGCCGGCCTTGGTGTATCTCTCAACAGGAGCCAACACCCACCGAACAGTGGCGGGTTTGGGGGCCCTGCGGTGCTCTCAGGCCCCCCCCTTACCTCTTCCTCCTGCAGTCTGGCCTCCACCTGCCTGCCCCTGACTGGATCTCTTTTCCAGGTGCTTCCCGGGGCCCCAGGAGCACACCCAGCCCACTGTGGGGCAGGCCAGAAGTGCTGGAAGTCAGTGCCCTTGACCACGGGGAATTGGCGTATAGATACCCCAGCTCCCTCCCATCAGGAGGATCGCCCCCCAGAGCTCCGAGGCCAGCAGGATGGAGGACAACTGAGGGCTGAGTGTCCCGCTCAGCCGGGCTCTCTCTGTGGGCGTCCTTTGCCTCCCTGCCTTCCTTCCCCCCGCCTGCTCTCCCGACACGTCTGCTTGTACTTGGGTCTTCGTTGCCCTCTGCCTGGTTCAGTGGGATGCAGAATCTGGCTTGGGGACAGAAGGTCTTGGGAGCTGGTGGCAGGGTGTCATTGTGGTTATTGTCTCAGCTGTCTTTTGGGGGCAAATGGAGAGGCATCCCCCAAAGCCTGAAAACTCCGCCAGGATGAGGGAGATAAAGGTTACCAAGTGCTGGCCTGTCATTTACCTGTCCCCAGTCAGGGCTGCGAGAAGCGGCCCTGGCTTACAGCTGGAAATGGAGGCTCAGAGAGGCCCAGGGACCTGGCGGGTCACAGGCCAGCAGGGGCTCTTCCAACCCTGTAACCTCCTTTCCCACTGTCTTGGGCACCTGGGGCAGAGTCCCAGGCAGGAGGGCAGCATCGTCTGGAGGCAAGGGGTGGGGTGGTCGCAGTTTCTGGGTCACATTCTGGTAAAGACGTGTTCATCTAGGGAAGCCCTGGAGGCCCCCAGGGCTGGAGTGGGGGACCTCAAAAGTACCTGTGGGGCCCTCATGGCATGTCTACAAGACGCTTTCTCGAAAGGACTCCTCTTGCAGACACGCTTCCCTTCCCTCCGTGGAGGCGGCTCCCTGAGCACTGCAGATGGACGGGCCCCTGTGTGCATGAGTGACCCTGCTGGACGCGGGCCACCAACAGTCAGGGCACCAGGTGCAGGTGTGTCCCCAGGCCCACCGTGCACTGAGGGACGGGAAGCCGCAGGCTCTCTCTCCTGCGTGGTTCTCAGTTTTGGGGGCCGCCTCACTCCAGCCTTGCCTGTGCTTCAGAATGGCTTCGAGGGTGGGAACGATCCGTTCCTACAAGTTTGAAGGAACCACGTCTGGTCCTCCCCATTTCCAGTTAATCCTTTGACAACTTCTTGGTTTCTTCCCGGTTTTGAGGTCTGTTCATGTTTCTACTGCTTGGATAAATTTTGGCACTTTTGACTCTCTGGAAAACTGTCTGGTTTGGGTGAGATCTTCCTTACGCATATGGCGTTCCGTGAAACCGCTGAGCGTCTGCTGGATCGGTGCCCACCAGCCCCTTCCCACCCGACCGCCCCAGGCCCAGGCACCTGGCACCTTTCTTGAGAGGCCACTGGTTGCCCCCCCCCCGGCCCCCGCCCTGCGGCCGGCCCTCCTGGCAGTGCCCGGGGCTCTGTTCAGGGACATGAGAAGGAGCGGAAGAGAACCCTGTAGCGCTCTCTGTGCCAAGGTGTCCTTGTTCTTCTCAGGCGGGGACGGGAACCGGGACGGCTGGGAGTTGACAGGGCAGTCTGGAAGGGAAAAGCGAGGGCTTCGAGGCCACACAGGCCTGCTCCACCCACGCCGCACCCTCGGAGCCGGGGGACGCCAGGCCACTGCTCGGGCTCTCCCGGCCCTGTGCGCTCATCTCGAACGGGGGTAACTGTCCCCCGCTGCAGTGGGGGTTACAGGGGTTGAAAGGCAGACACAGGAGCATCAAAGCTAAGCGAAGGTGCACTCGGGAAGGGTGGCATGCTTAGCGTAACCGCAGCCCAGCAAGCCTGACTTGGAAACGTTTTAAAGGAGCGGGTGCCCGAATGTCCACAGCGGCATCGTTCACACAGCAGAAAGGCAGGAGCCGCCCCGGTGTCCACCCACAGGCGAGAAGCCAGACACGCTCTATCTGCACAGCGGAATAGGATTCAGCCGTGAAAAGGAATGACACGCCAACACACGCTACAGCCTGGACGACCTTGGGAACATCATACTAAGTGAAAGAAGCCAGACACAGAAGGCCACATATGTATGATTCCACCTATCTGAAATATCGAGGGTAGAAAAATCCATGGAGACAGAGCAGATTCGTGGCTGCCAGGGGCTGGGGACACGGATGGGGAAGGATGCTGACAGACGTGGGTCTTGTCGGGGGTGACGAACGTGTCCGGGGCTCCGCCGCGGTGGTGGTGGTACAACGTAGTGCGTGTACTAACTGCTACTGAACAGGTCCCTTTGAAGTGGCTAAATGTCCAGGTTTACCTTATGTGTCCTTTGCCATCGCCACCACAGAGAGCCAAAGGACAGTAGGACGTGTGGCCATGTGCTTAGCGATGCCCTGACAGTGACTGCTGTCCTGGCTGGCCTTAGGCCTGGCCCCCAGGCTTGTGGCCCGGGGTTCCAGCAGCTGCGTACTTGGCTCGCCGAGGATTGAGGAACTGCGTCAGGGCTACCGAGAGCGGAGCGCGCTCTGCACGCCAGGTGACCCTTTCCTTCTCGCCAGTGGGAAGAAGTGAGCCCAGAGCTCTGCTCCAAGCTGGGCTCGTCACTGGCACCTGGACCCTGCAGGCTCCCCCGGGCCCTGGCCCTGCGCCTTCTGCAGTTCATAGGGAGATGATGCATTTGTGCAGCGCCTCCTTCAGCAGCCTTGGGAATCGAAGTATTCTTAGTTATAGCTCGTTGGCAGCCTGTGTCCAGTGCTGGGAGGTGGTCAGCAGTGAGAGGCCACATGAAGTTCTGCCGGGGCTGGCCACTGAGCGTGGCATGGATGGTCAGCTAGCCACAGGCGCTGACCTGGGCCTATGCTGTATCCTGCTTAAGACAGAGGAAGATTCTGGAATGCATAGCCTCAGGAATTGGGAGAAGGGTGGGTGATTCCATGCCAGGACAGCCAGCCAGAGTTCCTTAATACTGAAGGAAAAGCCAGACATGAAAGCCACATAGAAGGCAGGCAGGCGAAGGGGGGTGGAAGGTGGAAGCCCAGGCCAAGGGCCCTGAGAAGCCCAGACGTGGGAGAGCGTGAGCGCAGAACTCTGAGGGGCTGTCCCCTTGCAGTGGCAGGAGCATCTTGAAGGAAGGGCCTGGATCTCACACAGGGAGAAGCCTTGCTGTGATCCGCCTCACCAGACTCATAAATATCCACTGAATGCAAGTCATACCAAGGGAAGGAGAGAAGGTTCTGAAGCCAGTGCCCAGGATGACCGTCCATGGGTCCATGGGGTCAAGATCCAATCCCGGGGGTCTGACCTGGAGTTGGGGAGCAAGTGAGGGCACAGGGACCCAACACGGGAACATGAAGGTTATGCCCCTCTAACCCCAGGTCCCAGACCCAGCTGGGAGCCTAGCGGAGAGGCACCAGAGTGCTGAGCCCCAGGCTCCCAGCAGATGGCGACCTTGGTCCAGGAAGGGAAGAGGCAGAAGGCTGAGCATCCCTGCCTGCATGCTGCCCCTGTTTCTGTACAAGTGGGTGCAAAGCCTCACGCAGGCCCTCTCTCAGCCTCAGTGGGGCTGTGGGCAAAGCCAGAGTGGGTACTTCCTAAGTCTCTGGGCCTTGGAGTCCCCATACCAATAATGGGCATATTTTCTGCCTTGGACAGTGGGGAGCTGATAGGTAGTTGAGCCATGGGCCAGCATGGTACCTGGTAGGGAGCCAGAGCCTCAGAGAAGCTAGTTCTAACAATTAGATTGTGTTGGCAGGGTTCCCATCCCCACTTTGCAGATGAGGAAACTGAGGCTCAGAGAGGTTGAGTTACTTGCCCAAAGACACCCAGCTTGGAGGACCAGAGCAGACCAGTTGTCTCCATCTTATAGGGCAACTGCAAGACCCTAGTGACTGCTAATATTTGCTATGCACTTGCTGTATGCACGGTTTCAGCATCTTACACAAGTCTCACTTAATTCAATGTGGGGAACTGAGGCAGGAGATCCTAAGGAAGGTGGCCCAGGAGCCTCAGTGCCATTTCTGCACACAGAGGGGACATTAGGTCCCCCTCTCTGCACATGGAGGGGACGTGAGCAGCAGGACAGGCAGCCTCAGAGGCTCTCCAGGCTCAGGTCAGAGGAGAGACAACGGTGGCCGCACTTACTCCAATCATATCACGCCACTTAAACCTTACAGCAGCCATGTAGGAGAAGTCATTGTCATCACCCCGATTTTACAGACGCCAAAGCTGAGGAGAGAGGTGCCCGGTTCTCTGGGCCAAAGTGTAGGATTTGATCCCAGGTGGGTGAGGGGCTCCCCTGGACTCCCCTTCCGCAGGCAGAGAGGGACTTCTCGCCGGCCCAGGCTCTGCAGGTCTTGGTCTTCTTGCTGTGGAGCTGGGTCCTGGGTGGTGGGAGCAGTGGCGGTCCTTATCTGCTCCTTATCTGCTCCTTGAGGCAGGGAGCCCTTCGGCCCATTAAGGGAGGGAGAAAGAGAGCGAGAGAGACACCGATCAGTGGCCTCTCGCTCGCCCCCACCCAGAGATCCGGCCGCAGGCCAGGTGTGGCCCTGACTGGGAACCAAACCGGTGGGTGACCTTTCCGTTCGCAGGTCAGCACCCGAGCCACTGAGCCACCCAGCCAGGGCTGGTGTTGTTTTTATTTGCTTGTTTTCCTTTAGCTTCTTTGAAAAAGGTGACATTGTACTTAATAATGCAAATTTTTAAAAATGTCATTCGATCCTGAACTGACTTGTGCTTCCTCCAAGAGCATGAATTCATGACATTTTTGGTTATTGTTGGTTTTTTACCTCAAGTATTTGGGGGGGTACGTTTCTACCCCAAGTTTCCAGAAATGCTGGTGGCGTGATATTGTGTGGTTTCGAGTGCAAGCTTCTTGGGCCTGGCGTGTTCCTCCCGCTCAGGCCGTGAGCGCGGTGGCTCTGGCCACGGCGGGTGAGAAAACGCGGGGCGGGCAGTGGGCCACTGGCAGTCTGGGTCCCTGGGGAGGGGACCCACGTTTCCCTACCCCACTACCAGCCCGCCATTCCTCCCGCTTAAAGCAGCTCCTTGGCCTGGGGCCTCAGTGTCCTCATCTGTCACGGGGTCGAGCTGTCCCCGCCTGCTTCTCCAGGCTGTGGGGGGGTCTGAATGCCTGTGCGTCTGCCAGGGGCTGTGCCAGCACTGGGGGTGGTTGTCGGCTGAACCCGTTCCCTTAGTCTTTACTCAGATCCCCCGGGGCTCTGTCCCTCCCTGCCCAAGTTACGGTCAGAATTTGAGAACGGTTGCCTTTCCTGGTGGAAGGAACAGCATTTCAGAGTAACGAGGGCTGCAGTTCGGCTGAATCCATCTCCAGGGAGATGCCGTGCGTTGAGTTCGAGTGGGCTAACCCCAGGAGCTATCAGTGCGATTACTTCCTTCTTTGCACCCGCAGAGTTCACGGGCGAGCCAGCCCCGCCCAGGCCCCGGAGAGCACGCCCTTCACCCAAGGGTCGCCAAAGTCAGCACTTTCCTTGGCAGTTTTCCTCCAGCTGGAAGGCCTGCAGCTCTGTACCAAAGCCCATGTGATTTTGGAGCAGACAGAGCTGGCCCTGCAGGGAGGCCCCCCTCCCTACAGTGGAGCCCGAGAGTTGCTCTGGGCTAGGTGGCCGGAGGGTTTGGGGAGTGGGCATCCAGGTCCTGCTTCTGCCTGCCCTGTGACCTTGGACAAGGCCTCCACCCGTCCAGGCAGAGGCTTCTCCGCCAAGACTGCTTCCAGCACAGAAGCTCTCCCATTCCACCAGCGAGGAGTCCTCTCCTGGGCTGAGGTCACTGGGGCCGTGATCTCCTTTATTTGGGGATTTCCCTCCCCCTTTCATTGTTCCTGCATACTGTTATCATTAATTTACAAAAGGTCACCCCTGCTTCCTTGTATTTGCATAAATGGCTTCCCATTTTCAAAGTCTTCTGGGGACATTGTCTCTGTAACTGTGCCTGGCTTCTTAGAAAACCAATGCAGGGAGAGGCAGAGGGAGTGGGGGCAAGGGCAGGGTCCCTTGGGCCAAGCTGGTGTGGCCGAAGTTTTCTCCTCAGGACTGAGGCATCACCAAGTCCTGGGTTGCCTGCCTCAAGCTGGCTGAGTTTGTGCCAGCAACAGGGCCAGGTGAAAGCTCACCGGGAAGGGCCCAGCCAGGTGCCCTTGGTGCGCCCAGATTTCTGGTCGGATGTGGGGAAGTTTGGGAAGACTGGCTCTCTCTGCTCTAAAGTTGCTTAAGAAAAAAACCAGAAAATAAACCCACAATGCATGCAGCCTCTTTCAACATAAGCACCATTAAGCTTCAGAGCTGCAGGAAATCACACAGGTTGTCAGTTCTGAACCTTCTGGGAGTAGAGCAGGGGGCCATTTGAGGCCTGGAAAAGCCAGGTGACTTATCCGAGGCCATGAATTCCTGACAGCAGGCAAGTGATGGCCTCTTCCTGGAACAGCACTTAGTGGTGGTGTTCACACCCCCAAACCAGCCGCAGAGCAGCTCAAAGCAGCCCCAGCCACAAGTTAATTAACCCTCCCAGCACCTCGCCAAAGGAGATAATTATTACTCATATCCCCTCCATAGGTGGCTAAACCAGGGCCCACAGGGGCTGTGCGAGCGCATTAAATGCCAAATGGAGAAGTTACTCTGCATCGAGCTCAATCTAACCCGCCTCTTAATTAGTCGGGGCTATTAGTCTCCAAGTACTTTCAGAGACTGCGTTTTTGTTGTTTTCCTCTAAAAACCATACGCAACACTCCAGAAAGAAACCCCGGAAGGATATACAGCATACAACCTGGTTTCCCGTGGGCAGAACTGAGGCCAGTGGCACGGTTGGGGGCGGGGGCGGTTCCACCCCAAGGCTCAGCTGTCTTTTGTGACCCAGCCCACCTCCCGGGTTATGGGTGGCATCAGTATGCGGAAGGAGCACAGAGAAGCGGGGTGCTAGAGGTTAGGTTCCCTCCAAGCCTCAGCGCCTCTGTCTTGCATGCAGGAGATCTGCAGACAACGCTGGAGAGACTCGCCTCGTCTGGGCAGGGCATGGTCCCCATGACAGTGCCGATTATTCAGCCGGAAATCGCAGGTTCCCCGGGGCCAGCCCCCCACGTGCAGCGCTTGCTGCCATTGCGTGTGCCCAGGGGAACCCCAAAGGCTCTTGTTTTTTCCTAGGAGCATTTTTATTATGAATCATGATTTCCCTCTTTCTACCCATAATTTTATATGTTTTCTACATCAGGATTTTGTAAGTCCAGATTTGCCTCTGTCTCCTACTATAAGGTTTTGTTTCCTAATTGATTTGTATAATGCAATGCCGTATTAACACCTAATGCTGCATAACCAGTCTCCCCCAGACTTACTGGCTTGAAGCCACAGTCATCGCTATCTCTCACGGTTTCTGTGGGTCAGGGCTTTGGGAGTGGCTCGACCCAGCAGCTCTGGCCCAGGGGGTGGGAGGGTTTGCTTCCAGGTAGCACCTCTACATGGCGGGTGAGTTGGGTCCTATCTATGGAGGGTCTCTTCACAGCGCTGCTTGAGAGACCTTGCAACATGGCAACTGGATTCCAGGAGCCAGTGGCCAAGACGGCATGGTAGAAGGGGTGACACCTGGGTGGCCGAGCCTCGGAAGCCACAGACTATCCCTTTGCCACACCTCACCGGGCGCACACATCTCTGGGCTGTTCTTCTCCCCCACTCTTGTTCACTGGCCTCCAACAACCCCCATCTTTGCTCAGTCCCCACCGAGTGCTGAACTGACAAAAGCTGACAGTGTCCTGCTGGGGGCCCTCAGACGGAGCTGGCACCAGCCCTGTTGTGCCCCAGGCTTCTTAGTTCCACTTGGCTTCCAGGTGGGTCTCTCTCCCTTTGACTCCTGAGGCTGCAGCCAAAGCTGAGCCACGCCCCCTTTTGTTCTGGAGCACAGAGGTTGCGTGGCTCCCGAGACCCTGCAGCCCTCGTGCATGCTCCGACTCAAGCGGAGTAGGCGGCTGAGAGCTCAAGAGCCACCCTGGTTTTTGCCCACTGCTGCCAGTGAATGGGGCTGGGCCGTTACTGAATCCTTGGACACCCTCTCTGGGGGTGAGCACAGAGTTCCAGAGACCAGTTTCACTGCACGAAGCAGCTTTGTCAGGCCCATGGACCAAAGGAAGGGCACCAAACCCAGAGTAAAAACAATGCCCACAGTTGTTGATGCAGGCGGATCCTGTTTTGAGTGCTTCCTAGGTGCCTTAGCTCATCAAATCCTCAGACAACCCCGAGGGAGTAGAGACCATTATTCCCATTTTATAGATGAGGAAACTGAGGCCCAGAGAAGTTAAGCCTCTTGCCTAAGGCCACACAGTTAGGAAATAGTGGAACTTGGATTTGAACTCCAGATTTCCTACTCTTACCCATTTTCCCATATATCTCTACTGCCTGATGCCCGTGGGCCCATCTCTTTGCCCTTCTGGGCCTCAGTTTCCTCGTGTGACCACAGCGGAGGGGAGCGAAGGGAGGCAGGGCTACATGGTCTGTTCTCCCTCCTGGCCATTCAGTGTGTGTGTGCCCATGGCTGTGGGCGTCCCCACGACAGCTGCCTGCCAGCCCTCTGAAGCACACCGTTCTGCTTTCAAGATGCCCCCGGCCCAGGAGATGGCCCTGCGGGTCAGGAGGCCAGGAGAAGTGAGAATCTGCCTGACGGGCTGTGCTTTAGCTGTCGCTGCAGGACGACTCTTGGCGTGTAATCACAGCGTGCGGCCCGGGGACAAAGAACAGGACAGCAGAGAAGGATCAGACAGCGAGAAGGCGGGAGAGGGTGGCACGGGCGGGGCGGGGCCCTGGAGCCTCTGCTTACATCTGCTGGACGCGAGCGGAGAGGTGGCTGGGAGCCTGCCCCGTGCCCTCCTCTCTGCTCCTGCCCAGACACCTGATCTCCCAGCAGCGCGCCGGCCCGGGCCCCAGGACTCTGTGATGACAGCACGCAGCCTCGGTTTTTCATGTCCACCAATTAAGGGATTTGCTGGGTTGACGGTTCTCAGAAACTCTGTGCAGATGTCGTGTTCCAGCCAGCAAGGGGGAGGCGAGACTCCGCTAACTGGGTATTAAACGCCTGCCGCTGGCAGCGTCGTGGTCCCGGCCTGTTGGGATCATTCGGGCTGGAGGGAATACTGGGAAAACGGTGGCCCGCACAGTCACAGCGGAAGGCCGGCCGATGCCGGTGTGCGCTGGCGCTCGCGGGCCGCGGTGCCCGCCGCGCTGCCTCGCCCGCTGGGTGCAGGCTTCCGCCCGCTGGCAGGGAACAGGCATGGCTAAGACTTCAGCTCAGGGGTGTGTGGGCTCTTTTCTTTTGTGTTAGATTTGTAACGACAGACCCCAATTTGAATTTTGAAAAAAATGAGTGAACGTAGAGGGAATCTTGGACATGCAAGGCTGCCATTGGCGAACGCCACGGGAACGGTGGCTTCGGGCCAGACGCGCCCGTGGGCGCGGAGGTCTCCGGCGGCGCACAGTCCGTCTGTCGGCACAGGCTCTCGTCGTCCCCTCACATCTCTCCACGAGACCCTCCCCGATTCGGAAGGAGAAAGTGGCCACTTCCCACTAGGCAGGTGCCACCTACGTCAAGTCGTCGGTGTTACAATCACGAGGGAGGGACAGATGACATCATGGGCCTCCTGATCTCATACACTGACAAGGGCACACTGTCACTTCTGGGTGTTCCTGCCAAGAATGGCCTGTTTGGTTAAACGTCGGAGAGTGTGTGCTTCTGGACCCAGCTGGTTCTGCGCCGGCTGGGGTTTGGGCCAGCCCCTCGCTCTGCGGCACCAGCTCTTCCCAGAGCTCGTAAGAAATGCAGAGTCTCGGATCCTGTCCCTGACCTAGAGCAGAACCTGCACTTTAACAAAGCCGTGCTGCTTCAGACACACGCAGCAGAGACGGCAGAACGCTCTCCCGAGAATTCACAGCGCCCTCCGACGCCACCGCTGTGTGGTTTTGATCCGGTTGGTTTCACCCAAGGACCAGGCAGGAAAACAGAGCTCTGTGGCGTGACCCTGGCAGACGAGCGCAAGCAAGTGGAAAATGAGGGGCTGCTGGGGTGGGGCCAGGTTGCAGGGACAGGCATGGTTCCCTGGACTGCTAACGTGGAAAAGACAGAGTGTCCTGGCGAATCGCTGGACGCCTCCTCCTCTCTCCACCCCCTCGTCCCGAGCTGCAGAATCTACAAACCGGGGCACACGTGTGCCTCCCGCTTGACCAGCAGGAGGTCGGCAGACCCTGCCGTGGAAACAGGCCCCGGCAGAGGGCCTGCTGCCCCAGGCCTGTTAGTGGGGAGCACAGTGGCCACTTGGTATTTTCCGAGGAGGGGATCCGGCGGGTCACCCGTGTGTTGGCATAAGTACTTGGTGTCCTCGCCAAGTGACTCGTTCAGAATGGGAACATTTATTTGAGGGAATGCGTGCCACCGCGTCTCTGGGAAAGAAAATGGGGTGCTGGCCTCCGCGGGCCTGGCTGGTCTTCCCCAAAACCGCTGCCATCATCCACCTCACTGACCTGGGGACACGGTGTGCCTGTGTCCATTCACGGGGGGGCGGGGCTTGCAAACGCCTGTCCTCCCCGCAGGAGCCTCCCCTCCTGCCGAGAGATGGCCCTGGCGGCGGGGCGGAGGCTGGGACCCAGCTAGCGGCCAGCAGGCCCGCAGAGCTGCGGTCGCCGTCGTGAGGTGCTTGGCCTGCCGGCACTTACTTGACGCTGTGGTTTATGCATCCGCTAGTCCAAGTGCCCGCCATCTTCAGATGGAGTGGGACTTTTTGGAAAGATGAAAGATTGGGGGGCTATTTGAACATCTGTTCCAGTACCACTTGGAAAGTTTCAAGTCAGGCGAGTCTGCGTTACCAGCCAGAGTAGGATGTTTTAGTCCCTGTGTAGGGAGTTAAAAAGGAAGAGAGCGAAAATAAGATGTGAGTTTCTGCCTCATCCCTTGGCGTGGGGCGGGGGCCTGGAGCGCCTCAGCAAGCCGCTTCGCTGAAAGAGAAGCTGTTGCAAAATAGGCCCCCGCCCCAGGAAGACCCGGAGCTGCGGTCCCGGGGGTCACACCGCCTGTCTGGAGGTGCTGCAGCCTCGGCCTGGCTCTCAGTGCCTCTGCTCTCCCCGAGCGTCGTCGGTGACGGGGACAGCAGACGAGTGTTCTGTGGTGTCACTGAGAACTCTGGCTCGTGCGAGGGACCAGCTGGAGGCAAGCGCTGGGGTCTGTTCGAGACAGATGGCTCTGTCAGATTTGGCTCCCAGAAATTGTGCAAGACATGTGACACTTGGCGGGACGGCAGAAGCCCGGGCTCCCAGGGTGGCCTCCAGAGCCGACTCGGGGCCCAGAAAGAGCAGGAGGGGGGTGGCTCGCTGTCTGCCCGCCTCCGGCACCACCCACCCCACGGTTTAGGACGGCGGTTGGAGGACTTTGCAGCTTAGCAACCACTCCCGCGCTCAGCGACCCGCGAGGCCTTTCGTGATCTGCCCGCGCCCCAGCTCTGGTCCTGTCTCTCTCCGCTCCAGTGCAGCTGGCCTTGCTGTGCCTCGAGCACGCCAGCCACGTGGCTACCCCTGGGCCTTTGCACTTGTTGCTCCCTCCGCCCGGCGTGCTCGTCCTCTTGCTATCTACACGGCTGGCTTTCTCACTTCCTTTTGGGTCTTTCCTCCACTGTCTCCCTCCCTGTGAGGCCTTTCCTCACCGCCCTAAGCAGAACTCCAGGCTGCAACCCCACAATTCCTCTCCCACCTTCCAAGCGTTGCTTTCCTCGTCCACATGTGCTGGGAGCGTGCTGTTTTATTTGTTTGCTGTCTGCCTCCCCCGGCCCCACCAAAACCTGTGTCAGCTCCATTAGCTCCGTGGGTGGCCTGGCTTATTCATGGCCGCAGGCACAGTTCCTGGAACAGTGCCTGGCACACAGTAGGTGCTTAATAAATATTTGTGGAAGGAAAAAATGAAGATCAGTGAGAAATAAGCACACCAACGCCCCTCCTCCGTTTTGACATTTTAAAAAATAATGAAAGACATCCTGACTCTGAATTCTTTGGGAAATGTCAGAACTGTGGCGGGGGCGTGGGGGGACGGCGCTCTGCCAGTGGCCGGTGGCTAGGGGAGCCTCACAGACAATAAAGCCACCAGGCAAATGCGCAGAGACCCGGAGCAGGAAGCCACCTGCCTGAGGCGACACCAAGCACCTCTGCACCCACCTCGCGCACCCCGCAGCCTGAGCCCACGGTGCTGAGTCTGGGGCAGCCTGGGAACCTGTGACGTGGCGAGTGCCAGCTGGGCCCTGAGGAAGCTCACAGAGGGTTTGGTCTGAAGGAGCCCTCTGCCTGGGGCCGACACCCTGGTGCCACTTAGAATAGCAAAAGTCAGGAATGCAGTCGGCTCTGAAGAGGAGGGGCCAGAGCCCACGTGGGGTTCAGGCCAGCTTCCTGGAGGAGGTGGCATTTCCACGTGTGTCAGCAGAATCTGTGGAGGGAGGCAGTTTAGCCCCAACAGAGCTGGGAGGCAGGGAGGCCAGTCTGTCCATGTCCACACACGGCACCCGCTCTGGGGAGGGGGGCGGTGCTGACACCCAGCTCCCCTCCGCCAGTGAGCCGGGGGACCTGGCCTGGCGAGGCTTGGTGTGGGTGGCCCTCAAGATGCAACGTGTGGCGGGGGGAGGGGTCAGTGCAGCAGCAGCCCTCACCACCTCTGAACAAGGAGAGCCTGTTCTCAAGGTGGATTTTCTTTTTCAAACAATTTCAGCAGAGCCCTGGGTGTCCAGCAAGGCATTGCCTGACACCTCCTGATTCCCAAACAGATGTAAGCGCAAGCTCACCGATCAGGTGCAAACCCACTGCCCAGGAGGGGCGCGGCGCCCTTCCGCACAGGCCCGGAGGCTGCTCCTGAGTCCGCCTCGACCCTGCCCACCTCCCCCTGCACGCTGGGGGCTTAAACATTCCTGGAGCTCTCCGTCACTCATGTAAGCGTTCTGTTTATAATCCTTGTGCAGGTCCCGCCCTGCACGAGGACATGAACTGAAACCCAGCCTGGACCGCACACACCAAGCCACGTGTCCTGGACAAAGGGGGCACCTTTGCTTACACCTTGCTCTTCTTTTGTTATAATCTGCAATATTAACCGACTCTGCATAAAGCCTTTGTCGGGGCTGAGACGGGCACAGAGGATAGGATGCGGCCCCCTCACGTACTGTCCTTTAGTTTCTGAGCTACTTTTTATTTTATGATGCCGGCCAGACGACTGGCGAGGACCGCACCTGTACTTCTTGTCCCTCCTGCAGCCACCACCAGCTTCCACGGACCCCTGATATGTGAGGGGCCCAGGGCGGGAGCCCCTGCCCAGCCTCCCCGCGTTGTGCCCGCTCAGGACTCCGGGGGAGGGAAACGAACAGCGTTTCTCCACTCCCAGAGCCGGAGCAGCTATACGCAGAACAGGGACAGCTGGCCCTGGAGAAGAAGAAGCGGGAGGGGGAGGGGCAGAGCAAACCCTTGTACGGTACTTACTGTCCACACGTGTCATCTAATGCCGAACCCTCACAACAACCCTAAGGAGCAGTTACTGTCATTGTCCCCATTTTACAGACGGGAACTGAAGCACCAAGTGGGTATGGCACTCACCCAAGGTCACCCAGAAGAGCCAGGGTCCAGACCGGACCAGCTGGCTGCAGACTCCACGCTGGCGGGGCCCCCGGTCCTCCCGGCCCCCCGTCCTGGGACTGCAGCGCCCAGCCCGCAGCTGCTTGCGAGCAGTGCCTCTGTGCCTGTCTGGCTTTTGTCAGGTTTTCTTTCCTTCCTGAAGCCATCAAGCAGCATTTTCTGGATTCTTCCCTTCCAAAAGACCTGCCACCACCTTGGACAGGGCACTGTGCCTCCCTGCCTCCTCCGCAACTCCCGCCCGGCCCGTGTGCTGAATGGAGGGCTGTCCACCCTTGCAGGGCAGACGTGCCCACAGGGCTCGGGGCCATGGCTTGGACGCGGTGTGTGGCCTCTGCCTGGCAGGCAGGCTGGACCTCTTCCCAGCCCCTCTTCTCCCTGCCAACCCCAGCTGCTGACCGGGCCCCAGGCCCCCAGGAGACCCTCTCCATGGTGTCCTCAGTCTGTCGGAGCCTGAGGCTGGGAGTTCGGGCCAGCGCAGCAATTCAGCATCGAGAGGCCACCTCACAACACAGGCCTCTCTGTGGGGTCCCTAACCTCCTCGCTCTGCCCTCCTGCCTGCCCAGCACAGAACACTGCCCTTGTCATTCTTGCCACAAAGGGCCCTTATTTCCCTTCATCTTTTATTAGAGCTGGTTTGGGGTTGACTGGGTCAGACTCTGGGGACGCAGACAAAAATAAGGCACCCTGCTCCTGACCCTCAGAGCTTGGTGAGGAGGCAGGAAGGCAAACAAAATAACCACCCGCAGCCTGGGAGGTGCCATCGTCCCACAGTTGCAGCTCCTTTCTGTGCATCCTTGGGCAAATTACTTAACCTCTCTGGGCTCCGAGTTCTCATCTGTAGGATGGGGGTAATAATGGCAGTTATTATCTCTCATGAAGAATAATTACTTGTGTTTTTGTGCGCAGATTAAATTGTTTTATTGTTGATCAGCTTTATTGAAGTATCATTCACATACAGTAAACGCACGAATTATGAGTGACTGACTCATCGAGTTTTGGCAAATATACACAGCTGCGCAGCCAGCGCCACCACAGTCATCACACGGAATGTCTCCGTCCCTCCAGAAAGGGGCCCCTTTGCAGTCAGTCCTGTCTCCCCACCCGGCCCCCTGGTGGCCACGGGTCTGCTTTCCGCCCCTGCGTCCGTGTCTAACTTTTCTGTTAGCTGTCGGGCAAGTTGTGGGCCTCAGCTGCCTGCGGCTATTGTAGTTTCCTGTTAGTTTCTGAGTGACCACAAACTTGGTGGCTGAAAACAGTGGAAATCTGTTCTCTCAACTTCCAGAGGCCAGAAGTCTGAAACCCAGGTTTCAGCAGGGTCAGTTCCTTCCGGAAGTTCAGAGGGAGGGTCTGTCTGTTCATGCCTCTCTCCCAGCCGCCAGTGGCCGCCAGGAGTCCTGGGCATTCCTAGGTAACAACAAGGCTGTTGACTAAATGAGATAACGTGGCAGAGACCCCAGAGCACAGCCTGGCTCCCTGAGTGAGCCAGATCAGACGGCCTGGTCTCGCCAGCGCCATTTCGGCAGCAGCCGCAGCCCCTGCGTCCCCTCCACTACCTCTCTCCTTTCCCTTCAGCCGGAGCAACTGCTCTCCAAAGTTTGCTGTTTCAGACTCTGCACATACGGCTACGGCTAGAGGCTGCCTCTAGTTGTGTTTGGCTTGCTTTTAAACTCTGGATGGATGACCTCCTGGAGCACATGTCCTCTGGCACCTGCCTTTAGGGTTTGAGGTTTACTCTAAGCGATTCATGTAGGTCCAGCCCACCCTTTTCCTGGCTGCGTAGTATTCCATGTACTCCATTTACTAACTTGCGTTTCACTGATGGAGGGGGTTGTTTCTGGTGTCCTGCTGTCACAGATGCCGCCCGTGCCTATTCTTCTCCCTGGTGCTCATGTGTGAGAGTTTCTCAAGTGTTCGTGGCTGAATTTCAGGGTGACAGGCCAGGGCCATTTTCTGCTTTTCTGGATCTTGCCAGCATGCTTGTCCCAAACCAGTTGTATCAGCTTCCCCCTCCCCCATCAGGATAGGAGACTGCCTGGGCCCCCTGTCCTTGCCAAGTTCACCTTCAGAAGCGGGAATTCAGTGGAAAACTGGAGGCCACGGGCAGTTTACAAGACATGGGCCTGGAGGGCCGGACAGCAGCAAGCCACCCTGGTGCCTGTGTAGACACTGAGGCGAGGGCACGGCCTGCCATCCTGGTCTTCACCATGTGGGTAGCACCTTACTCTGTTCTAAGTCCTTTAACTCTACCCGCAGTTCTCCCAGGCAGGTTCTGTTGTCATCCCCGTTTTGCAGACAGGTACACTAAGGCCTAGAGAGGGTAAGTCGCTGGTGCGGCGTCCGGCCAGCAGCAGAGCCAGGATTTGAGCCCCATGGGCTGGGGCTGGATCTGCCCAGGTCCTTCTCAGGGAGTGGGTCGCGGCTGGGCAGCTGTGCCTACCCCGGTCAGCCTCTGCTGGTCCCCTCAAGGAGGCATGGGTCTCCTGCGTGGCCTCTTTGCCCCCCTGCCTGTCGCTGTCTTCTCGACCAAGGTGCCCACCGGGCCCCAACGGAGACACTGGTGCGAATGGATTACCGCCTCTTGTGGGTGGGGAAGACAGGAGATTTCCTCAAGGGCAGCTCTGGTTAGCTGCAAGTCATGACAGGCCACCCCGAAGTTCACGGCTTAAACCGATAATCACCGTTTTGTTGTGCTCTCACATGACCTGGGGCCTGACTGGGCTCGACCAGGGCTTGTCACTCAGGGTCTCTCGTGGGGTTTCTGTCACATAGGGTTGGGCTGGGGAGACTCAAACAGGTCCCTCCCCCTCTTGTGGCCTCTCCAGCAGGGTGACTTCAGGCTTGCCCAGCTTCTTACGTGGTGGGCCAGGGTTCCCAGGCTGTGTGTCTGGAGAGAGAAAGCGGGGACAGAAGCTGCGTGGCCTTTTGGTGTTGTTGATTGAGGTGAAGTTCACACGACAGCATTAACCATTTTTAAGTGTGCAGTGCAGTGGCATTTGGTACTCACACTATTGTGCAACCGTCACCGCTGTCTAGTTCCAAGACGTTTCCATCACCCCCGAAGGAAACCCTGCCTTCAGGGAGCGGCCACTCCCCGCTCCTCCCCGCTCCTCCCCCGCCTAGTGCCCGCCACCCAGCAGTCTGCTTCCTGTCTCTGTGGGTTTGCCTACCCTGGTCGTTGCGTGCAGACGGAATCATACAATATGTGCCTCTCGTGACTGGTTCTTTGACTCAGCACAGTGTTCTCAAAGTTCGTCCGTGAAGCAGCGTGCCAGAGCCTCGTTCCTTTGCAGGGCTGAGTCGCGTTATGTTGTTGGGCATGCCTCACTCTGCTTGTTCGTCTGCAGACGGACATTTGGGTTGCTTCCGCCTTTGGCTACTGTGACTAGTGCTGCCGTGAGCCTTTTTGTGCGAGTGTTTGCATGAAGCCGCAGAGCCTTCTATGACTTAGCTCGGAAGCCCCGCTGCGCCGCCTCTGCTGCACTCTTTTCTAACAGAATCACTGAGGAGTCGCTGAGGCCGGCCCGCGTCACCTGGAGCAGAATGAGACCCTGCCTCCCAGTGGGGAGGTGTCACAGGGTCTGTGGACTCGAGTTGGGACCACTGTGGCCCTGGCCCCTTATTTGTAAAATGTGAAGGTGACCCAGCCCCCAGCCAGCCTTTCTGAGCACAGGCGCAGGGAGCAGACATCAGAGCTTTCCTGTGAGCCCGGCCAGGCCCCGCACCTTGCCGTCTGGAGTCTGGGCAGCCGGTGAGGGGCGTGCAGAGCTGGAGGTCCGTGTCAGGGTGGCGGGGGCACAGGTGGGGAGCAGAGCTGCTTGCACCGGGGGCCCGGCGGGAAGGTGATTTCAGGATTGGGACAAGGCGGGAAGGGTGTGTCAGGGAGGGGACAGCCTGGGCAAGGCTGCGTGTCCCACCCCAGACCTCATCCATCTCACCCTACATATGCACAGACGCCCAGGCAAAGGCAGGAGGTCGGGGAGAGTCTCATCAAAATGAGCGAAAAGCATTCAGCGGGACCCGCCTGCAGACGTTCCTCAGCCTCTCCAGCTGTGCTCGTGTGGACGGCTGCCTCCTCTTCCGCAGTCTGTTTCCTGCTTTCCACATTCCAACTCCTTCCACTCTTCCAGAAGTCCCAGAGGGAAGGAATGTCATTTCTTCCACTTGACACTTGGGGAAACTGAGGCTCGGGACCCTTATGCACTTGTCCCTGGTCTTGTGGTCCGTGAGGAAGGGCTAGCGTCTGAACCTAGGCAGTCTGGCGGCATGCTTACACTGCTGGCCAGCGCTGCACAGCCCAGTGCCCGGCTCCCCCGCCTTCACTCCGGCCCTTGCCTGGCCTCCCCAACCGGACCAGTGTCTTTAGTGAGGACGTGCGGGGCCCGTTGAATCCCAGGCCTTCACAGCCGTGAGGGGCGAGGCAGTGAGAGTGCCTGTGCCCCTGAGTGATGGCTGCCATTCACCTGCCTCACAGGACACAGTCGAATCTTGACCAGAACTGATGTCCCCCTGGATGGTCCGATACTGGCAGTCAGGAGGGCGGTCCTCCAGGGAGTGGGGGGCGGGCAGCAGCAGCCCCGGGAGTCCTCCGCTCTGGCCCCGGGGTGCACTGTCGGGCTGCGGGTGGCAGACTGGCCCCCTGCATTTTCTCCTGGTTGTTGTTGGGGTGGGGAGTGGGTAAGTGGACCCGTGGACCCCTGAGGGGTGAGTGGGAGCCTCGCTCTGCCATCTCTGGATGTGATGTCCCTGCAGGTCCCGGGCGGGGTCTCCCGGAGCTTGGTGGGGTCCTCCCAGGTTCCTGTCAGCAGGGACGTGGAAAGAGCTGGGATCCCCCTGTAAAATGATGGCCTCCTCGTCCCTTAGGCCAGGGATGAGAGAAATCCCTAGGCTGCCACCCTCTTTTTTCTCCTCTTACTGAGCTTCGTGGAGGGCTTTTCACCCGCATAATCAACATTCGCTTCTCAGAAGCCTGAGAAGAAAAGGCCCCTGCCCTGGAGGAGTCTTCGATCTGTCGGGAAGTTGGGGCGCAAACACATGGTGTCCTCACGTCGTTACGAAGTCGGTCCTTCGCTGTCTGTCCAGCGCCTGTTGTGCAGGTCCACACGCTCAGGGGCCCTCGGGGCCCTCGGAGGCAGGATGGACATTCTCAGTGCGCCGGAGGGCCCCTTGCTAGGTGTGCAGAGGGTGAGCCCCGGTGTCTACAATGGGGCCAGCCCTGGGAGGAGTCAGGGCTGCGATGTGGCCCCGGTGGTCCTCGGAGGCAGTGCTGTGGAGGGTGAGGGCCTCGGTTGAACCACAAGGTTTGGTTTGGGTGGGGTTTTGGTGAGTGGCCCCACAGAGGGCCCAGGGCACAGGAGGGGAACAGTGAGATTCCGGCAGTAGGTCCTTCTGGAGGAGCAGGGGAAAGGTAGGTCGAGGCCCCATCAGAAGCATCCTGGTGGAGTTGATTCTGTGGGTGGCAGGGCAGAACTGAAGGTTTCTGAAGTCAGGGAAGTGACATCATGACAGTTCTTCCCATAGACATCCATCAGTTGCCTGTTGGGGGCCCCCACTGGGCACTGAACAAGCAGCCTTTACCTGCAGACCTCACGGAGATGCAGGGGAAGGAGCTGAGCTCACCCTGACTGAGGCTGGGCCGCGGCAGAGCCTGGCCCAGGACTGCCCCTGGGGGAAGCCATTTGGGGCAGAGCGGTTTTCTCAGGGGATTCGCCTTGAGCTCAGCCAACCGGCAACCCTATACTATCTCTCAGGTGGGCCCACAGCCAGAGAACTGACTCTCTGTGGCTGCTTAGCAAATTACAGTAAACTCAGTGGCTAAAATGACCCGAATGGATTCTCCTACAGTTTGGAGGTCAGAAGTCCAACAGGGTTCTCACTGGGCTAAAGTCAAGGGGTCGGCAGGGCTGGCTCCTTGCCTTTTCCAGCTTCTGAAGGCTGCCCACCATCCCTGGCTTGGAGCCCCTTCCAGCTTCAAAGCCGGCGGCATTGTGTCTCTGTGACCCCGCCCCCACAGTCACGTCTCCCACTCGCCACAGCCAGGAAACCCTCCAGTAACCCAGGACCATCTCCCCATCTCCAGGGCCTTGACTTAATCGCATCTGCCAAGTCTCTTTTGCCAGCTAAGGTCACATATCCACAGGTTCCGGGGATTAGGGCAGACACATTTTCGGGGCCATTATTCTGCCTGCCACACCTGGGTGACCAGTTGGCTGGGTAGGCAGAGGCCAACAAGGACGGAAGAGAAATCCAAAGGCCAGGGATGTGGGGGACCCTTCCCACCCCAAGAGGAGGGAATGGGCCAACGGTAAACTTGCCACCCAGGGGCAGGGAGCGCAGGCCAGGGGTGGCCTGGGGTGGGGAGGGAGGGTGTGAGTGCGAGGCAGGGACCTGACCTCGGGTGAGCACGTTTCCGTTTCTCAAGGTCGATTTTCCCGAGAGAGAATCTCTGTTTGCAGCACTTCGCAGCAGCCTGGGCAGTGGGACCCCCGTGGATGAAGGACCCCGAGTTCCAGGAAGGTGCTTTGTGAAGGGACTTCTGTCTGGTGTGGACCTTGAGATCGGGAACACACTCTGCAGCTGATTGACGCTCTTGGTCCATGAGAAGGGCCTCTGGGAGAAGCATCACTTTGACTCTGACCAAAGAGACCTCGTATATTTTATCATTAAACAGATTTAAGCCTTGATGATGTCGTAAGTATGGACAGCTGGCTGTGAAGGCAGCAGAACTTTCAGGAGTGGGCTCAGAGGGTGTGTTGGTATTTATGTAAGTGGTGTTGGGCAGTTATCCTTCTTGGCCAGCAAAGCCGGTCCTTTGCAATCACCTGTCGTTGTGGACCCCTCCCCCAACGGTCTGTCTGTCTATCTTCCTGACATTCCAAGGCCATATTACCCAGCAGTGGGGCATGGCCTTCTGGTCAGCGAATTTGTTTGGGGAACACGTACCATAGAAGAAAGCAGTCAAAACTCACGTAGTTGTGTGTGCACTGTCTTGTCTTTGGGGAGAAAAATGCATTTGGGGTTGGCCCAGCCAGTCCAGGAAATGGGGTGGCCAAACAGTACCTTGGTCACTCATGGCTTTGGTCTGGAACATCCAGGGCACTGAGTCTGACATGACAGAATTTTGGCGTCTGTTAGAGAACTGGCCAGTCTTAAGGGCAGCAAGCTGGTGGGAGGCCGAGCTGGGGTCCTAGGCTGCCTTTTTTGTCCCATCTGGCCTTCTTGTGCGCCACCATCCAGCTGCCTGCACCTGGCCTCAGGGAAAGCCCGGGCAGCCTCCAAGCCCACTTCCAGCCCATAGACAGGTGAGGCTGAGTGACTTGCCCACGGTGGCAGGCAGCACCCTAGAGTGGCCCTGCCTCTGGGTGTCCAAGAGCTGCTCCTGCTTTTAGGATTTAAGTGCAACATGTTCTCTCTGAGGCCTCTGCCATACCCCTTGCTCTGCCAAAAATTAAAATGATTTTAACTATAGACTTAATTACATTTTTATTATGTTAAAGTATATATCATATAAAAGTTGCCATTTTAATCACTAAGGATGCAATTCAGTGACATTAGGTACAGTGTTACACAGCTATCACCGCCGTTCATCTCCAGCACTCTCTGATCTTTCCAAACAGAAACTGAACCCTTTTGGTAACAACTTCCCATTCCCCTCCAGCCAGCTCCTGGTGATCTCTAATTTACCTCCTGTCTCCACGAATTTGCCCGTTCCAGATATGTCATATAGATAGAATCATACTACGTGCTCACTTCGGCTGCACATATACTAAAATTGGAACGATACAGAGAAGATTAGCATGGCCCCTGCGCAAGGACGACACGCAAATAGATAGAATCGTACAACGGTTGTCCATTTGTTCCTGACATCTTTCACGCAGCATGATGTTTTCCAGGTTTATCCACGTTGTGGCGTGTGTCACTGCTTCATTCCTTTTCATGGCTCCATACTATTCCATTGTCTGGATGGCAGGCATCATGTTTATCTAGTCATCACATTCATTATGTTTTTTGAGCAGTCACTCTGCACCTACCTCAGCTCTCAGAGTGTCCCTCTGGTTTAGGTGCAGCCTCACCCCATGTTGTGAATGAGAAAGAAGACTCAGAATTTACAGAGTTAAGCAGTTTGGCCCCACCCACCCATCTAGCATGTGCGGAGCTGGGACACACCCAGATGGTTGAACTTCACACCCCATACCTTAAGCCCCCCAGCTGGCCTGCGTCTTGTGTATTTTGGGGTGGGGGGGCTGGAGGAAGGGGAGATGCAGGCCAAGGAGGTGCAGCCAGGCGGCTGTCCCCCTTTAGCTGGTGCTGCAGGACTCACCTCTCTGGCCCCTGGGTGTGGTAGGAGCATTCGGCCAGAGGGTCCAGAGGTGGCTCTTCCTCAGGGGCTACCTTTACCTCCTTCTTGACACCCTCGCCCCTGCACAGGCTTCCCACAGTTCCAGCTGCTGGCGCTCCGAAGTGGCACCAAACCTTCCCAGACCCACAGGGCTCGGCTGGCACCCTCTTCCCTGTCACCTCACATGGTGCCTTGGCGCGACAGCATCAGGGAGGTTGCCAGGCCCGCTGCAGGAATGTTTATGGTTAAACCTCCCAAGTCGAGACTAAGACCATGTTGCATTTTACGAGCCCAGCGGAGTGGTGCCCTCCACAAATGTTTGCTAATAACCCAGGCAGCTGGCAGAAGCAGCCTGCACGGGGTGTGTATATGGGGAAGAAGAATGCATGGAATTCCTCAGGACCATTGAAGAGCTGCTGGAATGGAGGTGTCCTCGGGAGGTGGGTTCTGGGGGTAATGAGTGGTTTCCAGAAAGTGCAGTCTCCTCCTAAAAGTCTGCTGTTGAACAGAGACTCTTTCTGCCCTTACCTGCACAAGCCACACTTTAGATAAAATGGGACGAGCGGGGCCGCGGCAGTGGGAGTGATTAGGTTCATCCCAGGCTGCCCTAAATGAGCAGCGGAAAGGAAATCCAGCAAAGTAGCATTGTCAGGGCTAAGCTAGGGCTTTTTTCTGAGCTGTGATGTTTAGGTAGCGACAGTGCCTTTTGATCACCGTCCGCCTCTCCAGCTCTGTTGCTGTCTGTGTCTCATCTCTCTGTGCCCTTGAAGCGATGCCCTGTCTCCCTGGGTCTCCTCCCAGAGCAGTGCAGGGGGGTCTCCCTTCGGGCAGCAGCCCCAGCCCGGGTGTGCCCCCCTTCCAGATGCCACAGAGGCCCTGGGTGTCGGACACTACTGTTTGTCTCATAGAAGGCACAGCCCGGTGCCCACAACCTCGCCCTGACCCTGCCGTCCACCTCCAGGCTCCAGTGGTCAGTTCGGGCACAGACCAGCCTGAACAGGCCATGGCAGCGGGAGGAAAGAACAAGCTGGCCTGGGTTCCGTGACCCGGGCGGGCGACTGTCCACCTCGGTGGATCGGAACACGAGAAACAGCAGAGCTCTCCAGGTGGGGACCCTCCCAGATCGCCCCGCTGGGCTCGCTGGAAGTGGCCCTCTGAACAGCTGTTAATGGCTGCCCCAGATCTCCAAATCTTCCGCCCCCAATTTCCCATCTTAGAATGTCACCTGGGGGAGGAGACACAGCCCAGGAAGGGAGAGAGGAAATAAAAGGGAGAGAGAGCAAGCTCAAACGCACACTCTAATCTTCGCTCGGTGGCTCAGCTTTCAGGAGCCCCAATTAATCATTATTAATTTAATCCAGGATGAGTCAGAGCCGTCCTGACAAGAGATCAGCCACGATTTATCCCACCTGCTCAGGGACGACCTTATCAGAATTCAATGAATTCGTCATTGCATTAAGCGAGGACCCTAATGACTCTCTTGTCTGTGCAGTTTACTGAATGACCATCAGCCGCAAATGGCTCACGGCCTCCCCGCCCCTGTGGTGCTGCTGTCGGAGGTTTTCATGGACAGCACAGAGGGGGGCTAGGCTCAGGCAAAGGACCAGCCTGTCCCCTTCTCCAGCGTAAAATGAGAGCATAATTTTCTGCTCTGCTGCCAGCCGTTTCCAAATGCATTTGTGCATCAGAATCGCCAGGGGTGCTGGTTGACAGTGTGGGTTATAGGACCTCACGCCCAGAGCTGCCGATTCAGAAGGTGTGGGTCGGGGCCCAGGAATCTGCATTTTCCACTCCTGGCAATTCTGATATGAGGGCCTGCATGTCTCAACCTGAGAACACTGTGAGCTCCTTGAAGTAAGTTCCAGGCCTTACCCTTTGTTGCCACTTGGTGTATCAGGCAGGGCGGGGGATGCTAGCTGCTGTAACAAATAGCCCCACATCTTCCATGGTTAATGCAGAATCATAGTCCAATAGGGTGTTCAATAGAACCTCTGTGAGGTGGTTCAGGGACTACCATCTCTTGGGGTCTCAGAGTCCCCTACTGCTAAGTGGGAGATGGTACAGTGGTGACATCACTTCCGCCTGCATCCCACTAGTCAGAGCTAGTCCTGTGGCCCCACCCAGAGGCAGTGGGGTGGAAGACTTTGCTTATCTATGTGTCCAGGGAAAAGAAGTGGTTTTGGTGATTATCGGCCTGTCTCTGCCTCACCTGTGGCCTAGCAGGGTGCCCAGCACGTGCCTGGCATTCAGGCGAGGTGGCCAAGTGCCTGGAGGCTTGCCATGTGGCGGTTACTCTGATACCGCCATCTGTGGGCTCCAGGATACGCTGTAACCATGGTAATGCCTAGGTTGGGGAGCACCCTAGAAGTGAGAGGTGCTTTGGGTTTCAGGTACGTGTTTCAATGCTGAATCACTACCCGGATGTTGTCAGCATAGAAGCCCATCCTGATGATGTTACTACTCACCTTTGGGCAGAAGACAGTGGCTGTCGTCATTCCCTACCTGTCCTTCTGATGCTGCTGCATGGCTCCCCCTTCTGTAGAGAGACCTCCCTGTCACCAGAGGGCGCTGAGATGCCCTCTGAAGCTGAACTAGCACCTGTGGCAATCCTAGTAGCTGGCACTTAGGGAGAGTTTGCTGTGCGAACAGTCTTACATGGACCCTCACAACCTCCCTGGGTGGCAGGTTTTACTGTCGCTCCCATTTTAGAGACAAAGAAACTAAGGCCCCGAGAGGTGAAGCAGCCTGCCCAAGGCCACACAGCTCACAAGCTGCGTGGCAGTTTACAAATACGATGGCTGGGAGCAGGCCTCCTGCGCTCCAGGAAACCTAGGGAAGGTGACTTTAGCCTGGCCCTGCCTCGGTTTCTCCATGGGCAAGGCAAGGGCGAAGACGAGGGTGGTCGTGAGGATTAAATGGGAGAATGTGTGTAGTTCCTGGCCCAGGGTGAGTAACACAGTAAACGAAGCTGCTGGGCTGGTCCCAGCCCCTGCTTCCGCGTGCTGGGGTCTTTCCTCAGGAGTCCCTTGTGAGCTCTGAGCATCAGGGCTGTGCCCCACACTTTTCCATGCACCCCTTAGGGCCAGCTGGGGCATCTTCACTGGCTGTGGGAGTGTCCCCTCCAGGCTCCAGATGGGGACAGCAGACGAGCAGCGGTCCTGGGGGCAGGAGAAGATTCCAGAAATGAGAGTTTGACTAGAGAGAATTCAGAAAGTGCCTTCAGAGGCCCTCGGGTGACCGTGCAGGTTTAGAGGACAGGGGGATTGCTGCGTGTCCTCTGCACCAGACGTCCCCAGTCACGGACCGTCAGTGTACAAAAGGGTCTCAGAGATGGCCTTCTTGTTTCACGGTGGGAAACTGAGTCCCGGAGGCCGGAAGGAGCCAGTCTCCCATATGTTTTGTGTGGAGCCCGGAGTAGCCCAGCCGATGTCTGGGCTGGTTGTCTGTCGTGACAGCTGGAGAGCATGGGCACTCAGGTGGGGGACCCTCTTTTCAGAGGTCACTGGCAGCCCCCTTGCCCGGTGGCTTGGGCTCCTGGTTCACCCCTTTGGGCACCGCAGGTGAGGTGGGGTAGGCTCAGGGCAGCTCCATGCCAGTGCAGGAAAAGCACCAGGCCGTGGCTTTTGAAAGGAAAGGGGAAGAGGGGCTTTTGGGATGGAAACTCCAACAGGCAGCTGCCAAGTGGGGGTCCCGTTACCTTGAACCAACCAGACCTGGTGTCAGCTGAGAAAGTGAAAAACTGCCTGCCAGCAGCTGGGCCATGACATTCCTGCTGAATGTAAGTGACGCTGGCAGAGTACAGACAGGCCAGGCCTGGGTACTCATGACCTTGCTGGGAACAAGGCAGCCACAACGTGACTGAACATCGCCTCTTCCACTGGCGTTGCTGCTCCTTAGCCAGGACAACTCCAGCCTCCTAGAAAAAATTAAGATCCCCCATCACCAAACAGCCTCTGCTTTGGAACAGCATCCAGCCCCGAGCGGGGCCCCCTGGTGAAAGCCTGCTTAGGGCCATGCTGCCCAGCCCAGCCCTGTTGGAGCCGCCCCCTCCGCCCATGGTCCAGCCCTGCCCCCCTTATGGGACATGCTGCATTCCCCAGGCTCTTGCCACTTGCAGGCCCCAAGATAAAGCTAATCTGCAGCCCAGTAGGGCCTGCTGGTGGCCGAGCCCAGGCCAGGCTGCCCCCTGGGGGGTCTTCGGTTCTCCCCACCGAGTGGGGACTGAGGAGCCGTGGTCCTGGACTCCACCGCACATGATGACCACCTGGGGAGCTTTTAACAGAACACTGATGCCCTGGCCCTGCCCAGACCAGCTAAACTGGAATCTCTGACCATGGACTTCAGGCACTAGTGTTGTGTTAAACTCCCCTGTGATTCTGGTGTGTAGCCGGGGTTAGGAATTGCCGTGCTAGAGGAAAAGCGAGAACCTTCCTCTGAGTTTATTGGCCACCGGTGTCCCTAAAGCACCTTCCAGCTCCTGCTCCAGCTCTGCTCCTGCCCGGCTACATTTCCTAATCCTCGCATCTCAGGGCAGGAATGGGAGGGCAGGTGTCAGCTCTGGGTGGCTGACCTGCAGAGCAGATCTGTGGGAGGGAGGCTGGGTACCGGGGGCCACACCACTGGAGAATGGGGTGAGGGGGTTGGAGAGGTTTCGTCATGGGAGGTGCGTCATCTCTTTCCACATGTCGGATGCATGGTGCAGAGAATAAGTCGATCTATTCTGGATGGAGCCAAGGGCTCCCCGCAGACTGGGGGTGGAGTTCCAGGAGAGACTTTGACTCAGTAGGGAAGGAAGTTTCCAGCAATTTTAGGCCAGCCAGAGAGTGGGCTGCCTTGGGCCCTGGGCAAGGCCACATGGCGGCGGATCTGAGGGTGTGGTGCGGTTGACAGGTGGCTTTTAGACCAAGCATTTTCCACAGAGGGGAGCAGCCCTGACAGAGAGCCGGTTCATGAAGGGCGAGGGGTGGCGTGGGAGCCTGGGTGTTCTGGTCCCCGGTGCCACTTCCCATTGGGACCTGGGACACAAGCTCTGCTTTGGGAGAGAAGGCTGCCCGGTGTCCCAACCCCGCTCACACTGTCTACTATTTTGGCCCTGAGCACCGGGGTGGTGGCCCTAGCAGCTGGCAGTTCAGGACAGGGGAGGTGTTCTCTGAGATGGACCCAGCATCGGGGTCTGGGCAGGGTCTGTCCAGTCCCCACAGACAGACTGCAGCAGACCCCCTGCTCCGGGGGCAAGGGAAGCTCAGGCACGGCTCCCTGCTGACCCACAGTGGGCTTCCGAGGGACTTAAGTGCTGTGCACAGCAGGAGGTGGGGAACCTCCCTGTCACATCTGGGGGCTTCTTGGCAGCGGCCACACCTTCTCTTGTTCCTTTTCTGTTCTCCCTCTGGTTTAGCCACTGCAGAGTTCGGAGCCATCCGCAGAACTGTCCCCCCCCCTCCACCAGTGCAGAGCGGGGCGGTCCCCAGCACCACTCTCAGGTCTGACAGTCGTCCTGGGAGCACTCGACTCCAGGCTGAGAGCTGTGATGGTCATGAGCATGGTTTGAGATCGTGAAAGGATTCAGACTAAAAACAGCCAAGGCGTGTGGGGCGGCGGGTCCGGGGCGGGGGGGCAGACACACAGCTCACAGGCGTGTCCTCCCCATGGAGCCAGGGCAGCATTAACGCCTCCTGGCAACGGTGGCAACACCCGCGCGGACTGTCACAGCCAGGATGTTCACCTGGCACCCAGAGTTTTTTGTCTCGGCTCAGTCACAGAGACATGGCTGACGCCCTCTGGAGGTGGCCAAGACCCCCACTGTAAGTCGCACTGCAGCACGGACCGTAGGGGTGGCCCACGGCCCCGGTGAAACACGACAACAGACGCTGTTGTCCAGCAGGCCGTTCCAGGGCCCGGAGGTCACCCTGGAGCCAGGGCAGAGCCAGACCTCTCTGGACACGGTTCACTCCTCACTGCTTACAGGTACCTGGAGTCTGGGAAACTGGGATGTAGCTCTGCTGTAGCAGGCAGTGGGTCCTGCACGTGCAGGGAAGGGCGTGGTCACCTCCTCTCACGCGCTGTGCCTGCGTGTCCACGGCCTCCTCCAGGGCAGGAGGGCGGGCGCGGGAGGGATTCAGTCACAAACTTTGGGGAGAGTCTTGGCTCCTTATTTTTGAACTAGGATTTTTTTTTTAAGATTTTATTTATTTACAGAGAGGGAAAGGGAGAGAACGAGAGAGAAAGGAACATCAATGTATGGTTGCCTCTCACATGACCCCCCCTGGGGACCTGGCCCGCAACCCAGGCAAGTGCCCTGACTGGGAATCGAACTGGCAACCCTTTGGTTCGCAGCCCGCACTCAATCCACTGAGCTACACCAGCCAGGCGAACTAGGATTTATTTTTAGAGAGAGGGAAAGGGAGGGAGAAAGAGAGAGAGAAACATTGATTGGTTTCCTCTCATATAAGTCCCCACTGGGACTGAACCCACAACCCAGGCATGTGCCCTGATGGGGAATTGAACCAGCGACCTTTTGCTTTGTGGGATGACTCCCAGCCCACCAAGCCTCGCCGGCCAGGGCTTGAACTGGGGTTCAGAGCTGCTTCTTCTCTCAATTCAAAGGAGACATCTAAAGGAGCCCTCAGCCCCAAAGACTTCCCTGCAAGGAACTGACTTCGCAGCAGTGAGAGCCAGGGTGGGCAGGGCCAGCCATCCCCACTCATTCCGTGCACCCTGAGCCCAGCTTCCAGGAGGACCCTGAAGGAACCTTTTGGGGCAGCCAGGAGAGAGGACACATCTTTAAAACACTAGATTGAGTGTCAAAACAGACAGCTTCTCAGCTTCCCAGGCCTGTAATGTCATCCTCAAATCTCAGCACCCATTTTAAGCCACAAGTGCGATGCTGATGACAGACAGGAATACAGGGGCTTCATTTAACCTGCTCGAGAAAACGGAGCCGTCAACATGCCTGCTGCAATCGGTCCTTAATGGGAAATCTTTCTTATCTGTTTCTCATCTACCTTTTATATCTATTAAAACTGGGCCCCCCAAAGATCTTCAAGAAGCAAGGATGGCTTGACAGTGCTGTGTATATCCAAAAAGAATGAAATACATACATTTTTAAATGCTTTTTCTGTGGAAGGCTCTCAGTAACATAGTTCTTGAATTCTGCAAGCCAGACTGTCTCCCTCCATTTAGTCTAAATCAGCAGGGTTTTGACCAGAAGCCCTTTGGAGGGACCAGGGCAAGTTCAGCAGAGATCGTATTTTCTGTTACTGTGACCCACAAAGGAAGTTCCCCCTCGCTGGGGGCCATGCTGCCGTGGATGGGGGCATTTCCGCTGACTAGGAGCTTTGCAAGTGTTCAGATGGGGGCACGGTAGGTGGCAGGTCGTAAGTACGGCGATCGTGGGGCTCCAGGGCTGGCCTGGAAGTTCGGATCTGATTCTGCACGCCTGGGAGGGCCCCAGGAGTCTGCATTTCTAACAGGTTCCCAGGGGGTGCTGATGCCGTGGGTCGGGACCCCCCGAAGTTTGCAGCACTGCACTCGGCTGCCCGACAGAAACAGAACCGCAGCCACACATGTAATGTCAACTTGTCGCGCAGGCACATTTTTAACATAAGAAGAGGTGGGCGAGATTCATTTTTAGCATATATTTGATTTAACTTGGCATATCTGAAATCGCATCCTGGAGGCTTGTGACTGGGGGCTGGGCAGGCGGCAGTCTGCCCCTCTGTGGCCCCCCGGGGAGCAGGCAGGAAACAGTGCCTGAAGCTGCCAGGCCCTGCCCGCCCGCTGCCCCCTTCTCTGCAGGCTCCATTCAGGGCTAATGATCCATTTTCAGCTGCTGCTCCGCGAGCTGGCACTCGGGAGCGTCGCTCGGCTGCAAAGCTGGGCAGCAGGCTGAGTCCTGTTTGCCTGGCCGGCTGGCGGCCTACGGCTGGGGCTTCAGGGCGAGGGGTGGACACGGCCGAGAAGCGTCCATTGTGCTCGCAGCAGCTGATGTGGTTACAGCTGGCGAAGAGGCGGGCGCCCCCCGCCTTCGCCTGGGCTCAGGAACAAGCATCTCTTCTTACAAAAAAAGAAAAAAGGAGAAGTGACAGGGGTCGTGGCTGCGCTTTCCACATGACCTGCCCGGGAACAGAGCGCGTCTTTGTTAATCCAGCCGTCTGTCAGTTGGCCTCGGTATGGAGGCATAAGCCACTTAGCGCCACCTCACCCCTGACCTGCCATCGGGTGCTCAGCTGGGCTGGACTGGACCGGGGGGGGCCTGCGGCCGTGGCCTGTGCCTCCTGCCAACCTCCCAGCAGCTGCCTCCTGCAGGGTGGCCCAGACAGAGCTGCTGACAGTGATGGGAGAGGACTCAGGGAGGGGCGCGAGAATCACTAGGCCCGAGTTTTGGAGCCTGTAACTGCTGTGGGCCTTGGTTTGCTAATCAGGGAAATGGGACCCCCCTGGATGGCTGTGGAGTTAAATGTGTTACTATGTGTAAACCTGCTGGCAGTGCCCAAGAAATACTAGCTACTTCAATGAAACCAACATTCTCATTAACATTATCGTCATCCATCCTTTGTTTCATGACTGGGATCAGCCTTCCTCTTTCACCTTTCCCTCCTCTCCCTCCCCTCCCCCTTCCTCCCTCCTCATCACCCCCCAGCCTTCTCAGACCCTCTGACCTGCACCCCACACCTCGTTCCTCCCCCTGCTCCCAAGCACCTGGGCATATCATTTGTCAGCCGTCCCAGGCTCCGTCTGCCCAGTGACTGGGGCGGGGCAGCGAGCCTCAGGAGGGTGGCATGGTGGCAGCTGGAGCCCTCCAGGCTGGGGAGTGGGCTCCAGCTCCCCCGGGAAAGGGCATCGTGCCTGTCAGGACACCCGGGGAGGGTGCCTGGGCCGACGCTGGCCCGGCTGCCCTCCGGGCCCTACCTGCGAGCTGCTCGCCTCCCTCCCCCACTCTGCTTAGCACCTGAGCCCTGGCTCCGGATCGTGGGGCCCGGTGGGCTGAGCCCCCACCCTGGGAGTGCCCCCTGCACTGTAAGAGCCTCCACGCTGCTTGAAGCCTGCTTGGGGGGTTTGGGGCGCCGCCTGGGGCACACCAGAGGGGCCCCATTTCCTTCAGTGCCCCTGCACTTCAGAACCTCCCGGGCAGGAGCAGTTGAGGGAAATATAGCCTGGCCTGCCTCTCTCCACAAGCATCAGAAAGGGCGCTGGGTCTGTCAGGAGGGTTTAGCTGGTCTTCCGACGTCGGCCATCTGACTGAGGGGGCATGGCTGTGGGGAGGAATGGCCTTCTCTCTGCTGCCAGCCCCAAATTCCAAGGCCCAGCAGACACCCCATTTCTGGACTCCCTGCAGCAGGCGGCTGAGACCAAAACCCCACAGACACTAGCACAGAGGAGGGGCCACCACCACCGCCCACACCAGGCAGTGGGTTCCACAGGGCGTATGGGGGCTCCAGGTGTTCCTTGGCTGTGGCCGCATCCCTCCAATCTCTGCCTCCATCATCATATGGTCTCTCTTCTGTGGCTCTCTGTGTCCCCAGATCTCCCCCTGCCTTTTTTATAAGGACATCTGTCATTGGATTGAAGGCCCACCTCAATCCAATCCAATCTGACTTCACCTTAACTTGATTCCATCTACAAAGACCTGGTTTCCAAATGAGGTCACAGTTACAGGCTCCAGGGGACAGGCATTAGGTGGGGGGAGCACTGCTCACCCCAGTGCAAGCGGGAGGAGGGAGGGAAGCTCTTGTCTATCCAGACTGAAGCTGGCTGCAGAGAAGGGGCAGCTGAGGCCCCACCTCCCCTCGTGGTCCAGGCCTGGGTGGGCTGGAGCAATTCCCCAGGTGCCAGGCCGCTGAGCAGGAGGTGAAGGGGCACCAGGGCCACAGTCCAATGATGCTCACAGAGACCCCAAGACTGACACCCGGGTGTGTGACCAGGGCCTAGACCCCGGCCACGGCTGGGGGAGGAGACCTGCTCCTGCCATTCTTACGAGAGGGGCTTGCTGGGGGCTTTCTCAGAGGCGAGGGGCAGCCTGGCAGTGGCCTCTGGTCTCTGAGGCCACAGCTGGGAGTTGGTACTGTCGGGTGGGCCACGGGTTCTAGCCCCGGCTCTGCACCTGCCTGGCCGTGCCGCCTCGCCACCCGGGGAGGGCCCCACCCGGAGCAGGACGCGAGGGCCGTAACCCTCGGTGTTTTTCTGGCAGCGCCCTCCCGCTGCCCGGCGGGCCCGGCTTCTCAGGCAGGCCCCCACTGCCACGTATCTCCTCTCGTGGCCCCCAAGACAGCTTGCTCGACCCTTGTCCCATGTCGTTCTGTGTTGGGGGAGCTGCCCCGCCTGAAGACCACCCTGACGGGTGTCCCGGGTCGGCCCGCCTGATTGGGCCAGCGCCAGTCCGTCTTGGCCTTCTCTCTGTCATGGACAACGGCCCCTTTTATGTCAGCTCTGAGGAAGCCAAGCAGAATAATGCCCCTTTGCCCCCAGTTCTCTTCCTGTTACCCCCTGTGCTATGAGAGGGTTTCCTGCCTTGTCGGTCACCCTGGGACAGCTGGAGGGGTGTCAGGCCAGGGGAGTGAGGCCTTGGCCTGAAGCAGGACTCTGGGGCCAGCCCAGGCAGGCACTGAGGGCTGGAGGCGGGCGGGCCCCAAGTCCTGCGTTGCTGGACAGCCTCGTGAGTGGGTGTGAGAGCTGCCGGGCTGCTCTCGTGGCCACGGCCTGGACTCTGCCACCCTGCAGGCAGAGCTGAGCTGGCGGTGTGCACCCTGGAACCCCACACCTACTCATGTGGGGGGTTGGGAGGCCAAGGGATGTGAGCAGGTCGCAGCTGTGTGGGGGAGGGGAAGACATACAACCTGGCTTGGAGAGGGGGCCCCTCTCCTCCCCCCACCCTCCACCCTGGCAGTGCCTCGGGGAGCTGAAGGAAGGAAGAGGAAAGGAAAAGAGGTTATTCTGCCAACTAGCGCCCCCACGCGGCCTAGACCCACAGGTCCATCGCGCACCTCACCAAAGTAGGGGCGTGAGCACTGCCACCTCCCTGGGGCCCTTTGGAAAGTTCTGTGTGTTTTTTTTTAATTGATTACGCTATTATAGTTGTCCCAATTTCCCCCCCCACCCCGGCCCCCTCTACCCCACACTCCACACTCCCTCTGGAGATCTCCCCTCCTTAGTTCATGTCCACGGGTCATGCCTGTTCTTTGGCTTCTCCATTTCCTATACTTGCTCTTAACATCCCCCTGCTTATTCTGTAACTACCTATTCGTATTTCTTCTTCATCTCACCTTTTCCCCCATTCCCCCAGAGCCCCCCAACTGGCCACCATCCCAGTTTTCCATATCTATGATTCTGTCTCTATTCTTCTTATTTGCTTAGTTTATTTTTTAGATTCAATTGTTGATAGTTATGTATTTACTGCCATTTTAATGTTCATAGTTATGATCTTCTTTTTCTTAGATAATAACATTTCATATAATAAGGGCTTGGTGATGATGAACTCCTTTAGCTTTACCTTGTCTGGGAGGCACTTTATCTGCCCTTCGATTCTAACTGATAGCTTTGCTGGGTAGAGTAATCTAGGTTATAGGTCCTTGCCTTTCATCACTTTGAACACTTCGTGGAAAGTTCTTTGCACCGCTCTGGGCGTTCATTTTCCAGCTCACAACTCGTGGGTGGAGTTGAAGTGCACATAGTGTGCTGTGACCTGGCCCAGCACTGGGCAGGGCCGCTGGGGGCCAGATGGAGGATGGCAAGCCCCATGGGGCCTGGGGAGGCGGCAGGCCTCGGAGGCAGCCAGGCTGGCCCCCCCACTGTCCCCCACATGCTCACATGTGCACATGTGCACAGACGCATGTTCGCAGACATACACAGCCTCCCTTAGCCCTCTCCCGCCCCGCCCCAGTACGCTCTCAGGTGGCCCCGCCAGCCCAGGTCGTCTCTCTTTAAGAAACGCCACAGCACTGAACTGTCCGTACCCCATCGCTTGGGCCTTAGCTTTCCCCAGGTTGCATGTTTATCCTGCTGTTTCTGGAGTCTTACCTGCCCAGGCAAGACCCCCGAGGGCAGGCGCCAGTGTGGTCTCTGTTTCTTGTGTATCCCCCAGGGCATCTGTGGGAGAGACAGAGCAGTTCTGGGGTGCGTGCTTCCCAACTACGGATTCTGGGCCCTCACACTGTGATCCAGACACAAACTGGCACAAGTCCCTGCATTTGCCGTATGCTGACCTAGCGGAATATCCAGGACATTTCGGTTTGGTGAGACAACTGGTCACGGTGTTTCAAATCAGGGCCAGCTTGAAAAACCTGCCATGCATGGCTGAGACAAAGCAGAGGCCCCGCTAACATCTGGGCGCTCCCAGCCCTGCCCGCTCTGTCTGTCTCTAGCTTCTTCCCTCAAGAACTTCCAAGGGCACCTCTGCAGAGTTCGCTTTTGACAACCCAGGATGAGACAGAGGGGCGGGTTGACGGCAAGGGGAAGGGAGGCTGGCGGCCACATTCACCACTGCTCCGCTCCGAGGGTCAAACAGCCCAGGCCCTTCTTTAAACCCAGACTCAGGCAGGAGCGTGGGGCCAACAGCTGCAGTCTGGCCCTGCTCTCCGGGCGTCTCGCAGCCTCAGTTCTGCTGGGACTCTCCTGCCTGCATGTCGTGATTGGAGGCTGTTTGCAGAGAATCAGCCTCACTAGGAGAGTGGAGCCCACCTTGAGAACATCGGGGAATGTGCAGGGGTCGGAGGGGGTCTTAGGTTAGCTGCTCCCTGCTTAGAGGAGATACCGGTTTCCCTCACTTATTCGACAGCTAGTCGCCAAGCCCAGACTGTGTGCTGGACGGGACTGAAATGTCGCGTGGCACATACTTACACTAAAAAGTGTTGGCGTTAAGGCCGCAGAGGAGCAGCCACATGCTGGGGGCGTGTGGGCTTTGTTCCGGCTGCTCCCGAGTCAGTGCTCAGGGCCACAGAGTGTCCTGGATGGACGGATGGCAGAGGCCAGCTGCTCTCTCTGCTGGTTTCCAGAGACGTGACTTACCGGAAACGCCGTAGCAGCCAGTCAGCTTCTGGAGCAGGGCCACTGTACGGTCAAATACAATGCCAGTCACACATGCACTCTTACACTTCCTAGTAGCCACATTAAGAAAGAGTAAAAACAGTCTCACCACAAGGAAAAAACATCTGTAGCTGTGCGAGCTGATGGATGTTAACTAACCTCAGTGCAGCGATCATTTCACAATATACACATATGTCAGACCATTATGTTGTACACTTTAAACTAATACAGTGTTGTCTGTCAATTATGTCTCAATAAAATGGGGGAAACGCGTAAAAACAGGTGAAATTAATTTTAATATATTTTCTTTAACCCAGCACATCCAATATATTATCATTTCATTTTATAATCGATATATTAAGTTACTAGTGAATTATTCTTTTTTTTCCTAGCAGAGCGTTGAAGCCCGGCGTGCCCACTTCCACGTATCCGTTAACACAGGGGGCCTTTCCAGGGCCGCGTAGCCACATGTGGCCCTCGGCCACTGTTTTGGATGAGCAGGTCTGGGCCCCGCACCTCCGACTCCTGGCCTGGGCACTTTCTCTCTTCCCTGGGGGATGAGCACCTGAAAAGCACAATCTCAGTATTGACTGGGGTCTCATCCCCTACCCTCGAGGGAGCTGCTCAGAGGCGAAGGGATGTGCTCGTGACCACTGGCCAGTAGGGGGCAGTGGTAGGTCAGTGCCCAAGATCTTTCCACGGACCAGGCTTCCTGCAAGGACAGCAGGTGTCCTCAGCAGCGGGACCATGGAAATAACCAGCGGTCTTTGCAACAGATTGAGATGGTTGGGAACCCCTGATGTGCCATTCTCCACCCAGACCTCGAGGGGCTTGGCAGGTGTGACCAGCCATAATGATCCGTGGCTTGTTTTCTCTAGGTGTCTTGGGAGGTGGCATCCTCTGGGCGGGATGACCTGTTCTCTCTCTCATCAGGAATGTGGGGTGTGCAGAGCTGAACCTGGGCAGGTGCGAACGCCTGTCGTGCTCAGGTAACCCAATCCAGCTTGGCTGCAGCCCAGTGAGGTGTGGAGGCTTCAGAGTCTGAATATTGAATGAGCTGCCACTTGAGTCAAGGGTAATCACAGCAGGAGTCCCCTAAGCGGCGTCCTGTTGCTTCTGTCCAGACCCTGCTTTCGCAGGGCGTGGGGCGGCCCTGCCGGCTCGCTGAGGGCCCTGCCCCCTGGCGGCTTTCTGTCTTTCCTGGGGCCTAAGGCAGAGGCTACGTTTATTCTCTAACCGTGTGTCAAGGGCTCTGGCACCATCTGCCATGCTGACTTACCCATGAGCATTCACTGAGCACCTACTGTGTGCTGCGCAGGTACTGTACTGCGAGGATAGCACGGGAATGGGGCTGGACCTTGGTCTGTGCAGCCAGGGCTGACACTCCTCACACCAGGCCTCTCTTCTGGTTGGTCAGTACCTGCAGGTGGGGGACATCTGCCGTCTCCCTGGGGCTCACCACATTTCCCACCTGATGCTGCCCACCCCGAGGGCTTTTTCAGCCTTCTCTGACCAATGGCACTGGGGACCAGCGTCCCAGGAGAAGCCCCTCAGCCAGCAGCCCACAGGAAGTGCAGGGCAGACCCTCACGCCTCCTCCCACTCAGGTGGCACAACCTGACCTACACAGACCCCACCCCCAGGCAGTGAGCCCAAGCCCACAGTTGCCCACAATATAGCCTGATGAGCGGTGGCGTACCCCACACCGGCTTCTTGGCTTCCTGTCTCAACTCCCACCCCTGTATCCGGCCCCTCCCAAATCAGTGACTCCCCCTCCCACCCTCATCTCAGGGTCCACCACTGGGGACCCCACACTGAGACAAAGGCCGTCTTGCCAGTTGTGAGGTGTTCAAATATCAGCCTGGGGCTGGGATTTCCGAGGAAGATAGGGCCCGAGCTAGGCCTCAAAAGAACTGGGAAGGTTCTAGGAAGCTGGGAAGGAGAGGGGTTGGCATGCCAGCCAGGGAAAGCAGCAGCTGCAGGGGTCTGGCAGTGCGAAAGGGCAAGGTTTGAACAGGGCGGGTGTGGGGCTGCACAGAGGCCTTCTGTGGGGCACGGCAGGGACCTGCGTCCGGGATGCTTTGGGACACGGCACTCGCCACCCTCACCACTGGCCCCCTTGGGAGAGCCAGCCCTTTGCAGGAAGGAAGAAGGGGCCCTTCTTAAACAAGGGCGTCTCTCTTAGGGCTTTGGCTGCCCCTGGAAGACAAGGCGTTGAGCCGCCCCGGGCCTGAGTTTTCTCACCTACGGAATGGGGATGACAGTGCTTTTTCCCTACCAAGGGGACCGAGTGTGCGGTGTGTGGGGGCACCCACAGAGCGGAGGCTGTCATCAGGCTCCGTGTCGGCGGTGCCTCGGGCACAGCCACACCGCGCCCGTCAGGCAAGCTGAGGAGAAAACCGCCAATGAGGATGTGGCTTCTCAGCTCCTCCCTCCCCCGTAACCACCCCAAAGTGGGTGCCAGTAAACTGGGGCAGGGAGGGTCAGTTCTTGGGCTACCTCAGCTATTGGCTCAGCCATGAGGTTGACCTTGGGCCTTAATGTTCTCACCTGCAAAATGGCCCAGCAATCTCAAGCGTCCCTAAGCAACGTGGCTGATGAGCCACTTGAAAGTCGGGCAGTGTAGTTGAGGAGCAGCAGGGCTGGGGGCGCCCGGGTGCTCAGATGGCCTCATTCTGTGTTATCCCCTTTCCTCAGTCCAGCAGGGGTGGGGTGGGGTGGGGTGAGGTGCTGCACTTTGGGCTGGTGAGTCCAGTACAGGACAGACTGGCTCCCCAGCCACATCCCATTTGAGCTTGGTAATTACCCTGCATGGGCTCAGACGGCGCAACCATTCACAGCTGAGCAAGCGGAGGCACTACCCACAGTGCCACGTGCACGGGGCCACGGATGCCAGGCCCAGTGTTACTTCACTCCACTCCCTCCACATGTGCCTGTGACCTTGTAGAGTCCTGTCCTGGGGCATTTGCGCATTCTGCCTTGTACCCAGTTATTTCAGGTGGGCTTTGGATCCTACGCTCTCTTCATCTTCCTCGAAGGGCTTTTCACAAGTTTGCATACATTCAGTAAAATGAATGCACTGAACTGAAGCTGCATTTGTGGGAACGCTTAGCAAAGTGCCTGGCAAACATAAGGTGCTTAATAAGTGCTTGCTGGGTCACTGGCTGGCCTTCCCTCCATCCGCGTCTCCATTCAAAGTGTGTAGCTGATGCTACCCAGCTGACTCATTTTTCCTTCGGGCCTATATGCCTTTAAAAAAGAGATTACAGGTTCTCAGATGGCTAATGACAGGCTCCAAATTTTCGGAGGAGAAATTCTGTCTGGGAAACTTTAAATAAGGCCACAGGGAGGACCATTCCGGGCCGGGGAGTCCTCCTCGCTGGTGTTCCTGGGGCTGGGCCTCCGGAGGGGCCGAGGTGGAGAGCAGGGCAGGAGGCTGCAGCCCCACCGGGCAGGACCCTGGTCACCCTCCCACAGAGGGAGCAGGCCCTGGCGATGTGGTTGGCTTAGCAGACATGTGTCACCCACCCAAGGCTCTTGGTGACCACAGACCATGAGTGGTTTTTCTTTTTCTCCCCAGAATGCTGCACTCATTAGCTTCCTCTGAGGCTAGGCGCCTGGTGTGGTGGGCACTGTAACACAGCATGACCCTTTAAAGTGCCGGTCGTTCATGCCATGTTCATGCTCAGAGTCCACATGGACCCCTGTCTCGCCCTGGATAAAAAAACCAGAGCCCTTCCCAGGTGTCTGAGGGTCCTGGGGCTGACTCAGCAAATGCCCACAAACGGGGCGCTTAAACAACAGAGACCTCACCCCTCGGTGCTGGAGGCCACAAGTCCAAAGTGAAGGTGCCGGCAGGGCTGTGCTCCCTCTGAAGGCTCCAGGGGAGGATCCTCCCTTCCCTCTCCCAGCTCCTGGTGGCCTCAGGTGGCCCTTGGCCTGCGCCCACATCCCCCCAGCTGCTGCCTCTGTCTTTACCTGGCCTCGCCTCTGTGTCTCTGTGTCCTTTTCTTATAAGGACATTTTCACAGGGTTTAGGGCCACCCTAATCCAGTGTGACCTCATGTTAACTAATTATATCTGCAAAGACCCTATTTCCAAATAAGGTGACATCTTGAGGTTCCAGAGTGGGCAGGAATTGGGGGGAATGTTTTCAACCCAGCATACTTAGCCTGTCTAAGTGAGATTCAACTCCTCAGCTCGCTCTCCAGCCTTCTTTCCTCCCACTCTCCATGGCTGCCGCAGCCACACACGCCCTCTTGCCACTCCTCCAGAGCACCTCAGGGCCTTTGCACCTGCTGGTTCCCCACCTGGAAGGCACTCAGAACTCCTCGCTTCCCTCAGGAGTCTCCTCCGATGGCCCTTCCCAAAATGACACACTCCATCACTCTTGATCCTCTTTACATAGTTTGGTTTCCTTCATGCTACTTACCCCTGCATGTCATGTTTCATGTCATATCATATTATATGTATCACACATCATAGAGCTCTTACTGCCTTTAGGGGTCTGGAAGCTTAGGGACCTTGTGTGTCTTGTTCACAGCTGTATCCTAGGAACAGTTTCCAGCACATGGTAGGTGCTCAAATCTGTAGCCTCAAAGACGCTCCTATAATTCAAGGGTTCAGGCTTTATGGAATACCATGGTGTCCATCTGAATTTTTCAACAGAGGGGTCTTGGGGGCCACAGGACAGGGAGGAGAAGAAGTAGGAATCAGAGAGATGAGCTCCACGCTCCCCACCCTTATGCCTGAGCTTATTCTGCTTTTATCTATTTCTCTTTTGAAAGGAAAGTGAGGGAAGAATTCTGCTGCCTGCAGCCAGTTGCATCTCCCATCTAGAACAACAGCCCCGTTTTGCAGATGAGAACGGGATGGCTCTGGGAGGGGTCAGGGACACACCTAAGGTCCCTGCACCGGCTGGGCAGAGCCAGACCTGGAATCTGGCTCTCTGGCACCAGGGCGGTGTCCTCACACCAAGCCTGACCACAGCTCCTCCCTCCCCGGGCAGCCTCGGGTGACCGTTGCTCAGGGCTGGCACTAGGCTTGCGTGGGAAGGCGCCCAGAGCTCTGCACCCAGCAACTTATAGGTCAGAAGGGCAGGTTGGGTGGACCTTCCCAGCATCCCAGAGCACGGTGTCAGTTTCCAAGTTCAACATCACCGTCTGCCAGAGGCCAGCTCAGTGTCACGTGACACACGTTCCAGGAAACAGCGCGTCCTCTCCCGTCCCTGGTCTGACAGCACGGACGGGTCAGTGTCTCCGAGCCAGGGGGCCGGGCAGGGGGGCAGCCCACCCAGAGTGGCGGAGAACTCCCTGAGCCTTCTGGAAACACTGGAACCGGCGGCCACACTGTTTGCACATCCAAACCCTATTGCAAAGAAAAATAAATACATAAACCTAATCAGACGTGAACTTGCCACATGCAGTGACCAGTGGACTGTTTATATTGCTGCTGTGCCAACAGCTAACATTTATGGGGTCTGCTGGGCCCCGGCACCGAGCGGTGGTGCTCTCGGCTCGCAGACGGCTCTGCACCGGAAGGGCCGTGTCTCCATTTCACCTTTGAGGAAACCAAGGTTCAGATGACGCTGGGGTCACTGCTGCTGAGGGACCCCTCCGAGCCCCCGGTTGCTCTCAGGTGACAAAGCTCACGCTCGTTGCCACAGTGTCTCCCGCCTCCCAGCAAAGCTGTTGAAAGAGAAAACAGAACAGGGCCCCGCTGTCTGTTGCCTGTAAGCATCTGCGGTTCGTGGCACCGCTGGAGCCTCGGAGGGCGGCTGGGGGGCCGTGTCAGGTAGGCCCGGAGCACGAGGGAGCACAGTCTCTGAACCCAGAGCGGAGTCGTGTGGTCTGGCAGGCCTTTTTCTGCCAGAACACAGAGTGAGTGGGAGGCGGTGTTCAGTGCCAAAGGTGTGGCATTTCTGGAACCTTCTGATGTTGCTGCAGACCATGGGATGAGGGATTGGGTCCGCGGTGTACTTCAGCTGCCCTTGGGGTGAAAGGTTAGAGGTGGGGGTGGGCGGGCACTGGCGGGCCAGAGCTTGTGCAAGTTCGTCTCCAAGGAGTCTGTCACGTTGTACCGGGCTCTGAGTCGTCCACGTGAAAGTGGCACGGTTTGTGACGTGTGAATTACATCTCGGGTTTTCGGAGAGCCCCCGTGGCGAGGGCGTGGCTTGGGGCCTGGACGCGTGCTTTCTGCCCTGGCGCCCCACACGGCTGGGACCCCTGCGGCTCAGGGCCGTCCCTCCCAGCTCCCCCTCTATCATGGTCACGGTTTTCAGCCCCCAGACTGGGTCCTGTGGTCTGATAAAGGACATTTTAAAAAGTTAATTTAAAAATATATTCACACGGAGATAGGGAAATGGTCCGGAAGTTTGCACTCGACCGCATCTTTCCACTGGAAGGACACAGTGTTCTAGAAGCAGGGCCCTCCTGGCTTTCTTAGGGCTTGGCACCATCCCCACCACTGGGGAAGGGGCAGTAATGCCACAAGGTTAAGGGTGAGGAGGACGCTGGAGCCACAGCGCTACCCCTTCCTGGCTGTGCGACCTCAGCTAGTTGGTGAGCCTCTCTGTGCCTCATTTTCCTCGTCAGTAAAACAGGAGTTAATGGCGTTAGGATGAAGATGACTTCAATGTTTAGAACAGTGCCTGGCACCTAGGAACGACTTCCTGTGTGGACTTTGACTTGTGTCTGAGACCCGACCTTTGGCAAGTATCTGTGGGCGCCTGGGATGCCCTGGCGCTGAGTGACCCCAGCGCCCCGAGCTCAGCAGTGGGCACAGCACAGCGGCAAGCATTGCCCTGCTCACAGACCTGCAGGCTGGGGGAGGCCGGGCACGCCGCACCGCAGCGGGGGCCCGCCTCCAACGCGGCGCGCTGGCTGCAGGGAGCTCAGCTGTGTTGTCCCCCCACACACATAGTTTGGGCTCCGTCACAGCACAGTGGCTGGATCTCCAAACCAAATGTCCCAAGAGGAGGAGCCAGGCAGGAGTATATCACGTTGATGACCAAGCCTCCTAGTCCCCTGGCCCCCGCCACTTCCGCCATACTGCATCTGTGGGGGCTATCACAGAGCCTGCCCCGGCCCCCACGTCCAGGGAAAGGAAGGAAATGGACAGGTTCTGGAAGAACGTGTAGGATGGGGAATACCATTGTGGCCATTTCAAAAATAGACTCTTCTTGTAACGTAAAGGATCAGGGCACTACAAGTGCCCCGCCCCTGTCCCCAGCACCCCACTTTACAGAGGGGGAAAACTGAGGTCCTGAGAGGAAAGTGAATTCTCAAGGTCACAGATTCTCTCTCTGCTGCATATTAGGTTATTCAGAAGGATGCCATCTTTCCTGCTTAATAGCAAATTCCTAGAGAGGAGGGGCTGAGTCAGCTTTATCATTGTGCCGCATTCTGTCCCCCAAATGCCTGGCACAGATCCCTGGCCACTCCTGAACCCAGCTGGCTCCTGGGCCATGTCCCAGAAGGCCACTCAGACCCCCAGCCTCTCTCTCCCGTGTTGACCTCACAGTGCTGCATGCAGTAAATGCTCAATCGGTGCTCAGCCCCTGTCCTTGCCTGACCCATGCCAGGTCGCTGGGATCCTGCCAGACCAAGGGACATCAGACAGCAGAGCGCTTGGGGTGGTGGGGCCTGGCAGACCCCAGGCTCTCCCAAACAGAGCCCCTGCAGGACTGGCCTGGATGGGCCCTGAGTCCAGGAGGGACATGTGTCTGTCTTCCTGAGTCTCTTCTGGATGTGTCTGTGGCTGCAGGAAGAGCGCCCAAGCCAGATAAAGGCCCAGCGGGGGCCTTCCCGACAAAGGAAGCCCGCGGAGGCCTCTTCTCTCCCGCCTAAACACTCCAAACGCCTTTCAAGCTCCCCTGGCAGGCTGTCGGGCTATTCACGAGGCCAGAGGGGGAGGTAACTGCAGCACAAAGTGGGGTGGGAGGCGCCTCTGCCTTCCTCCAGCAACCCAGAGGCAGATCCATTTATTTTAAAAGAAAACAAATAAAAAACCTCATGTTCTAGAATATTCTTTTTCAGAGTACAGGCCCCTTTCTGGTCCCCGCAGAGTGTGCACTGGGGAGGGAATTGGAGAGAGATGATTGGCCTGGGTCCCTGTGTCTGTCCCCCCTTCTACTCCCTCCTTGGTTCGTGTGGGCTCTTCCTCTCCTGTGACTCAGGAGGCCTGCCACCCAGCCCTGAGGCTGGCTGTTCCTTCTGGGGCCCCAGCTTCACCCCAGGCCTCCTGCAGCTAATTGTATGCACGGGGACAGAGGAGGCCGTCCAGGCCTTCTGCCCCCCAGCCTTGCAGTGGGAGACTGGTGCATCTGCAGGAGGGTGGCTGATGGCCCTCCAAAATCGGACCCTTCCAGTGGGCAGACATTCAGTGGTGGGCTAAGGGGGGTCATTACCTTAACCCCATTGGGGCCAGAGGCTCAGGGAACATCACTGATTTGAAGCCTACTATCTGCCCCTGCTCCTCCCCCAGCTCCCTGGGCTCTGCAGAAGGAGCTGCAGGCTTGGAATCAGACCAACCCTAGTTGGAGTCCCAGTATCACCTTTTACTCTCCAGCAAAGTCTTCTACTTTCCTGAACCTCAGTTTTCTCGTCTGTAAAATGGGGATTAACACTGCCTGCCTCTCAGGGCTGTTGTGTGTGAAATTGATCCAGAAGGTACCTGCAAATCACCCAAGTCCCTGTATGCACAGGTCCCAGCTCCCCCGAGCCCTCTCAGTAGGGTTGGAGCCCCTTGGACAGGTGAAGCTGCCTCAAAAGAACCTGGGCTCCCAGTGGGTGCTGGTAAATGTTAGCCCGAGTTTCCCCCTGACACGGGGAGTGCCACCCAATCTGGGCGCAAACTGTCCTTTCCCCCCAGCCCCCCACCCCCGATCTCTGCTGGGCTGCTGGGGTGTCTCCTGGCAGGGCTGAAGCTGCTCAGTAACGAGCCCCTGGGGCGCTGCGGGGCGCCTGGGAGAGGGCAGGAGAAGGTTCGCTGGTGCCAAGGCTCATTAAGCACTGCTGTTCAGATGGGGATTAGGAGGGAGCCAGCCTGCCATTCCTTGGGTTTGGTTATTAAAGGCTCCGCTCAAGGTAAACACCAGGCGCTTCCTTTCAAAGCCGCACCTGCTAATTAGAGGGCAAGGAACTCATTAAAACAGTAACTCCAGGCTGCCTGGGAAGGAGGGCTGGGGGCAGGGAGGCTGGGGTGCAGGGAGAGCCGGGGCGGAGCATCCCTCATGGGCAGAGCAGGCAGACACCCCCCCTCATTGTGGGCACGTCCCGTGGGCACGCCAGGCAGGTGCAAGACCCTTTTCTCCAACCGGCTGGACCCGGAAACCTGAGCCTGGGCCTCTGGCCCCTTAGCTGCTGTTACTCCTTTAAATTCTCCAGCACCTGCCGGTGTTCTGTCTTCTTGGTGGGCTCATCGGGGTCCTCATGTTCTTCCTGTGATGGGGAGGGGTAGAAAAGACCAGGAACAAAGCCATGTTTGTTTATTAAATACCTGCTGCGCCAGGCTGAATACTGGTCCCCAAGATGTCCATGTTCTAATCCACAGGACCTGTGCCTATGTGACCTTACGTGACTAAAGGAACGTGGCAGGTGTAATTGAGTTACGGACCTAGAGATGAGAGATGATCCTGGATTATCAGGGTGGGACCAAGTCATCACAGGGTTCTTGTAAGAGGGAGGTGGGGGCTGGGGGTGCTACTGAAAAGGAAGCAGGACAGGCGATGACAGAATAAGTGGCTGGAGAAGTTTGAGGAGGGGGCCACGAGCCAAGGGAGGCAGGCAGCTTTGGAGGCTGGAAAAGATCAGGAAAGGGGTTCTCCCCTAGGGCGGCAGAAGGAACCTGCCACAGCTTGACGTTAGCCCAGTGAGTCCCAGGTCAGACTTGTGCTCTCTAGAACTGTAAGAGAATGACTTGGTGTTTGAAGGCACTAAGTTTGTGCTTGCTTGTTACCACAGCCACAGGAAATGGATGCCCAGGTCATGGGCTGGGCTCTCGAAGCTCTCGTGGGGCACGCCATCCAGTGGAGACGATTGTGTTCATCTCTACTAGATCCGGAGTGGGGCGGGGTAGGGGGGACACGGCAGGAGGTACCAGTGTGGTTGCTACGTTTTCTTCTGTATACTTGAAATATTTTGTCATTGAAATGCTTTTAAATGACATCTGCTTGGTCCCAAATTCTGCACCCACTGTCTGGCTCCCCTGGACTCCCTTTGACAAACATCAGCGGCCAAGTGCAAGGCCAGACCTTTCCCACACTAGGACCGGGTCCAGGGACTTGCAGTGAGTGGTAGGAATCGTTCCTGCCTGGCTGCATAGGTAGCCTGAGGCACAAAGGAGCTGTTAATGGCTCAATTTCCCAGTTCAGCTATGGAGCAAGAGTTAATCCAGCCAAGCAGATTGTGCATTAGCGAGACCACAGCATGCTGTGTGACTTTGGGCAAGGCACCTAACCTTTCTGAGCTCAACCCTCTCATGTGGAAAACAGGGAAATGCTTCTGATCTTTGCAGCTTGCTTGAGGATGTAAGATCCAGACCAGGGCTTGGCATAGGAAGCGTGGGCCTGGGACCTCCTCCTCCTCAAGTGGGCGCCTGAGACATTTAATGAGCATGTGTGTCAGGTCCCGGGGCCTCTGGATGAAAGGGCCATGTGCACCTGAGTCACCTTTATGGCAATTCTCTGCCTGGCAGGTGCTTTCTGTCTTGACGTGAAAGGACCAGGTTGGCTACACCGAGCGTCTCCCAGCTGCTCTGCTTCAGGCCTGGCAGTCTGACAAGCAGCATGGGGCCCCTCTCCTGGACAAGCAGCCCCAGGGGCAGCCTTGGGCACAGGGTGGGGGACCCTGACTCTCAGTCACATCACGCCAGTGGGCAGGCACCGAACAGGGCTCATACACCTGGATGTGGGGAAACACGGCGCTGCCGTGCGCCATCTCTAGGCCTTGTGCTGCGGCCGGGAGACGGGGCTGCGCGCCAAGTCGGGCCTGTGCGCCTTGATCTCGGGGTACAGACCCTTGCGTGTAACTCCTCTCTCTCCCCTTTCTGAGTAATGATAAAACCAAGGAAATGACGTGTAGAACCCACTCTGGGTCCTTTATATTTCTTAGCTCGCGTAACTTTCCAGTAACCTTACAAAACAAGGGACATTATTGGCCCCGCTGTCCAGAAGGAGTAGCACAGGCTCAGAGAGGTGAAGTAACTTGCCCAAGATCACACAGTGGGGTTCACAGCCAGCTCTGTGGGGTCCCAAAGCCGGAGCCCTTGATTAACATGGTTAAAGCCTCGCCCTCCCCTGCTGCCCCCTCACCACCCCTCTACTTCTGCAGTCTGGCAGCGGCTGAGAAACCAGGGCCTGCGCGTGTTCTGACTGCTGAACACGTTTCCTCCCCTCCCATTCTCAATTCGAACAGTAGGGAGGTGTGTTTGGGGGCAAGGTGTGATCCCCCCACACATTGTATTTAGTTGTGTTTTCCTTACATGGAAACCCCTGATCCTGCCTCCTCCTTTCCGTACCTTTCTGGGTGCTCCCTGCCTCAGAAGCTTCCTGCCCTGTCACCTCCCTTCCCTTCCCAGCGAACAGCATCTTGCCGGCTGGCCTGCACCAGGCTCCTCAGACGGTGGTGAGCACCTGAAGCCCTGGGACCTCGCTCAAGTGCAGGTTCTGATACAGCAGGGCAGGGTGGGCCTAGGAGACCGCATTCCCAGCCAGCTCCCCAGAATGGCCCCTGCCTGGTCCTCACTCCCTGCAGGAAGTTTTAGCTTTGCTTCCAGGCTGTCGGAGCTCTCAGAGGCACCAGCAGCCTCTAGCCAGTGCTCGTGATCAGTTCTCCGCCCGTGTCCCCTTTGATGTCCCGGCAGCCTTTGGCCCTTCTTTAAAGTGCTGTACCCCGCAGGGTCAGCGAGAGAAGCAGGAGTGGGAGATGGACGTGAAGAGCTGTGACCCCAGACTTGGTCAGTCGGGGGAGGCTGGCCCCCAGGAAGGGCAGCGGCACCTCTCAGGCCCGGGCTGGAGCAGCCGTCCACCAGCGGGGTTTCCTCTTCCCCGGAGCCTCAGCTCCGCTCTCCAGGCCTTCCAATGGCCGACTCCGGCCCACGCAGATAGTCTAGGTTACTCTAGAACGGTCTCCCTTCCTGAGGGTCAGCTGATCATGGACTTCAGTCACATCTGCAAAATGCCTTTCGAGCAACACCTAGGGGAGTGTTTCGGTCACAATGACACACACCCTCCTGGGCCAGGCGCAGGGGCTTCTGGTTCACAGTGAGATGAGCCCGTAGAGCTGTGTGGGCGCCTGAGCTCCTAGGGAGTGTGCCTGTGAGGAGGGTCCCTGGGCTCCTCCCGCCGCACCCCGGCCTGCCCACGCCCGCTCCTCCGTGCCCTTCTCTGGGCGGGGTGCCCCGTCCCCCGTGTTTCCATCTCAGCCCTATTGACATGTGGGTTCGGGTTATTTTGGGGGGTGGGGGCACGGTGCTGTCCCGTGTGTTGCCCTGTAGATGCCAATGGCATCCCCCGCCGTGGCAACCAACAATGTCTCCAGACAAGGCCAGAGGTCGCCCCCGTGGACAGCCTTGCACCCCTCCCGTCTCAGGGTGGACAGTGTCCTCTCTCCTCCAGGGTGCCCAGGGTCCAGTTCCTTCTCGGTTCTGTTCCCTCGTCACTTCCACTGCGCCTTTCCCATCGCTGACCAAGCTGCTTCCTTAACCCCCGGGTGTCCCCTCTCCCACAGCTGCAGTGGTGACACCCCTCTGTGCCCTTCCTCAGCTGCTCCCTGCCGACCGGTTCCGAGGCTCCACAGGGATCTAACGGGGTCGAGGGCAGGGTTTCTGAGCTGGAGCAGCTTCCTGCCAGGGGGGCGGCCCTGGGCCTCGCAGCCTCAGTGTTACCGTCTGGAAAATGGGAATCACATTTATCCACATTTTGGAGCAGGGCTTGGGTGGGGGGACGAGTCACACAGGGGCCACTGGTATCCCTGCCTGTTGCCCGCAGTCCCTTATGAGGCTTCATCACCATCCCCGTTTTCCATGCGAGCTGGCCGGCCCCACGCCTGGGGAGCCCTCCCCTTCTCTTCCTCCTGTCTGTCCCTGAGTCCTGCTCGTCCCTGGAGGCTGAGGTCCTAGAGCACTAGCATCACCTGGCATCTCAACTGGAGGTTGAGCTCTGAGGTATGGGGGCAGGGTGTTGGCCCCGGGGGCCCTCAGCATGGGTGGGCCACTCACATGGGAACCCTTAGTTGGGACCGTAGAACCCCTCACTGGAGACCCAGCCCTGCCTGAGCCCAGGGGCGGGGCACCGAGTAAAGGTGAGCTCATCCTGGGTGCTGGTCCAGGGCCGGCTTGCTGACCCAGCCTTTGTGCAGCCAGGCCTTTGGAGGGCAGTCTCAGAGGCACAGGGCTGGACTGTCTTAACATCGCTTCCGAGGGAGCCAAGCAGACAAGTTCAATCTACTTTGTAATAAACGAGGCCTTTGATCTTGCAAAAGTGAGTAATTAGCCAGGAGCCAGCGAGGTGGCACCTTGGCAGGCTCACAGCCGGCTGAGCCTGTGCTCTCTCGGGCCTTTCGAGCTGCGGGAGGCGGAGGCAGAGGCTGCCCTGTGCAGGGCAGGCTCTGTCAGACTCCTGACGATGCTGGGCGGCTATTTGGGGGGGGAGGGCACCACCAGGGACAGGGAGCCACACGGTCCTCTCCACCCCCACCTCCAGCCGGGGGACCTTGGTGACCGCCTTCCTCTCCAGCTCAGCCTTCCCATCTCACGGGGCTGGCGTGAGATGCCATCGTGACGTAAACAGAACAACATTAACGCACAGTCCCCGCCCCCCGGTCCTCCCACTCGCTCAGGACACTCGCCCAGAGCCACCACTGGTTTGTGGAGTGGCTCTGCAGCCACAGGAAGAGGTGCCCCCTCGGGCAAATACAACTGCCACCTGGAAATCCTGCTGCTCAAAGCTCGCCACGTCCCTCCTTCCACAGCCGCCTGCCAGCCTCCTTCGGGCAGCCGGGCCTCCTCTCTGCGGGCAGCCTGTATATTCCCTCCATGGCCCGTATTCTTTACATGGGCAGCGTGTTCATTCTCCGGTGCCCCCTTAGTGAACTTCAGTGCCAGGGAGAGACCGCGGGTGCTTTAGTGCCCTGGGACCTGGACCAGCCCCATCAGGTGTCTAAGTTTAAAATGTGTGTTCGTTAGGCCGACCGGCCCTGTAGGCAGCAGCCCTCTGCAGGGCTCCCCCTCCATGGGTTTGGGTTTTGGAGCCCCCCCACTGATGCGGGGTGGTGATCCTATCCTTTGTGCCAGCCACAGCAACAGGAATAGTAACAGATGAGAGAGAGAGAGAGGAAGAAAGGAAAGGAAAGACACACCCATTGCAGAGTGGGCACACTGAGGTCCGAGCAGAGCACGCGCCTCGCATGAGGCCTTGAAGGAAGCGGCTGCCTGGGAGCAGGTATGGATGGCCTTCACCCTCCCATCCGGTAACTCCGTGTGGAGTTTCCTGCTCACCTCAGGGCTCCTTTGAGAGCCCCCAGCATGCACCCTGGCCGGCCAGCTGAGGGGTGAGTTCCAGCAGTGGCAGCCTGGGCCACCTTGTGCCCCCCACCGCTGGCTGCGCTAGGAAAGAGCCAAGGCTCACGGGCTCTGGACCAGGGAGATCGGGCATTCCTGGGAGCCCAATGTCCCAGGGCTGTGACGGAAGTGGCCATGGGGTCTGGCCCTGGCTGCAGTGTGGGTGGCATCCCTCTGGAAGTTGCACCCTTCCCTGTGGTGTGCAGCTCAGTGGTGTTTGGGACTTGGCTGCTGGATTTCTGAGCCTTTGTCCTTCCCCTCGATTATTCATTCAGCAAACGTTTATGAAGCCTGGCGCCGAGCCAGAGGGTTGGCAAGGGTTTGCTCAGGGAGCTCCCGGTCTGAGCATCAGACTTTGAAGACAGAGTTTCGCAGGCACTGACATTAAGGGAGCCCCTCTGGGGAGGACAGCGGTACCACGGAATCAGACCACCCACTGCCTCGGTGCGTGGCAAGGACCACACAGCCCTCTCCAGCCTGCTGGACTGTGAGCTGCTGAACGAGGGCAGAGTCTCACAACTCAACATGCACATGGTATGTGCACATGCACGTGCACACTCCCACATACACGCACACATGCATTCACATATGCATACTCACATGCTCAAACACAAAGACCACATGTGCACACATGCATGTGCCCACAGGACGCGCGCACACATGCTCATGTACACAGTGCCTACACACACCTGTACAAGGCACACACTCACATTTGTGCATGTGTGCACATGCCACCCACATGCATGTGCGCGTGCTCACAAACATGCATGTGGACACACAGGCATATATAACAAATGCATGTGTTCTCACGCACACACACACAGGTCTGTCTGAGCATCTGAGGGGTTGGGGACATGGGGTAAATGGAGACTTGTGCCTATTTCTTCTCTTCTTGTCCTTCATCACACAGAGCTTCACTGATGTGGACACCCCACCCATGCTTTGGCTACAGTGCCCTTGACCACCCTCAGCATGGGCTTCCCAGCAGACATCACCCCTCAGAAGGACAGACTGGAGGGGGGTTTGCACAGCTCTGGACGTGGACTTGGGCATGCTAGCAGGGAGACCTGGGTTCTGGAACAGGGGCCACAGCCCGAGAGCAGGAGCAAGCAGTGGGGAGTGGCCCTTGGCCACACGGACTCCTTGCCCTCGGGGATATGTTGGGGATGACCTCTAAATACAGGGCCCGGGGCACAGGCCCTGGGTGCTTGGGTCCGAGGCAATAGTGACATACATTCAGTAACTGAAACAGAAATTTCACAAAATGATATTTTTACTACATGCGATGCACTCCATTATTTCTTATTCTATTCCATTTCCCTCTTTTACAATAGCTCTCAGCCCTGGCTGTGTAGCTCATTGGTTAGAGCGTCATCCTGATACGCCAAGGTTGTGGGTTCAATCCTCAGTCAGGGCACATACAGAAGCAACTTATGAATGCATAAAGAAGTACAACGACAAATCGATATCTCTCTCTCTCCTCCCCCCATCAATATTTTTTTTTAAATTGCTCTCATGCGGGACATATCCCAGGGTTTGAGAAGCATGAGGCAGGTGACATTTCCGGTTCTTCCCACCTCTGAGGTTTGGAGGTGATGGAGCCCTCCCTAAGCCCTCATTCGTCTTTGCGATGAGACAGAGAATACACTAACAGTGCCAGCTCCTCCCCTCCCTTCCCAGCCCGGCCCTGCCCTCCACTGCACGCCGGCCCCGGTTTGCGCCTCTTCGGGTGCAGGTGGCCATTCTTCTTTTTCATGATGATCAAAAGAAACCAGTGTTAGACTCAAGATTGGGGAAATGGACGTGGGACAGAGGGAGGGTCCCTTTCTGCTCCTGGAAGCTCCTACTGCCAGGCTCTCACATGCTTTCTTACTCCCCTCTCTCCGTTTCTCCTCCTCTCTCTTCCCCTCTCTCCTCCCTCCTCTCCCCTTCTCTCTCTATCCCTCTCCTTCTCTCTCTTTCTCTCTGGGAAATGACTGATTCACCCATTCGTATCTCCCCTCTCCATCTTTTGCTCACCTTGTTTCGCTTTCTGATCATTGGCTATTAGATCTTTGCCCCTCCCAGTCTCCAGACATACCCCATTCGGGTCCTGCTTTATCTCTAACCACGCTTTGTGTTAAGTTGCTTAACCTCCTTTGTACGATGGGGGCGCCCTAAGCACCGTCACAACTTCCCGGGCTGTCTGGGGGACAGTTTTGCGTGGAGGTTAACAGTATCGATTGAGGTTGACAGCGTGACAGCATCTGGGGGCAGAGCAGGCTGTGTGACCTGGGGCCTGTGAGCCTCAGTCCTCTCACCCATAAAATGGGTGTTTAGTAGGAGAATTTACCTCTAAGACATGTTAGGAGGACCGACCAAGTTAGTATTTGTACGATGCTTTGCATATACGTCAGACGACATTGAATAATTATCTTGAGGCAGCAGGTTTCAACCAGTGCGCTGCGACACATTGGTGCGCCGTGACAACTTTTAAAACACGCAGAGCCTGACCATTTAGTCAGGGCACTGACCTCGTCTCCCTGAGATTGTCAAATTATAAAAATGACAACAGCCAACACAGCAATAGCCATCTGGTGTGATTGGATCAAAATCATACCTATTTTTTTCTCAGATCAGCAAGATACAGATATTTTGGTGTGCTACAGAATTTTAGTAATTACTTGTGTGTGCCATGAGATGAAAAAGGTTGGAACTTGCTGCCGTGCAAGGTCGCCATAAGGGGAAATAAAAATGAGCTGCCCCTCGGGGCCAGGCAGTGTGTGCTAAGCGCATGTGTCTTTTTTTGTCCTGTGTCATTACGACCATTTTACAGCCGAGGAAGCCGGGGCTCAGAGAGGTTTAGTAACTTCCTCGTGGCCGCACAGCCCGTGGCGAAGGAGTCAGTATCTGAAGCCAGGCAAGCTTACCAGATGGGGGCTGCTCTCCGTGTCCTTTTTATTACTGACACTGCTTGAGAATGAGACGAGGTGGCAGTGCAGAACTCCGCTTGGTGCGTGGCAGGCCAGTTCACGTGGCAGCACGTCCTGTGAGCATCCTCAGGTTTAGCGGTCGGGCAGGTGTTTGCGCGAGGGCACAGCTGGCATCTGCGTCCCAGGTGGCCCAGGCCTGACCCACATGGCCGCTCATGCAGGTTCCCTGGGGTGCACTTTCCTGGCGCGCCGCTCTCGCATCCGAGCGACTTGGCCGACTCTGGTGTCATTTCCCCCTCCCAGAGCCAGGCCAGTATCCATTTAGTAAATCTTGTGCTATTTTATGTGATTGCTATTGATTTTCTCCCCAACAATTTGTTCTAGAGTCTCCCTGGGTATCGATGCCAAGCTGGCTGGTCTGTCATTTCCATCCTGGGGCGTCTTTTTCCTCTCGTGAAAGGGGCACACGGTCTTCGCCCGCCCCAGACCTGCTCTCCCATGATTTCTGCGAGCAAATGCCCAGCAGAGCTGCCCAGGCCTGGCGACACTTGGCCTTTCTAGAAGCTCCCGCCTGTATTTCCCACTCTTACTTTTCCCTTTCTACCTCAATCGGGCTCACTCCAGTTAATTATCCCTTTCAGATCTTTTCAGGGAAGACAGCAGTGAAAAGCCACAAAAATTGCTGTTTCTTCCATGATTAGGTTTCTTCCCCTGGATGTGTGCGTGCGCACGTGTCTGTGTGTGTGTGTGTGTGTGTGTGTGTAGAGAGAGAGAGAGCGAGAATATGAGAGATTCTTTCTAATCTTTCCCTTTATTCTTTGCCAGTCATATTCATAGATTTGGGAATTGTGTCTTTACACTGTGAGCCTGTGTTTGGATTTTCACTTTTGATGACTTTCATGTTTCTTACAGACCCCGGGTGAGTGGGAGAGCTGCTGTCTCCTCCTGCCCCTGAGATGTCAGGGGCCGGCGGCCTGGGGTGTGCCCTGTTCTGCTCACCGCTGAATCCCCAGAGCCCAGGGCAGCGCCTCGCGCCTGATAAATATTCTAGAGTTAATTCCCAGGCCTGCTTTGTTCTTTGACCCTCCCCTGCTCCCATGAACACCCAGCATGTCTTTGTGCTCAGACTGGGGGCTTTAGGAAGTTCAGGTGAATTGTCAATCTCAATAGGTAAGGGTGCAACCAAAGTGGAAATGAATTGTGTAAATCATTCAAAAATAAATGTAAGCCCTGACTGGTGTGGCTCAGTGGGTTGGGTGTCCTTCTGCAAACCCAAAGGTCACGGGTTGGATTCCCCGTCAGGGCACATGCCTGGGTTACGAGCCAGGTCCCTGACTGGGGGCATGTGAGAAGCAAACAATGGGTGGTTTTCTCTCGCATGTCAATGTTTCTCTCCCTCTCCTTCTCCCTCGCTTCCCCTCTCTCTAAAACTAAATAAATAAAATCGTTAAGAAATAAACAAACCGAAGTGTGCACAGCAGCCCCTGCGGCAGTGGTATGTGGGGTGGTCCGAGCGTGGACGGAGGCCCGGGCAGGGCCCTTGCTGGGTGGCGTCAGGTCAGGGCTCGTCCTTGCACTGGACTGAAAGGCTCCCAGGCAGGGTGGCTCAGGGATGCTCAGCTGGCTCAGCTCCTGGCTCTGCCCCCCGGGCCCCCCCAGGCAGGTTATACAACCTCTCTGGGCCTCCCTATGATTTCCTTGTCTGCAGAATGAGGATGATAATGACAGAGTCTGTCTCACGGGTGGTTGCGAGGACTGAGTGAATTAAAATATGCGGAAAGTACTTAAAACAGTGCAGAGCGCAGCGCAGATGCTATCCTGTGTTTGTTAATGTTACTGCCATTATATTTATTCTCTTTTCATATGCTGTATTGAAACCTCTTTGACGACTGAAAGATGACTCACATCTTTCAGTCAGAACATCAGTGTGCCAGAACATCAGAATCTGTCTAAATCTGGGGGGAACTGAAAACATATAACGTGTTTTAATGTGTAAGTTTCAAGTCAACACCTAGCTTTAGGACACAGGGCCCTGCAGTGGGGGCTGGCGGCTGGGCGGTCACGTGGCGTTGAGGGCCCCAGGCCCCGCCCCGGCCTGGAGGGTGGCCAGGACACACCCGCACTGCCCAGGGTGGAGTGGAGAAGGGCTGGCAGTGCTTTCCTGCCCACTGTCTCTCTGCAGGGGGGCGGCTAAGCAAGGGAGGCTGTGCCGGCAGGCGGGTGGGCACCGGCCTCCGACCTGCCCTGCCTCCTCCCCGACACCGCCAGGCCCAGCCAAGTGGCAGCCAAGCAGATGTGATGCCCCGTGAGGCTGTTTGCCGTGGCTGTCACCGTGTTTTCACGATCCCGTGACAGAAACCCTGCCCCGGCGTTAATTTACATTATAGCCAGTGCACCCCGACGTGTGTTTTTAAAGGGTATAATTTCTATCAACTTCAATTAGAGCTATTTTTATTTTTGTCACCCTGAAGAATTTCCCTGCGGTTAAGCTGCCATTTTTCACTGTAATACCCCTGGCAAGGGCTGGGGAAAAAATTAATAGTCTAGTGATCACTTAGCTAATGCACTGTCAGCGCTTGATAAACTGACTGCCCTGGGTGAGGTGGCACAGTTCCTTCCACAGTAATTATGTCGTGTTCACCTGCAGTGGGCGAGGCCCCTTCGCTGGAGGCACAGGGTCGAGCTGAGCCCCCACTGAGCCCGGGGCAGAGCTTCCCTCCCACCCCCACCCCCGGCTCTTGCCTGCTCCTTGGAATCTGTCTTTGTGATAATTTATACCCGCCAGGGCAGGCTCTGCCCACCTCGCAGCTGTGTGGTGTTTGGCAGGTTGCTAAACCTCTCTGATCCACATTTGGACATGAAGCATGTCTTGGGGTTACTGTCAATAAGCTGCCTGACCTCCTCAGCTAGGGACATCAAAGGCGGTAATGTCAGAGGGCAGGTGGGTTGGGGGGGAAGCATTGTGACTGATTAACGGGGCATCGATTCACAAATGGAGGGTGCAGGCCCTAGCCAGCAGATGAAGCTAGGTACAGACTCTAAAGACACAAGGAGGGAGCAATGATAGGGCTGTGGTGGGTGTGAGCCTGGGCTGGAGGCAAACGGAGCTGCTAAACCTCCTGGATATCTTCCCTCCACCTAATGAGGCGAGTGGGCCGCCAAGCTGTGGGACAGCCACACCATGGACCACTACGCCTCCACAACAAAAGGAACGAACTACCGCTATGCCCAAACCCTGAGCAGAGCTCCAGGGAACCATGCTGAGTGGACACAGCCAGTCCTGAAGGGCTACATGCTGTGTTAATGCATTTACATAACATACTGGCAGTGAGTAAGCTAGAGCAATGGAGAACAGATCTGCGGTTGCCAGGATGGGGGTCAGGGGCAGGGGCAAGGTGGGTGTGCTTACCGAAGAGTGCCGCGGGGATGCTGGTGATGGAACTGCCCGTTCCGCAGCTGTGGTGGTGGGGACCGGAACCTACGGCGGCTGTAACACTGCAGAGGGTGAAGGACACACACGGCCCAGGACAGGTCAGACTGGGGGAAGCTGCAGAACGGATGTGAGCCGTCAGTGTCACTATCTGCTGGTGACACTGGGCTACGGTTTTGTGAGATGTTAGCATTGGGGGAAGCTGAGTAAGGGGTACATGGGATCTTTCTGTATTATTTCTTACGACGGTGTGTAAATCTATAAGCATCTTAACATAAAAAGTTAAAAGTAAAACAGAAACAAAAATCAGATTGCATTTCTCCTTGGTTTAGACCCTCTGGGCTCCCGTCGCACTTTACATGAGGGCCAGAGTTCGTACAGGGTCCACAGACCCCTCTGAGTGTGACCCCTTTGCCCACCTCGCTCCTGTGCAGCCATGCAGGCCCCTTTGCTCTTCCTCAGGTACATCGGGCGCGCCCTTGCCTCATAGCCTTTGCATAGACTATTCCCCATGCCAGAAACACCGTTCCCCCAGCCCTTCACGTAGTTCCTCCTGTAACTCAGCTATCTCCCCCATCTGCTCTGTTTGGGGCACTGTGCCAGGGCTGGGGTTACAAGTGCTATCCAGGGGGCGACAGTCTGGGGAGGCAGAAGTGTAACCCTTAAATCGGCGGCACTAGGATGAGGGCGCTAATGAAGGCGGGCTGGGGGAGTGTCTAGCTCTGCCTAGGAGGGGAGCTGGGGACAGAATCCAGGGGAGAGAATTGGAGGTGACATTTCAGGCAGGAGAGGGGCGTAGGTGTTGTGGAGGGGGCAAGGGGCTCGTGGCCATTGACAGTAGCTCATGAACAGACCCCCATGTTGTCTCCACTCAGAACCCTGAACCAAGCCTCCACCTGCCCAGGGCGTCTTCTCCATCTTATAGATGGGGAAGCCAAGGCCCAGAGAGGTAGACTCACTCCCTTGAACTCACACAGCTCACAGATGCGGGGCTGGAATTTAAACCAGGCAAGCCAGTTTCTGCATCTGGCCCCAGCCCCTACAGGATGCCTGGAGGGGAGAACTGAAGGTAATGAGCTCAGTGGTACAGGCGCACGTGGGCACCTTTTGCAGTCCCTCGGGGTGCGTAATTCGGACTCCAGTAGAACAGCAGGGGCGTCTGTGCAGCAGCTCCCCCATCCGCCCTCTCTCACAGCCTTACCTCTGTCCGAGTCAAGCCCCGTTCCCCTCCTCCCACAGACAGCCCTCCAGCCACACAGGCCTCCCGGCTGCCTCTGCCTCTGGGCCAGGGATCAGCAAACCACAGCCTGCAGGCCACATCCCACCCACAGCCTGTGTCCGTGCTGCCTGTGGACTAAGAAAGGTCTTTATGTTTTTATATGGTTGCAAAAAAAATTAAAGGAAGAACAATACTTCCCAACATGTGAAAATTAGGTGAAATTCCAATTGCTGTGTCCATAAAGTTTTATTAGAATAGCCACGCATTTTTCATGTTCACGTTGGCTAGGGCTGCTTTGGCGCTGCAGTGGCAACGTTGAATCAGCAGAGACTGTTTGGGCCACAACGCTGAAAATCCTAGTTGGCCTTTGCAGAAAAAGTTTGCAAACATGCTCCTGCCTCAGGGCCATCTTGCTTGCTGGAACACCCGCCCCCAGCTGCCCACTCCCAGAGCGGGCTCCCGTGTTTCCTTCAAGTCTTTGCACAAAGTCCCCTTCTCAGTGGGGCCAGCCTGTGGACAGTTCTGACTGTGCCCGCCACCCTCCTCCTTGTCCCCTCCTCTTTGTCTTTTTGGTGCTTCTGCAGCTGACACGTGACTACGCATTTCTTTATTGCCTGTCTCCCCCAACCCGAATGTCAGCTCGCTAAGGGCAGGGATTTCTAACCTTTATTTGCTGCTATATCCCAGACATGGTGCCTGGCACCTAATAGATGCTTAATAGATGGTTATCGGATGAATGGATGGGGGGATGGATGGACATTTGGACAGTTGGACAGACAGACAGATGGCTGGTAGGGTAGGTGGGTGGGAGGTGGGACAAATGTGTGAAAAGCTAGGCGGGGCCAAATCAAGCGGATGCTACGCCGAGGGGTCAGACTTTGGAAAAGGACTGCACTCGGGGTGGCAGGCTGAGTTTTAGAGCACCACCAGGCCCAGGCATGGTTCGGGTGGAGCGGGCAGGCTGTGTGCCCTGAGACTGGTGGGAGGCTCTCTCCCTGGCAAGCAGAGGGAGGTCAGTCGGTACAGCAGGCACCGGCAAGGATAGCAGAGGGGGACCCCAGGAGAGTCTGGCGGTGGTTGGCCTGAGACCAGTCGGCTCCCACTGCTGGCCTCCAGAAGGTGGCCCTGGAGGCTGAGGCCAAGGACTTGCGGCCTCCCTGTCTCAGGAGGCTCCCTCCCTCCACCCTGGCTGGGCCTGAGCTGATTCCCCAGGGACACCCACCCGCTCTGTTGCGTGGCAGCCATGGGGAGGTATTCTTACCCCTGGAAACACTGAACTCCGTTGCAGGCCCCTGCCCTGTCCCAGGACTTTCAAGGGACAATTGACTGCCATATAGACATCCTTTGAGAGAGGGGGCTGGGGTCATGCCTTCTAGTATGTTCCCTTCACACGCAAAAGTAGTAGAAGCTGGGGATGCCTGCCTCTGGCCAGCTTCTCCTGGCCTGCCTGCTACCAAATATCGTGCCAGCCTCCCTGTGGCCCCAGTCTTCCTGGCCAGACTTGCCCAGGTGTGTCTCCCAAGGCCCTGAGTGCTGTTAGCTGCAAACTCCCGCTTCGCAGTGTGAATTTCAGAGACGTGGTGCCCTACCTGCCCAGCCATACAGTGGGCCAGACATCGCAAGCGGCCTACCCTTTCTGTGCTTCAGTGGCCTTATCTGCATAATGGGGCCTAACAGACAGACTTCAGGGCTGTCTAAGGCTTAAGGGGCCCATGCCTGGGGCTTGGCATTTAGTAGGTGCTATCCACGTATAGCTGTGACCATTGAAAGTCCCAGCCATTTTGCCCCCAGCCTCCTCCTGCTTTAGGGTCAGGACCCTTCTACTCTGGCTTGGAAAGAGCCCCCCAGTTTCAGCTGAACCCAGAGGTTCTTGGGCCCTGGCCGCCCCAGTGTCTTGAATCAGGTCTTGCTGGTTCTCTCCATGGCAGGCGGGGCTGGGCCTCCCCTCATTCTTTCTGTGACAGGTGCGTTCATGGGCTTCCTGTGTGTCAGGCCTGTGCTGGGTTGTGCAGGTTCTAACCCAGGCATTCTCCTGACCACCCTGCACCGTGGGCGTGGCTCTCAGCACCCCTTTTGCAGATGAGGAAGCTAAGGCTCAGAGACATTTTAAAAAGCGTGAGAAAGACCACCCCACCTGGAGCCCAGGCCGTCGCCCCCACCCAAGTCTGTGCTCTCTTTCATCAGCCACATAACTGCACCTGTCCCCTTTTTCTCCGCCGGGCTTTGCTGACACCCTCCTGAGAGACACCAGTGTCTTCCTCTTGCCCAGACAACCCAGGGGACGTGCCCTGTGCCTGCTGGAAGGAGAACCAGGTTGGGCAGTCTCTGTCCACGTTTTATCCTCTTAGCCTCAGTGTCTCCATCTATAAGATGGGTTGCTCATACTCCACCCCTTCCCCCACCCCGCCTATCTGATAGAACCATTGCAAAGCACCGGGAGCTGGTTCTGTGCACACACTTCTCAGATCGTCCAGGTGGACAGTAATGACCGTTTCTGCTCCCCGGGCGGCCGCAATGAGTCATCACCTGCCCAGACCTGAAGCTGGAGACAAAGCCATCTTTTCATTTTTCTGAGTCCTGGCCCCTGTGTCCCCTTAAGCTCCTGGTGTCCTCCAGGCGCCATGAGCCTGGCCCGTGAGAGGCAGGAACACCTGGGGGGACTCTGGTGGGGATGAGTCACGTCAACTCAAGCCTGTGATCGCCCCCCGCCCCCCACTGAGCACTGCAGCCGGAGCGCCCCTAATTGCTGTCACAGATGTGGCAGCCACCAGCCTCTCTAGCATGATCTGCTATGTCGCACAAGCTTAATTAGTCCCTGATTACTCATTTACTGGGTGCTGTGTGTATTCCATATCTAATAACTTCCCAATTACGCCTGGTCTGCGCCGAACATTTAATAACCCTTAGTTGTCTGCTTATCAGGGACTCTGCATTCGGCAGCTCCATCTTCCTCTGACCCAGAGCCTATACGTCCCTTTATTGCAGTGTTTGGAGTTCTCTGCTTGCCATTACCGAGCTGTTACAAGGAATTAAGGGGCGTAAAATACTGTTTTTTGGCCGCTGACGCACTAGCTTACAGCGCAGAACAGGAAATCCCACCAGAGCTTGTTGAGCACATCGTCCTTGTGGGTGGGCCCTGGGAGGGACCAGGGAAGGGGGAAGGGGGACCCCCATGGCAGGGCTGGCCTGCGTCCCCCATTTCCTTTCCAGGCAGATGGCACCAGTCCTGTGACCTGTGTGTCCCTGGCAGGTGGCAGAGGTCTCTGACCAACCCAGGAGGTGCTCCTCACTGTACCCACCCTGCCTTCCAGCCAAGGCATGCAGCTGGCCAGTGCTGTTTGGGAGGGAGGCGGCTTCTCTCCCTGAACTTGGCTTCCTGCCTGTGCATGATTTTTCTTCAGGGCAAAAGGAAGATGATGCCGCGTTCTTTTGTGCGCTTGGGGTGCTGGCATCTCTTCTGTCCCCTGTGGTCTGCTCCCTGTCACATTGGCACTGTGGGGTCTAGGCATTTGAGAGAGGACAAAACACTGGCCTGGATCTTTGGCCCTGACTTTGACCAGCTGGGTGACCTTGGGCAGCTGACTTGACTTCTCTGTGCCTCAGTTTCCTCCTCTACAAAGCGGCAGTGAAGGCGCTGGTCATTGGGAGGATTAAATAGACTTACTTAAATCCATTTAAGTTCTTACTTAAATGGAGGTCACTGGGAGGATTAAATGGACTGCTGAGTCTGGTGCTCAGTGAGCACCTGGCACATGGTAGGTGCTCAGTACATCTAGGGTAGGCATTACTGGCCCATTGCCCAGAGGCACACACTGAGGTCAGAACAGCCATGACTTGCCTGTTATCCCTAGTAATGCCAGAGGCAACTCAGGTCTCAGTCCCAGGTCTGCTCTGCTCAAGAAGGGCACAGCCAGCTCCCTGGAATGCGTCTTGAGCTTACTTGGAAAAAAAAGAATTCAGGATGATCGGGGAGAATAGGGGAGCACACACTGCAGATTCCGTTACCTTGACTTCAGGGACCCTGGGCTGCCTTGGAGCTTCAGGCCAGCTGGAGCGGAAACTGCCCAAGGCCAAGGCTATGGAGACTGTGCCACTCACTTTGACCTTTGTCCCTGATGCTCGTGCTGTCAGGTCACGAGATCCGCTGCCGCTTCTGGAGCACCTACTATGTGCCAGGTGCTTCAACAGGCATAACTCATCTAGTTCCTTCCACCATCCCTCTGGGAGGTAGGCAGTCACCGTGTTATCGATCACTCCCATTTTGCAAAAGAGGAAACTGAGGCTGGGAAACATTAAGTCACTTTGCTTAGATCTCCCAGCTGGGGAATGTGACCGGGACCCAGTGCCCAGCCCCAACTTTCTGCAAGGAGGCTGCGAGACGGAGCCCGGCTGGGTACCCGGGAGGGCGAGAAACAGGCCCAGTAGCGGCCACCTGCCCCTGCTGGAGAGAGGGGTCCGAGCCTTCCATCCAGCGGCCTCTGGGCTGCCATGGGCCCCCAAACTGAAACTTCCCTTGTTTTTAAAAATACAGGGTCCGGCATGAATAACGCCCCTTTTTTATTACAAAATCTTTTATTACAAAATCATAAGCATGTGATTCTGTAACATAACAATATTACACTCAAGCACACCGCATGACTCTTTAGGCGAAATGTTCAAATTAAAACTATAAGTTATTGCACACGTATTATTACCCTACCGACCACACTGCAGCAGGCGTTACTTCTGCCGGGCCCTGTGTATGGTTTGCACATCACACACGGACGAGCCTGGGAGACGCGGTGCCAAGTGAGAGAAGCCAGGCACGACGGGCTGCCTGGGGTGGGATTCCGTGCCTGTGGAACGTCCAGAGCAGGCAGACGGAGACGGGAAGGAGGCTGTGGACGCCAGCGCTGGGGGCGGGAATGGGGAGTGACTGCCAGTGGGCGTGAGGTTCCTTCCTGGGATGACGCAAGTGTCGCAACATGGGTTCTGGTGATGGTGAGACAACCCCACGAATGTATCAAAAGCCATTGAGTCGTGCACTTTAAATGAGCGGATTGTGTGGCATGTGAATTATATCTCAATAAAACTTTTTAAAAAATGGCGGAGCAGAGGTCCTCAGCTGCAGGTATCTCCTGGACTAATTCAGTTAATAAAACCAAACTGCATTGAACAACACAGCGGCCCCTCCAGAGCAGGGTGCAGGGTGCGCCGTCTCTCCCACTCCACCCCCACCCCTGAATCTGCCTTGAGCTCGTGCTCAGAGATTGCTGGTTCCCTGGAGAAAGTGTATCACTTCAAGAGCTCATCAGGATATCCAGTGATGGGCTGCAGTCCTCTTTCATGTTAAAGAGCCCTGGAATCCTCCCCCGCCCCGCCCCGTCCCCTGCCCCCTGCCACTCTGGCCTTTCCCATAACTGACTGACGCTTTAAACGCGGTGGCCCTACTCCAGAGATAGGTATAAAGGAAACAACAGCACGTACCCCGCTCATTCTGTGGGCCCCATGAGCTGCGAGATGCTGCCGCTTTCAGGGGGGCAGGATATTTTTCCCAGGCCTGGTCCTAACAGAACTTTAAATTAAGGTTGACCTGGAGCCTGGCATTCGTGGTTCTGGGAGAAAGAAGGCACCATGAATGTGTTGGTTCAAGGGCCTGCTTTTTATTAGTGAGAATCGTAAGTTCGGCTTTGAAGGGTGAAGAAAGGCGGTCCCTGCCTCCGTCTGACGGTCTGTCGGAGACCCTGTGCCCCCACCTGAGGCGAGGCCAGCGCGCGAGAGCCCACACTCACCGCACCTGTGTGTCTGGCAGCCTTCCACACCCATTAATCCCGGCGGGCAGGAAGAGCTAGACCAGAGGAGGGACTGGCGTGGGTGCCCTCGTGTGTGTGGCATATGGCTTGGCTCACCGTGTGCTCGGGAACATTTGGAGCTAGGCACACACTATTCTGGAGCTTTCCTGGTTGTATCAGTGATCTACTGCATAACAAACAACTACAGATTTAGCAGCCTACAACACATCTATCATCACACAGCTCTGCTGGGTCCTCTGCGCAGGCCCTGACCGGCTGCGCGTCGAGGGGTCCCCCGGGCTGACCCACGGCTACTTGACTGGGGAAGGACCCACCTGCAGGTTCATTCTGGCTGTTGGCAGAATTCGTTCGTCTGAGTGGCCGAGGGCTCTGTGAGCATTCGAGGTTCTGTGCGGACACACGTTTTTGGTTCTCTTGCGTATCTACCTGGAAGTGGAATTGTGGGCTTCCTCCGACAGCTCTGTCTTTGACCTTTTGAAGAACTTCCAGGCCGTGCCACACCATTGTGCAATCCTACCAGCAGGGTAGGAGGGGTCGCACTGCACTCTAACGTGCTTTTGACCAATTACCAACACTTAGTAATCACGAGAATGCAGCTTTTAAAAATGGATTCCCAGTCGCCTCTTGAAAAATCAGATCTGGCAAGATGGGGCTTGATTCCCTGTAAACAACCCCCACTGGTGCTGAGTGGGGCTGCCCCTGCATTTTCACCCACCCAGTGCCTGGTTTATGGTTTACCCTATCAGCCCCTGCAGGGGCGTATGTTTACATTTCTTGTCCCTCTATCCCCTCTCCCTTTCAAATGCTGCTCCCCTTGAAGGCCTAGTTCAAATCCAGCCTTCTCCAGGAAGCCTTCTTGGACTCCCCTAGCTCTTGTGGAGTTCTTTCATTCTCAAACGCCTGTGGTGCTTATCATCTGCACCCCTTCTTGCCCAATAGTATTCTCTCTTTCCATCTGCTGTTCTCTAATTAAAAGCTGTGCACCTCCCGCCCCTGATTGCTTTGTAGCAGCCAAGTTTTCTCCCAGCTGCTTGGGTTCAAATCCCAGTAGTCCCTGGAGCTGGCTGGCTGGGTCGTCCTACGACTAATGGCGAAATGCGCCCTGCGCCTGGCAGTTTTCCGAGGCGATTCGGGCACAGTTGCAAGAGCAGCTGAAGCCTGCCAGGGTGGGATCTGTGTGGGGTTCCAGGGGCCCTGCCATGCGGATGCCCCCCTCCCCCAATCCCCGGGTCCTGAGCAAGCCAGTGAGTGAATGAATGACGTGTGCTGGGCCAAGGCGCCGCCTCCTCCTGGCTCCAGCCTAAGCCGCCAGCACGCCTGTGGGATTTGCGGGGGCTGTGGTCTGGGCTGCGTCACCATATGGATCCCATAATTTAAAGCGTTCCCGGAAACAAACGGTAAATTTATCCGTCTCTCACACGTGGGGCTGGTGGAGCCTGTGCTCACCCGAGGAATTCCGAGCCATCCATCTCTCCTAGACACTTTGGTTTTATAGCACTAATCCCTGGAAAAAAAACTGGATCAACATGAAGTTGCTTTTCTACAGCCACGCTGGCCCTGGAGCTCATAATCAGGAAGTGGGGGTGGCCAGCCCCGGCCTGGCCCCCAGGTAGCTGCAGTTGGTTATGCAGGCCCCGGAACCCACGCAGGGGCTCAGCTCGCCTCCTCCTGCCCCGGATCTGAGGTGGGAAGGGAGGGCCCAGAGTCTGAAGCCCTGTGACGTGGGCTCACCCCATCTTGGTGTCCTCAGGCTTCTACCACCCCTTTCTGAGCCTCAGTTTCCCCAGATGTAAAAAAGGGTTGGAGAGATCACGATAGTCAGAGTCGACAAGACAGAAAGTAGAACAGTGGTCGCCAGGGGCTGAGGGAGGGAAATAGGGAGTTAGTGTTTCACAGGGACAGAATTTCTATTTACAATAAAGGGAAAGTTCTGGAAATGGATGGTGGAGATGGTTGCACAACATCATGAATGGACTTAATGTCACTGAACTGTGCCCTTTAAAATGTTCAAGAGGATATATTAGCTGTTGTGTGTATTTCACCACAATTTAAGAAATACAAAGAAATGGGGGGATTGTGGGGGGCAGGATGGCCACCCTGCCGGGTGAACTGAAGAGCAGCTGAAGTTACCTTCAGAGTCACAGCTAACGAGTGGGTGGTCATTGCCAGCCTCCATGAGAGCTACGCAGGCGGGTGGGGATGGGGCCCGAGGCAGCCTGGCATTCCCGGGCAGGGTTGCTGGGAGAGAAAGAGACTGCACTGGCTTTGCTGGGCACCAGTTCTCCACTGCCTGCCGCCGGCCAGGCTGAGTCCTTGGCCACAAAGGCCAGGCCATCGTAGGGGAGAAAGGTATCTAGAGACCCAGTGGGCACCTCTCAGCAGGTGTGGCCAAGACTCACTATGTCCACCTTCCTGTCATTCCAGGTCACCTCTGCACCTCTCGAGGCAGCGACAGCCACCCGCCCGCCGGCCCGGGAGCCTGAGCCCTGGCGGGGCGCCACAGCGGAGGGCCTGCTCAGAGGCCCCAAGGCCGCCCAGGAGCTGGGGCCAGCCCGGGGTCAGCAGAGCAGCCGGGACGGGGCCGGACCAGACCTCGCGGGCACAGGTAGACGCTGCTTTTGTGTCTCTAGGAACTGGAGTGGATCATACCACCCCTGGCAGGAAGGGGGGCCCAAAAGCCAGTCTGGGCTCAGAGTTCCACCCCATGAGCGCCACTTTGGGGTGAGAGCCTAGAGGCGGAGTCTCCCATACTTGAGTTTGGATTTTTTTTTAATGTTCCTCAGGGATTAAACCAAGTCGTGGTTTCAATCAGAATCCTAGCTTCTGGACACCCATCCATCCAAGGACTGCCTTTGTTTGTTGTACGATGTTTATTTATCTCCACGTTCTATTGTACGCACTCGCTTATCTTAAAAATTCATGTGATAGATACCCATGAGCCCTATACCCAACCTGGGCAGTAGACGGTCTAACAGCCCTGATGCTCCCGCGTCCTGCCCTGCCCCCCGACGGAGGTGCCAACTTGCATTTGCCTTTTCCATAGCGCCTGCGCTTGCGTAAACACCCCGCGGCCCGGCGTTCCCGGGGGCGGGCCCCGCACCCGGCACCGCAGGGCGCATCTGTGTTATCGCCACAGCACGTCCTTTCCCACGGCGTGTGCTGTCCCCTTGCTGTGCCGCTCGCCGCCACGTGCGCCTTCTCTCGCCAGTGGCACCCGGCTCATTTCTGGGTTTTTCGGTTGCGACTGCGCCATGTCCTGGCACACGTCTCTCGTGGGTGTTAACCTCGGCTGGGCCAGGGTATTGGCTTAAGGAAGATAATGCCACTGGTTTCCAGTGCGAGCGCTTCACTCCCACCCCGCCAGCCACGGAGACCCCGTCTGCCCATCTCGGCACCGTCGGCCACCCTCAGTTTCCCGGGGACAGAGGCGGGCTCCCTGCTTGGCTGGCGGGCCTGTGTGTGGATCCTGAGGCACTGACCGTGGGGCCTGTGGACCCTGGGCTGGGTGCAGTGAGCGGGTCCCAGTGGGGGTCGGGCCCTTTAGCTGGACTTCGGCATGTGGTGGACACCTGTGTTCTTGCCCAGAGGGTCCCTGGGGTCATAGTTCTGTCAGCAAGACCCCTCAGAATGGGTTCCTGTGTGTGTCCTATCTTGTCACTGCCCCCTGAGAGGACTGCATCCAAGCCCCCCAGCCTGCCTGGCTCTGTGGGGGCCCACGGTGCAGGCAGCTGGCTGAAAGCTCTGCTTGTTCGAGAGATGGGCCAGAATTGAGAGGAGACGGGCTAGCCGGTGGGGGGAGGGCCATGGAAGCGGCTGGCCAGCCCTACGCTCCTGTCAGGACCCCGTCTGGGACACCCGCCTCCAGGGCTGCCTCAGTACTCACCTCTTTCTCTCTGTGATGTGGACTCGGCAAGGGAAGCGGCTGGGCCTCGGGCCAGGGGCAGGCCCTGCTGACCAAGAGCTCAGGAGCAGATGGGGATGGGGTGGTCAGGCACCAAAGGGGGCACTGCAGGTGGTGGACAGAGATGCTTTTCGGGAAACCCTTCCCCTTGGCTCCCCAACACACTCAGAGCCTTGGACAAATGGCTTCTCCCATTCCAGCCTCAGTTTTCTTATCTGAGAAATGGCAATGAAAGCTAACACGAGTGCCTAGTTCACAGGGCAGGTGTGAGAATTAAATTAACGAGGACAGGAAGAGCATTCAGCACAGGTCCTGGCACCCTGAGTGCCCAGAAGTGCTGGCTGGTATTAGCACTGTTATTTATAATTCCTAGTTACCAGCTGACGCCCCCTCCAGGCAGCATGCAGTATCCCGGAGGCTGTTACCCTGACCTGCCTTCTCCACCCCAGGTGCCCCTCAGCTCTGGGAAATATCCTGCAAAACCATGACCCTCAGGGACTCTACCCACCCTGCCCCGGGCTGGCACACACAAGGCCAAGCCCCCTGCCCTGGGGCAGGGCCGGGGCCCAAGGCCCACGCCTGCCAGCTGCTCCCCATCAGGCCTCAGCGCAGCCCGGAGCGGGGTGGGGAGGCAGCTTCACAGCCAGAGCCCGCCAGGAGCTCCATCCTGCTGTCAGCCCCTCCCGGGGAGCCTGCTGCTGCTTAGAAACATGACAGTGACTAATGGTTATTACACACCTGCCACCTCGCATCCAGGGGCCAGGCACAGCCCCCGGGCCAGCGACATGCCGCCAGCTGGCCGGTGGGGCGGGTCCAGGGGCAAGCACGTCAGACACGTGGACACACACAAACACAGGGACGCACAGGGACGCACCAGCAAATGCACTGCATGCAAGAAAGCCCGCACAAGCACGCAGATGCACATAGAAACACATGTGCCTACAGGCATCAGGACTCTCTTATACACACACCCCACACACACACACACACACGGAACCCTGTCACCTTCTCTCTCCAGAGCTCTCAACCCCTCTCTGTCTTCCCCACTATCTTCCTGTGCCCTGAGCTGATGGCTTCCACCCCTGGGCTGGGCCTTTTCGAGAAGGGCAGGGGCTGTGGGAAGGTCAGGGGATGCATCTGTTGCCTTGGGGCCTAACTGCCCATTGCAGTCTATTTCTGATCCCCAGCCCCCATAAATGTCTGATACGTGGAGACAGTGGTGTTTGCCATGGAAAAGAAGCTGTCACACCAGGAACCCTTGTTCTGGACCCGGTGGCTGGGTCGAGTGCCCCCAGGGACACACACATTCCAACTTGCAAAGCAGAGGGTGTGTGGTTCTCCAGCACAGCTTTCAGGGTACCCACCTGGCGTGTGGTCATTCGCTGGCTGCAGGAGTGTCACTCCAGGGCTGCAGAGGAACTGGCGGGCAGGGCGCGAGCCTTGGACTGACCGCAGGTCTCCAGCTGGTGGGAGAAGGTGCAACCAAAATCGTGCTGTGGGGCACCCTCCCTTGAGGACGGCCAGCCCCCAGCTCAGCTCTTTCCAATATTCTTAAGCCTTCGGTCAAAGGAAGATCCATTTCTCATGTGTCACTTGCATGCGGTGTAAAATCCAGCGAGAGGACACTCCTAATTCATCACCAGCTGATGGGAACAGGCATTCCTGAACAATTGTCTTTGTGCTATCACAGCCTCCTTGGGAGAGAAGCAGCGGCATCTGGGGACGAGCAAGGACGTGGCTTGCTGTCAGAGACCAGGCTCAGGTTTCCGAGTCTCAGCACTGCCGACTCCCAGCCACGGAACTTTTGGAAGGTTCAGAAAATTCCCAAAGCTTAGCTGCTCCAAGCAGGTGTGGTGCAAGTGAAACCTTCCTTGTAGCATAGCGTCGGTGACCAGGGATGGACACCATGGAGGTGACCTTGCAAGGTCATGCAGTTGCACAGGGCGCAACTCCAGAGGCTTCCATTCTTGCTGTGGTCCCTGCAAGGCCCTCAGGGCTGCATGCTGCTCAGCTGAGTGGTAGCCCCGCAGTTGTGCCGCATGGGCCCTGGATGTCCTTTCTGAGCGACAGAATGCCTTCTAAAGTGGTTCATAATATCTTTATTAACTGAGATAGCGGAAGCCACCAACGGCCCACTGGGGCTGGGGTTGGGTCGCAGAAAACCAGGCTGAGATTGAGTCTCCAGTTATAGCCATGTTCCTGGGGCCTGGAAGTCGAATATCTACAGGAGCCAACATCTGCCCTGGGCCTACTTCATTTTCCTCCTCCTTTCCTCTCTAGCCATGTGTTTAAATGCGTGCTTTTGGGGTGTACTTAGAGTGTGGACATCTTCAAGTGTGCAGATCCAGACTCATACTCCTTGAGTTCAAATCCTGCCTCTGCTCCTTCCAAGCTTTTGTTGTTAGGCAGACAACCTCTGTGTGCCTTGGTTTCCTCTGGTCGTGAGGATCCAAGAGCTGATCCGCGTGCAGTGCTCAGCCCAGGGCCTGGCACGTGAGAACGGCCGAGAGCACGGGCTGGTGACCACCGGAAGTCCTGGCCTCACAGAGGCTTTTGTCTCTTTGTTGGGCAAACAGGCGCCCAGCTGGCCAGGGTTGGGCTCCTTGGCCAGGAAGGCAGGGCCTCCACTTGGGTACTTGGCTGGGGCCCCGAGAAGTCCTTGGCAGGCCTCACTTGGAGCTGGTACTGGTGCTGAGTGCTTGGGTGAAGGCGTTGGAGGATTTCTCTCCCCGTGGCCAGGCAGCAGCTGCCTGGAGGGCACAGGCGGCTGGGTTTGGCTGCAGCTTCTCTAGCCCTGTGAGTAAGCCCCCCTCTTCCCAGCTTTAATGGGGAGGCGCCTCATGCAGCACGAATGCCTCCCTTCCCCCGCCCCCATCTCTCTCTCTCCCCTTGTGTGTCTCCAGATGAGCTGGGATCCAAAGTCAGTGTTCTCTCCAACTGGCGCTGCATTTATCTTCTTGGGAACTTCTTGTGACACTGGGGAGCTCAGAACTTGCAAGTGAGGGCAGGAGGTTTAGGAGCCTAAGCAGCCTGAGAGGCTTTGTGAGTCCATTGCTCCCCAGAACCCTCTTTGGATGTCTGGCTGGGACTTACAGTGGCGGGCCCCTCCCGTGCTGGGCCGCAAAGACCCTCCCCACGCTCTCTCTGTATCGCTGCCCTGCTTACCCAGGTCTGGTTGCTTTCAGCTGGGCCCCCGGGCTAGTGTGTGACTTCGTGTGTCTGTCTAACTGATTCAGATTTCCATAAAATAGAAAAGAATTTAACTTGGGCAACTTAATAAACAGGTAAACTGAGCACTGATGTAAATGAGGTTCCTGATGGCATAAAGATAAAAGCAACTCTTTATCCCTGGCAAAATTGCTGTTAAAAGGGTCTGTTTGCCCTGCAGTCTATAATTTCTTTCCCACTAAGCTTGCGGTCAGGATTTCAGGTGGAAAAGAAGAGGTCAGCCGAGCTGCAGACAGGACTATTCCGGGGCTCAGGGCAGGGTGCCGGAGGCCTGTGCTCAGGCACGGACCGCCCTGCAAGGGCACTGGGCTTGTGGCCCAGCTGTCCGCCACCCGGCCGTGGTCCGTACCTGCCCACTGACCTGCTTTCCCCTTGACAGGGTTCCAGCTGATAAGCTGGCCCTCGGGGGCCTGACCGATCACAGTTGGACACCATCTGAGTTTAATTGGCTTGCAGAGCATCATTTGTGATACTCTCGCTGTGCCCACACCAACTTTTACCCATGACCTTCTGATTGAGAGCTGAAACCATTTGAAAATCGGGCATCTCTCCCAGCGCCTTTTGCTTGTATCTTCACCATGATTCCGATCCAGCACAGTTGTGATGGCCCGTTCCCACGTCAGTCTTCGCCTGCGCACTGCCGTTCCTGTGTGCCTTTGCTCACAGCTTTCCACTGCGCACCTGCAGTGTGCCAAAGACTGTGTTTGACTCTGCGCGGGGCACGTCGGCGCACAAGCCAGGCACAAAGTCCTGCCCCCGAGAACTTTCGTTTAAGAGAAAGGCAAATAACTCACAGATAAGCAGGTTAGTGTGTGATACCACGTGGTGACTAGTGCCGTGAAGAAAAGTGGCATAGGAGACGTGGCTATGACTTCAGACACGGTGGGCACAGAAGGCCTTGCCGAGGAGGTGGCATTGGGCAGGGAGTTCCAGGCCAAGGGACAAGCAAGTGCAAAGGCCCTGAGGCAGCCCACGCTCAGCACACTTGCCGTCTCCATGAAGGGAGGGACCGCATCTTACTGTCCTTTTCATCTCTCCGTTGCCTGGCACCGTGCACATGGAGCTGCTCAGGAGATACTCGTCGAGTGAATGTATGTTTTCAGTCGGCTGTTACCGGGGGACAGGATGGTGGGGGAGGTAAAGGGAAATACGGTTCTTAGGAGCAGAGAGGGCATGTGCCTTCCTGAACTTCCTGGGCTGTGAGCGCTGATGTTCCAAGCAGGTCTCCATTTCAGAGCCTTTCATTCCTCTCAGGGCCCTGCTTTAAAGTATGAAATTCTAGCGACTACAAGCTGCCTGCTTTCCCCCAAGGTTTCAGTGTGACTGTGCTAGGGTCAAGGACACTTCAAGGTCTCCTGGGAATGACTGGTCCTTCCCCTCACCCTGGGGAGGGGCTGTGAGATCCCTGGATCACACACGTAGAGAAGAGCATTTACGGAGCAACTGCTGTATATCAGGTGCTGTGAGTCTGGGAACCATTTTTTCTTAGTTGTGTTAGTTTCCTGTGGCTGCTGTAACAAACTACCACGAAGTCGGTGGCTTAAAGCAACACAAGTGTATTACCTTACGGTCTGGAAGTCAGAGGTCTCACAGGGGTCTCACTGGGCTGAACTCAAGGTGTGGGCGGGGCTGGGCTCCTCCTGGAGGCCCCAGGGGAGAATCTGTTTCCTTCCTTTCGGGTCTTCCAGAGGCGCCCGCGTTCCTTGGCTCACGCCCCGCACCACTCCTGCCTCTTACTGCGTCAGCACACTGTGCGCCCCCGCCTGCCTCCTGCTTAGAAGGACTCTTGGGGTTGCACCGGACCCTCCCAGATAATCCAGAATAACTTCCCACCTCAATGTCTGTAACTTAACACAGCTGCGAAGTCCCTTTTGCCGTGTGAAATGACACCCTCACAGGTGACAGGCATCAGGAGTGGATGTCTTGGGAGGCCACCGTTTGACCAGCCACACAAGGCACCCCACTGGGCTGAGCTGGCCCTGCAGTCTGTGGGCGTAGGGCCCACGCTTGCGACACAAGAACAGGCAGGCCGGTGAGGACCGTGCTGGGAAACGGGCATTTACTGAGCACCGGCACTGAAGCAGGCACGGTTGCGGGCTCTTTGCCAGGACGGACCCTCAAGCCCCATGGCCAAGCAGCCAGGAAAGACCTGCTTTAACCCGGGGCAGCCCCCGCAGGTGCACTCTGGGCCACTCGGGGTCAGCTGACTCCTGTGCATGTGGGGATGTGACAGAACCGTCCTCACAGGGTCGTGGCTGCAAGGATGACCTCAGTTACTAACCAGCGCATTTAGAACAGGGATAGGGGTCCCCACGCCACCCTGGCTGGGGTTGTCCTAGGAGAAGCTGGATTCTCACCCACCCCAGGAGGTTCCCCCAGGTACAGTTTGGCGTTTGCCCAGCAGGTGGTGCAACAAATCACTGAGAACAGAGCCAGAGCCTGGGGGTGGGAGCAGCCCCCACCCCAGTCCCCTTGCCTGCTGCTGCCCACCGGCTGTGGGGGAGGGATGCACCCCAGAGACCCAGATAAGGCTCTCCCCTAGCCTTCTACCACCACACCCCAGGAAGCGACCTGTGGTCCCACCTTCAGGCACACTGGGCACCCAGCCTGCACCTCGGGCCGCTGAGCTGTGTTTCCCACCCCCAGGGAATGCCCAGCCCTTTTGCCCCCAAGTCTGCCCAGATGGGCTGTCACCCGGGGCGGAGTGGCAGAGAAAGTGCAGTGCGGCTGCGAGGGCTCCGGGGGGAGGCGGCACTTACATTGGGTCTCTGGACGCCTGGAGGCAGAGAGGAGGCCTCTCAGGGAGGAAACCCAAGGGCTAAGAGCCCAGTGACAGTAGGCTTCTTTCCTCCCCTACTTTCCTTCCTTCCCCTCTCCAAATCTCCCACGGGAGCTCCTCTGTAGGGCACCAGACCCCACAGGTCCGGGGCAGGCCTTCCCTGGAACCTCCCTCAGCCCGTGACCCCTCCTGCTTCTGCCTGCTCATCAGTCCCCTTCCTTCTGACAGGGCCTGGTCCCTCCTCAGTCCCAGCATTCTCCCTACCTCCTCTTTGCTGTTACCGCCACTCCTCCCACAGGGCACCTGCGCCCCCTCGTCCAGGGCACGAAGCCTGTACCTCTCCTTCCTCTTAAGCTGAGTGGCCCTTGCCCTTTCTCTCTGGCATTTGCCCTTGGCATCGATGCCCTCCGGGAATGCCCGCATGGATGGTTTCTCCTGCTTGGGGTGCATTACAGCATCTATGGGACTGACTGTTGATTATATGGAGGAACAAGGGTGCCATTTTGGGGGTTCACACTGTGAGAACCCCCTTGAGACCTGGGGTCCTCTTTGCTCCCCAGGGCACAGCAGTTCTCCCATGTGCAGTGAACACCCCGGGCCACTAGGTCCTGCTAGGAGAACAGGCCCGAGTTTGCAGGGAAAGCAGGAAGTGGCCGAGCAGCTCCCGCTCCCGCCACCCTCCGGAGCCCTGGGGCTCCTGTCTGCAGCTCAGGGGTGTGTGCCAGCGGGTGGAGGCCGGCGGGGGGGGAGGGGGACCCGGCGGAGGGCCTGCTGTCCGCCCGCGTGGTTGTGCTGCGGCTTGCTCTCCCTTGCATGCTTTCTCTCTCTCTCTCAACTGACTTCTCAGGAGTTTGCTCTTGAACCTGAACTGCAGACTTGAGAGAGAGTCTTTCTTGGCTCCTCCAGCTGCTGCGCCATCCTCCTCATCCCTCCCCAGGCCTAAGGGAGCTGCTCCAAGGCGGCCAGGCCAGGCTAGGGGTCCAGGGGCCAGGACGGTCAGTTCTTATGGACCAGAAGAGCCCCAAGTGGAAAATGCTTCTGCCGGGTGAGTTCCCTGGGACGGCCCTCGTTGTCTGGCAGTGGAGGGGGTTGGGGGTTCTGGGACAGGGCCCAGACTCCAGGAGCAGAGATGGGAGATTAGAGTGCTGAGCTGTGACTCAGTGAGGGGCGTGTGTACTGGCTGCAGGGGCGAGCACCACAGTGTATGTGTGGAGCATGAGCATGGCCCAGGGGACAGATGTAGTGTCCCCAAGCACCCCCATCTGAGTCCGGGGCACCTGGAGGGGGCATACCAAAGTCTTGAGATATGGCAGCAAGCGCCACAGCCCTTGGGGGTCCTCCCTGGGCATATCCCTCATGCCCCTGCCACGGGCAGCCTCCTCTTCCCTCTGCACTGTTAGAGAACACAGGCTGGCATGGGGCCGGCACTGGGCACATGCTATCATCCCCGTCACCAGGGGCACAGGGCAGAGGTAGCTCCCTGGGAGCCAGGTAGCTATAGAGGTCACTGAATCCACCCTCCTTTCCTACAGAGAGGGAAACTGGGGCACAGAGGAGGGAGCTCTCCTGCCCAGGACTGCCCAGACACCAGGGCCAGAGCAGGGTCCAGAACCCGGATGCCCCATGTGCCAAGCCGCCTCCTGCTTCTGGAAGTGGAAGGCAAGGGCAGGAGGGGACAGGAGAGGAGTCAGGTAGATCTGGGGGCTCAGGAGCAGGTGGAGAAGGCCAAGGACACGTGTGGTGGGTCTCAGCCTCTGAGAAGACCCTCGGGGGGCTCAGGTGTGCATGGCACAGGTGACACCAAAGCCTTGGAGCATCTTGTTCTTACACTAGGTAGGGTGCGAGGGCTCCCCTACCTCCCCCTTCCTCCCCTCACAGCCAGCTTCTCGGTCAACACAGGTGACCCGGGGCCCGGGCTGGGAAGGGGGAGGCATGGACTCTGGTCCCGACCCTCCACTCCTTGGCTCAAATCTAATCTAATGAGAAGGGGCACGCTGACAGCAGAAACACGCTGCCCTGTGCATCATCACAAGCAGGCCGGCTGTGAAGTGGTGAGCTTCCAGTCCCCAGTGGTAGTCAAGTAGGATCCACCAAACCTTTGGAGAGGTTGTGCAGTGGCAGAGGTCAGATGGGGAAGTCTTCCTTTTGAGTCTCAGATCCAGGTCTCTCCTCTGTGCAGCGCATCTGTGCAGCAAGAAGGGCTGTAGCAGTCAGCGTTTAGCAAGCACCTGCTGTATACCAAGGCCCCGCCACGCCTGGCAGGCGCCAGTTCACTGAATCCTCACAACACCATTTGAGGTGGATGCTGGTCTTTTCTTCCCCCGTGTTGCAGATGGGAGGACTGAGGCCCAGACGGGTCAGGTGACGTGCCGGTGGTCACGGGGCGGGTTGAGTGGCAGACCTGGCATGAAAAGTGTGGCCCAGAGCTTGCACCCTGAGCCACCATGCAGGATAAGGTGTATCCTCAGTCAAAGAAGTCCAGTCCCATTTAGGAAAATGTTTCCTGGACTTTGAGAAGTTCAGAAGATTCCAGAATCATCGCGTGGCTTTGGCTGGAAGGACAGTGGGCTGCGACTTTCCAGGCCCCAGGTGCTCTGCCAGGCTGAGGACAATCCCAGACCTGCCGGGACAGGCAGGTGCCAGGCAACTAGGCGCCCATGGTGACGGGATGTGGGGCCCCTTGTCCACTTGGGGGGTGCCGGGGCAGCACCACCAGGCCTCACCTGCCCCGCGGGTGCTGGGAGCACAGCCAGCAGCCATCAGGGGCTTTCTGTTCCCATCACTGAGGTACAGCCCCACCGCTGGCTGGGTCACCACTCCCTTGGCTGGCCAGCCTGGCCCCACCTGCTGGCCTGCATGGCCGGTGGCAAACTGGCCCCAGGCAGCCCAAGGCCCCATTTCCCTGATACCTGGACCATCCTAAACAAAGCTGAGCACTGGCCTGGGCTGTGGGCACAAGGCCTTGGGGGGTGGTGTCCCCCTTACTCCAGGTGCAGCTCAGCCCTGCCTCCTCCAGGAAGCCTTCTGTGATTGCTCAGGACCTCCCTCTCCTTCAATATTACATCTTTTCCTCAGTTCTAGAGTGGGAAGAGCGCTTACTTGGCTTCAACTAGCTCTAAACTGGGCGCGTTTGAAAGCATAGGATGCGCAATTATTTATTATGTGGGAATGTTAGGCAAACGCTGGGTCTGTCCCTGGCAAATCAGGGCATACAGTTGCCCGGCTTATAACACAATCATTAGCTATTTGGAATTTGCCTTCTCTGGTTATTTCTCTTTCTTGTCAAACAAAACAGGCAAATGGGGAAGAGGGAAGGAGGCAAAGGAAAGATGAAAAGCTCAGGGTCTTGCATCTGCTCCTTCCTAGTGGAGCCTGTTTCCTCGTCTGTGACGTGGGGCTGCGGGAGCAGCGGGTCACTGTGTAGGGTCACTGTGAGGGTTCAGTGAGGCGTTGTGCATCGCAAACACTCAATGATAGTATCCTCATTGCCGGGAAGTGTCCTGTCCTCGCCTCTGTCCTCCTGGCGCCAGAGTGGTGTCGGGGGGTCTCTGCTATGCCGAGTGCTGCCCACAAGAGGGGCTGCATGTGGAAGTGCTCATGCAGCATTCCTAGCGCAGGTGGGTGGGCGGCGAGTGGAGCGTGGAGGGTTGGGTGTGTGGGTGGGTGCAGCCTTGAATGGAGAACGAATGCATGCTCTGTCTCCTCTCTCCCAGGCAGGCCCGGAGACCCTGGCCCACTTGCAGCAGACATCTGAGGCCAGGTGTGACTGTGCTTTTGTCCCCTCACTCCCCCACGTGCACCCACCGCCATGGCAGGGCCAGACTCTCCCCGCAGGGCCGTGCACTGCCCGCCAGGCCTCCCTCTCACTTTCCCTCCTGGCACCTTAGGACAGACGGTCACGTGGTTTTCTGAGTCTGCGGCTCCTTACCCTGCGTCTCTGGGGACTGCCTGTGTGTGTCCCTGTGTGTCAGTGTGTGTGAGTGACTCTGAGTGTCCGTGTGGGTGTGGTTCTGTGTGCGTGCCGGTGTGCGCCTCTCACAGGCCTGGCAGGCGAGGTGGCCCCTGTGGCTCCGAGCCGAGGGAATTAGTGAGCAGACAGTGGCTTTGGCAGCCTGCCAGGCCCACCATCCCTGGAGGGCGGGAGGAACTCAGACGCGACACACTCATCTGCTTGTTCAGTGGGGGATGCGGGGGAAGAGGCCCCCGGGCCGGCTTTCAGAACCCCAGGCCCCCTCACCTGAGGCAGGAAGAAGGCCCCTGTCGTCTGTGGGGCAGGGGCCGTTCAGTGGGCAAGAGCCAGACTCTGCCCCTTCCCCTCAGGGACAGGGGCACCACGCTATCTCCTGAGGGGGCTGAGAGACCGCCCCAGACCCCCCTTGCTGCTCGGGTAGGGTGTGAGGAGTGAGGCTCGACCTGGCTGGCCTGGGTGGGGCCCTGGCCCTGGCGTTTGGAGTGGCGTGCCCTGGAGAAGCGCCCAACATTTCTGGGCCACTTCCTGCCATAAAACCTGGCTGGTCTGGGCTCTGAGGATGAAGTGGGTCAGGGTGTGAGCCCCTCAGGACGACCCAGCTCGGCCATGTGAACTGTCAGCACCCTGGTTGTCACTGTCCCCATTGCCATTGCCGTTCTTGTCTGGGAGTATTCGTGTCCCAGTGTCACCGACTAAACCACCCATAGTCCAGGTGGGAAGAAACACAGGAATCTCAGGACCCTGACTGGACCAGAACCACTGTGGTCAGAAATTGCCAGAAATTCCCTCCCTGACTTCTGACCCTCTTACCTTCTCTCCTCCTCACTCAGCCAGATACCTGAAGGGAAGAAGCATTTATTAGGCACCTAGTGCATGCCGGCTCTCAAGCCATTAGTCTGCTTTGTAGATAAGCAAACTGAGCCTCAGGAAAGTGGCAGGCTCTTTCTGTGCGTACATGGGACCTAGGACCAGCCCAGCAATTCAGAAGCAGAAATCCCCACCAGGCACCAATCTGGATCAGCCTCCCTCTCCTCTCCTTGGACCTGAGCAGTTGTCCTCAGCCCTCTGGGTTCCCAGGCGCCCTTCCCCCACCACGGAGCAGGTATATTCTCTCTGGCTTCTCTCCTCCTGCCCCCAGGAAGCAGAGCATGGAGAGACGGCCAATAGCTCAGGGACCAGGCCATGCAGGCAGTTCTGTGCACCGTCTCCGAGCCTCAGTTTCCCCGCCTGAAGAATGGGGTTGGCCCAGGATTTCCATCTTCACTACTGTTGGGAATGCCAGGCGGTATGAATGCTGTTGCTGCTGCCGCAGCTCTACCCTTCAGCCACCGCCCCTTTCCCCGTCCTTTGGGACCGTCCTGGCCCCCTGGGGCTGGCCTGGGGTGAGTTCGGTGGCTGGGTGGGCTGGTCTGGCCGCCTTGCGGCTCCCTAATGGCAGGTTTGGGCACAGACAGAGCCTGTGGCCTGGTGATGTGGGGTGGTGGCTCTGTTCCTGCCCGCCCGCCCTTTGGTCCCAGAGGGGACACGTGAACACAGCCTGGCTCTGTTCTCAGGGCTGTGGGAGGCGGGTTGTCACCACGGAGCCAGGAGCTGGAGGTGTGCCCACGCGCGGGGGAGGGGCGGCAGACGTCTGAGCCTTCGTCCCTCGGCCCCAGGTTCTGCCAAGCCACAGGTGTCCCCGCAGCCCAAGGTGTGCATGGGGGTCCCACTGGGTGGAGGGCTGGGTCTGGGCAAGGGGGGGCACTGTGAAGGGGAGTGCAGGATCACAAGGAGGGGTCTTTTGGAGGGAGAGCTGCCCTGCTCTGTTCTGCAGAAAGAGGTTGTTTCCAAGGCAACGCAGGTCATCGGCACACCCCTGACCATCACCAGGGCTGGGGGCCCACGGCTCTCGGGCGGCTCTGCCACCGTGCAGGTCGTGAGCAGCACAGTCTCAGAGGGCCGTGCGGGCAGAGCTGTGCAGCAGCCCAGGGCCTCCCTCCCATCCTCTCCGCCAACCACATTTTGATTTCTGGTCTGGAGTCCTGGTTACCTTTGATCCTAGGCCTGGAATGTTGGTGGCAGTGACGCATCTGAACGATGGCGGACGATGCGGCCCCACAGGGGCTGCACTTGGCTCGGAGGCTTGGGGGTTGCAGGAAGCCATGTGTACCCCAGAGGTCAGAGGGACATCTGTGCGTCTCAGAGCACCCTGTGCACCCCATTCACCACGGGCACCCGCATCTCACCAGAACTAGATGGGGGCCGTGCCTCCCTGCCCCGGCCCCATTCCGTCCTTTGCCCCCCCAGCCCTCCTGGCCGAGGTATAAAGGCTTAGCTCGAGGGCTCACATGAGGCTCCTGGCCAAACAGAACCTGGGAATCAGCACCAACTGAAACCTCTCCTCACTGTGTGACACTGGGCAAGTTACCGAACCTCTCTGTGCCCTCACTTCCTCATCTGAGGAGTGGAGGGTTGTAGGTGGCTTAAATGAGAAGTGACGGAGAGCCCTTGGGACAACAGGCACGAGGTGCTGATTTTCTGCGGGTCCTGGGCACAAATTGCTGGCCTCCATTCCTCTAACACCTGGAGGTCCCGGCAGGCAGAGGGTTGCGGCTCACTTCCCTTGTCCCCTGTGGGTGGCAGGGCAGCGGGGGTGAGCCCCGGATTCATAAACACCTGTGGGGTTGCAAGGGGTGCTTCCCTCTCTCACTTCCTGGGAGCCGAGGGAGAGGTGCACCCGCCCCCGCCCCCCGTGGAGATTGTGCTGAAGCTTCTGTGCTGCGGAGGAGGAAACCACAGGCTTGGTGGTGGCCGCTCAGCCTTATCTCAGGCCTCCTGCAAACAGCCCTGTCCCCGGGAGAGGCCTTATCAGCCTGGTCATCTGCGCCTCAGCAGGCCTGGGAACATGTGTGGTTTGGTGGATTTCCCTGGGAACATCAGCCCCTCTCCTGGGGGTCAGGACGAGGTGGGCCAGGGCAGGGAACTTGACCGGAAGGGAGGCCAGTGGGGGCCGGGGCACGTCCTGCTGGCGCCGACGTGGCCTCCTCCTCCATAGCGGGGTAGGGGGTGATCAGGAAGGGTCAAGTTTCCAGACTCTGTGACATTCCCCAGCGCAGGGAACTTGGTGCCCTGTGTCTGGCTGCCCACCTACTCCGGCAACCTTTGGGCTGATCTTCTCGGGAGCAGCCAGGGCCCCCACCTGCGTCTGGTGGATGGACGTGGTGGCGGGGTGCTGGGGTCAAAGCCGGGGAGCCCATTTCAGGACCATGAGCCATGAGAAGGCTTCCAAGCCTCCGTAATAGCCCTGTGAGGGCCGGGGGGACCCCAGCTCTCCCCAGTTATAAGAACAGAGAGGCCCGCTCCCCATGCTTTGCACAGACTCACTCTCTGGACCCTCCCCATGTCTCCGACCAGGCAGGCCCACTTACTAACCTATCTTAGAGACCAGGAGACTGGGGCCTGAGTGACCTCTGTGCCCTGTGACCGTGTACACACCCTGGGTCTCTGGCTGTGCTGGGATGGCAACTCCGTGCCTCTGTGGTCGTGTCCCCTCAGGAGACCTTCTGCTAAACCAGGGATGGGGGTGGCAGAATTGGGCTCTTCTCAACCAGCACAAAAGTCAGAGAGGACTGGAGGATAAAAATGTCTGGCTCCCGATCCCAGCTCCGATACTTACTGGCTGCAAACCTGGACAAGCCCCGGGTCCCTCTGGGCCTCGCAGGAGACCAGGTGCCCCCTCGTGCTCCAGGCACACCTCCCAGGTCCTTGCCCTGCAGCCGGCTGCTCCCCAGAGAGCCGTGGGCCCACCCTCACTTCTCTCAGATCCGAAGGTGAAGCCACACTCTCTGCAAGCTTCCCTGACCACTTCTGCTCAAACATCCACCTCCTCCATGTCACATCCCTGTCTTGCCTTTGGGATGTCCTGCAATCTAGTAGTGTATTTCACAGGTTTCCCTTGCGTATCACCTGCTGTCCCCACTGGCTGGGCAGCTCCAGGGCAGTGAGTATGTCGCTCCGTCCTGTTCTCCTCCTCCTCCCAGCACCTGGGACGGAGCTCAGCGCAGAGTGAGTTCTGATGCTAGTGAATGCACAGGTGGGTCAGCAGAGTAAGGAGACTAAGAGGCTCTTCTCCCCTTTCCTCTCATGGACCATTGCGCAGTGTCCCCACCTTACTCCTGAAGAGATTGAGTGGGTGCTCACGGCCCATAGACGGTGCTTCCCGGGGTCGTCAGTCTCAGGCCTTGCCAAAACGAGCAGCCCCATTCCTGGGGGGCATTTCATGCTGCCCCCTCCCTTCAGGCGACTGGGTCTAGCCCCTGCTCCCTGGTGGGCTGCCAGACCACCAGCAGGGCCATGAGGGAGCCTGGAGTCCCTCCACCCAGGCACGTGCTCCCTCTGCTGCCCGCCCCTTCCCGGCCAGAGCCCCGTGGCCACAGCCCAGGAGGCAAGGGAAGAGGGCTGCCGTGGGTGTCCTCCGGCTCCTCCTCACTGGAGGGAAGACCTGTGCACGGTCCAGGGTGTGGCGCTCAAGAGGGGGCCGGCCCACTGGCCTTCCTGCCCCATCCACAACTACTGAGTGCCCCAACCCCACCAAGCTTGGTAAGCAAGGGGCTTGTTTTCCAAATCCAGAGACAGAAGAACATCAGGTGTTTGTCCTTGGGAAGTCAGAGCATTGTCATTTCCCGAGCGTCCTGATGGATTATAAGGCCCCCAGGACTGGCCAGGAAGTTCTTACATGGAAGGTGACCACACCCCTGCACCACAGCAGGGGTCTTGTCCTCAGGCATCTTAAAGTCCAGCTGGGCCCCTGAGGGGTAAGGACATACTGCTGAGGCAGTCTCCGGAGGGCATCCTGGAGGAGGAGAGATGGTGCTGTGACTTGAAGGACTTCAAGATGCAAAGGGGTCATGGTCTTCTTAGAATCAGAGGGAGGTGGTTCTGGGGTGGGGGCAGGGTGGTACCCCAGGGTCTGAAGTGGAGCTCCTGGATCAACCGCCAGGGCTCTGAAGCCTAGGGGCCACTTGGTCAAGGTGACAAGCCAAGTAGGGGTCGGGGAGGTGGGGTGAGGTGAGCTGAAGGGTCCTCTTCCCCACTGCCCAGGTGCCCCTGCCTGTCCTGGCCACTCCGTTTGGGGGATGCGCCCTGTCTCCACAGCTCTTCATCACGGTCGCCTTCAGTGTCGGGCCGTAGACATTTGGTCTGTGCTCTCTGCTCCGCATTAGACGGTGGCGATTTGAAGTCCTGACATACACATAGTTAACATGAAATCGGCTTCATTTGGTGTGGCCCAGATCCAGTCAGACCCAGTCACTGCCCACTGGAGGCACAGGAGTGTGCGTGTGTCAGCCGCCCCCACCCGCCGTCGGCCTGAGAACCAGCCTCCGCTGCCCTCCTGCGGGGCCCCGCCCTCTTCCGTGGGAGGCACTCCTCCCGCCCTTGCCTTTTGTCGGGGACCCGTGACTTTTCAGGTGGGTGTGGGCACGTGCTGCTTGTCTGGTGAAGTCCTTGTAATGCACGCTAATTTAATTTTTTTAATCAAGGTAAAATTCACGCACTGTAAACCTTCCCGTTTTGAAGTAAGCAATTTAGTGGCATTTATACATACAAAACGTCGTGCAGCCGTGACGACCAGTTCACAAGTGTTTCCGCACACCCGACCCGTGTGGCTCGGGTGGTCGGAGCATCGTCCCACACCCCGAGAGGTTGGGGTTCGATTCCTGGAAATAAACATTTTCAGAAGGAGGTCCCCCCATATCCATTACCAGTCATTCCTCGTCGCCCCTCCCCCAGCCCCGGCACCACTCACCTGCTCTCTCTGCGTAGGGCTGCCCTTTCTGGACACCCCACGTAAATGGGACCCTGCACCGTGTGGCCTTGTCTGCCGGGCCTCTTTCACTGACATCATGCCTTCAAGGTTTGTCCATGGATCGTGAATCCGTGCTTTGTCCTGTCTCATGACTGAATAACATTCCACCGAACAGATAGACCGCATTGCATGTATTCTTTCTCCTGTAATGGACATCTGGGCCATTTCTACCTTTTGGCTTTCGTGAATAGTGCTGCTGTGAACATTTGTATACGGGTTTGACTTTGAACACCTGTTTCCGTTCTTTTGAGTATATGTTTAGGAGTGGAATCTGCTAGATCAGGCTATTAATTTAATGTTCTTTAATAAGGATATGTAAACCTCTTACTAGGTGTCAATTCAGTGTTGAGAACATCCCAAAGAGGTAGGTGGCATTGGCCCATTTCACAGATGAGGAAATTGAGGTCTGGCAGCTGGCTGGCTAGGATTTGAGCCACATGGACCATGGCAGCTCTTGTTCACACTGAACTGAGGCTGGCGGCTCTGCGGCCACTTCTCAGGGCTCAGGGCCCAGAGCGCTGGCCAGGCCTAGGAGGACTCGCCGTGCTAACCACCCCTCCAGAGGCTGCTGGGTAAACTGAGGCCTCTGTGTCTGTTTTTAGAGACTTGTCACCACAGAACAAACTGGAGGTGGGTGCCTCTCAGTGTCAGGTCCAGCAGCCTAACAGCAGCCTGGGAGCCCCTCGCTGGCTCATGGGCAGGCCAGGCGCACGCCCACCTGGGGTGTCAGAGGGGGCCCTCCCGAGGCCCAGGAGCAGAGGACGGCAGCGTGGGCCCCCCGCCAGCTCCCCTCTCTGGTGCCCAGGCTTCCTTAGAGCCCCTGCTTTCTGCCGATCCCCTCTCCTGCGGGTGGCCGGGTGGCTTGTCCACCGCGCATCAATCACAAGGTCCCGGGCCCAGCCGGGGCCACCCCCAGAAATGCGGTTATCTCCCGGCCACACACGACCGCAGGGCCTGAGGGGCACAGGCGGCTCGGGGGCTTATCTCTGCTGCCTCTTGCTCCCTCCCTGGTCACTCCGAGTCCGACCTTATCTTGGCATTCCGGGCCCTTCCTTTGTCCCCAGCCCTGAGTGGAATGGGGGCCAGCCCCTTTATTGTCTCGGACCCTGGGGACAGGGTTTTCTCCCCTCCCAGGCTAGTCAGCCACGAGGCCCCCGCTGTGAGCGCGTGTGTCTGAGAGGACATGCAGTGACTCCTAAATCTTCCGACAGTGAGACCCCTTGGGCTGGAAAGCTGACCCCTGGGCTCTGGGGAGGCGGGAAGGGCAAGGCCCGGGTTGTCCTGTTTTTGAGCACAGAAGCAGAGCAGGTCAAAGTGCTTCCGAATGAGAGCAGAAACCCTGGAAGCCCTCCTTCTCCACACTGACCCATCTGGGAGCAGGGACAGACCTCCCACCGTCCGACCTGGGGTTGTCACTGGGCCCTTCACTGTGCCCCCCTGGGCCTGGTGTGGGCACACTCAGCTCCCCACACAGGCACCACAGTCCCCAGCACACAAGCACACGTGTGTACTCACACAGGTACAGTCAGACACACACTCACACACAAGTGCACACACACTCCTGTGGTGTCTCTCTCTGACACACACGCCTTCCTTGGCTAGCCTGGGTGACAGCGAGTTTCCTCTGTAGCTGCCCACAGTGGGCCATTCAGGCTTCCCTCTAATTGCCTTGTGGGTGTCTGTCTGCCTGGGGAGGGCGCTGAGACTGGGAGGGGACAGCAGCTGAGTCTTGAGAGTGAGGCTGAGGTGATAGGCGTCTGCCCTTAAAGGAACCCCCATCGAGGGCAGAATGTCATCCAACCGGGGTGGGAGGACCCCACCTACCTCTGGGCGGCAGAGGCACCGTCAGAGCGGGCTGCTGGTCCGCAGGTCCGTAGGCCTGGGGCACGGGGCCACTGCACTGTGTCCTTGGCCCTGAGGCTGTTCTCCTCAATCCTCGGCCACTCCCGCAGGGCTTGGCTGCCACCCTACCCTTGGTTCGGACCCGTTAACGCCACAGTCCCTCCACACTGGGGCCCTTCTTTTCCCCAGGAGCTTCACAGAGCGCCTGGCCTTGAACTCCGGCTCCATGCTCTGCAAAGAAGCAATCAGTGTTGCCTCCTCTCCCAGGTGGGAGCGGGTTCCGGGACGGGAAGGGCACACCTGTGGGGACCCCCCAGCCTAGGCCCCCTGACCTAAGGGCCCAGAGGCCCCCTTTGACCCTTTGAAAGGAGGAAAGTGCCTCGCACTGGCCGAGAACCCCCCTCTGCGAGGACAAAGTGAGGCGCAAGTCTTGGCTCTTTGGAGGGATGGGCTTGGTTCAGAGAACCTTGCTGCGGCCCCAGATGTAGCCAACAGGTGCAGGGTGGGGCTGGCTTCCCACCCCCCAGCTCTGCTGCTTACTTTCTGTGTGGCCTCAGACCATCCTCTCAACCTCTTGGAACTTGCATTTCTGTGCCTATAAACCAGAACTAATATGGCGACCATCCCGCAGCCTCGGTGGGGGCTCACACGCGCCTGCCAGCAGCTCAGCATGGGGCCTGCGGAGGGTAGACACTGAACAAGTAGTCTCCGGTGTTATCGTGAGAAGAGATTGTGCTTCCCTGTCCACCTGCCCCCCGGGCCTCGCTTTTGCTTCCCCTTCGAGCTGGGGCCTGTGAAGGCAGCAGCTCGGCCCACAGAGGGCCGGGCGTGTGGTGGCACAGTCTGGGTGCCCTGCAGCCATCCTCTGCCTCGACCTTGATGAGCTCCGGCTAATTAAGGCCAGGCCCTCCTGAGGGGACACACGCAGTCATGCAGGAGTGACTTGAAACTGGGATGGGGCCTGGGGGGGCTACAGAGCAGGCCTGTCCTAGGCTCATGGGCCTTTGCTATACCTGGGGGCTCTTTGGCAAGTGACCAGTAGAGTGTGGGAGATCAGCCTTTGGAGGAGCCCACTCTGTACCCACTAAGCCAGGTTAGTTGCTGGGCACCTGTCCCCACCCCACCCCAGCCAGCCTGCAGAACTGCTTCCTCTCTTAAAGGTCTTGCTGGCTCCCTGTACCTGCCTCAGGCCCCAGGTTGCTCTGCCAGATGGGAGACAAGCCTGTTCTTGCTGAGGACATCCTTTGTCACATGCTGGGCCCAGCGGGGCAGGGCAGCCTCGGCAGGCGTTTCGGGTGGGCTGCCGCCGGCCGGTAGCTGCTTGTCCGAGGCCAGGAGCCAGGGCCCAGGGGAGAGCACGTCAGCTGCATGCCTCACGGCATGGCCTCCACCGTCACAGTCCGCCGCCCAGATGCCTGGCCGGAGACTCCCAGCAGCGTGGTCGGGGCCCCGTGGGGGACGCTTACTTCCTGCCCCCACCCCTGGTCATCGGCTCCCTCTCCGGTCCCTGTGGAGCATGGCAGGAGGCAAAGCTGAAAGCTATGGCTCAGGTGGACCCGGCAGAGGAGGGGGTGTCCACAGCCCCCTCGCCTGGCCAGTGGCCACCCCCCTCCCTGGGTTGCGCTGGCTGCTGATGGATGATAATGAGACCCGGGGAGTCTGATGAAGTTCATTTGTCACCTGCGTGTGTTTTCGCCTCCCCGCTCTCGAAAGGCAGCTGGTCATCCATCGTGGAGCCTTCAGAGGCCTCGGCGGTAATGGGGTCATAGATCACTCCCTTGTGGAGACAGAGCTGGACAGAGGAGTGGAGCCATTAAGAATGACCGCTGGTGACCCCTGGGGCCAGGATGGCTCCAGCTGGGGCCTACCACGGCCCTGAACTTGGGCGAGGGTAGGAGAGGGCCACAGGAGCTTTTCAGGGTTGGCTCACACTCTGGGGGGCGTGTCGGGGAGTCCAGTTCTTCCTCACTGAGGGGGCAAATCCAGGTGCCCTGAGGGCACACAGAGCAGGCGTCACCGTGCAGGCCTGTCTGGGGCTCCCAGCAGCTGTGTGACAGCTGGCCCTTTGGTCAAAGTCTTTCTGTGATAAGTCAGGGCTGATGGGACACCAGTTCAGACACCACCTGCACCTCCCACCCTGTTTAGGTGGGATTCTCCACGTGCCCCTGGTACCAGTCCAGCTCAGCAGCGCAGACCTGAAATTGCAGCAGACACCCCCACACTGACAGCCCTCCTGCTCAGCAGTGGTAGGGCGGCTGATTCAAAGAGGGGCAGGAGTCCCACCCTGCCTGGTTCAAAGCCCAGCCCCACCGCCTCACTGGCTAGGTAAGCGGGCTCGTCCCTTGTGCTCTCTTGCCTGTTTTTTTTCACGTGTGAAACGGGATGCTAACTAGTGGCGCTCAGTGAGGATGGAACGGCTTGTGATGGTGACATGATTAAGAACAGCATTGGGTATCGAGCCCGACGGAAGTGAGACCTGTTGTTGGTGTCGGCTGCAGCATTGCTGGTTCACAGCGCCAGCTCTGACCCCAGCTGTGTGACCAGCTGGGAGATGCTCGCCCTCTCTGGGCCTCAGTTTCTCCACTCATGAAATGGCAGGAAGGGGTTGTCTGGCTTGTTCATGAAAAGCCTTGGAAGGGAGCCTTCACGAAGTCAGTGCTCTGTGTGATGGGGCTGGAAGTAGCTCCCCCCCCCCCATGCTGTCCTCCTGGGAAGCTTCTTCCGGAACCTTCTGCTGGGGCTCTTGTTAACGGACGTCATCCCCATGAGATGTTGGCGGTGATAAGGGGGCCAAAGCAATCTCCCTAGGCTCCGTTTAAGCAGCCCACCTGCGAGCTTTGGCCAGTGGGCTCTGGGAGGTACCACCATGGTCGCTCCTGCCAGCTGGGTTTCCAGAAACGGGCACCCGAGAGTGGGATGACTGGCCTCTCCCATCTTTCCAAGCCCTGCTAGTGGGGAACCCCAGCTCCTCCCCGAACTGTGGGGGTCTGAGGAGCCAGCCAGCTGCAGGTTGTGAGCCTGAGATCCTTCTCCTGGCCCTTCTTCTGGCCCTTCGGTGGGTGGACGATGCTCTTGGCTTCAGCCAGGACCAGTTAGCACTGTAGTGCTCTTGCTGAGTGAGCACTTGTGTGGGGCCAGAGGCAGAAAAGAGTGGCTCCCGGTCAGGAGGCCGGGACGCAGGGTCTGGGCCAGGCCCATTCACGTGAGCCGAACGCTCCTCTTGGTCTGCAGTGACAGAGCGTCATATGGGACAACTGAGGCAAGAGGTTCTGGGTCCACCAGGGCCACACACAGCGCCACATGCAGGGTCCTCTCGGGTCAGCTCCCCCGCGTTCTTGGCGGTTTGAGGGCGAGCCTCTGGAAGCACTCGACCACCAGGAGAGTCGCTGGCAGGTTCCCACTCCCCGTCTGACCACCGGGTCCCACGCGACGGCTTTGCTGGTTCGGGCCGCCCACCGCAGGCTCTCCGTGCCAGCTGCCCGGGGCCTGGGGAGGACGTGAGCTCCCCTAGACCCTTGCTGGGTCCCGAGCCTGCCAGTTTCCCAGAATTGTCCCTTCCCAGGTGTCCCACCTTCTGCCCACCCTGCCCCTCACCCACCACGCTTGAGCTCTACCAGCCCCGCCCGCATGTTCTCCTGGGGTCCCACCTCTCTTCGTTCTGCCTAGGGGCCTTTGCACTTGCTGTCCTCTTTACCTGGAATGCCCTTTTCCAGGAACTTTGCGTGATTGGCTCCTCCGCCCTCAGGCCTCGGCTCAAACGTCTCCTCCTCCCCGAGGCCTTTCTGGGTCACCAATCTGACTGCCTCCCCCAGCGAATCGCTCACTCTCATTTCTCCTTGATTTGCTTTCTTCCTCATACTCAACACTAATTATCCAAAATTGTCTTGTTCATTGATTCCTGTTTGTGTGTTGTTTTAATCTCCCTGAGCTAGAACATATGCACTGTGAGAGCTGTACATCTCGGGTTCGCCAGTGTGTCCCCAGAACATGGGACCGAGTCCGAGGCTGAGTAAATTCTTATTGGCTGCACAGATGGGTGAATGGAAGGACAGACAGGTGGATGGAAAGAAGGAAGGACTGACATGTGAACAGATATTTGGATGAAAGGGAGGATACTTGGGTGGATGGATGACTTGCTGGGTGGGTGGGTGGAAGGGAGGAAGAAAAGGTGAGAGGAGAGCAGACAGCATCTGGACGTCTTTGCTTTCCCCGGGCCGCTTCTGCCCACTGAGGGTCAGTGGGAGGCAGCCGGTGGCTCCCTGCGGGAGCTGGGTCACGACAGGGCGGTGAGAAGACGGGTCAGATGAAAAAGCTCCAGGCAAGGTCACTGGGGTGTCACAAGTCCTACGAAGGGGGGGGAGGCTCTGCGACACCGAGGGCTCTCTCTGAACCTTCAAATGGCCGTTGCTGATCAAGAACAGGAACTCAGTTCCGGAGGTCTCCCAGCCGTCCGGCTCCAGTCAGGGCTTGTCTTGCCGCGTCCGAAGCTGTCTGGTTGAGCAGAACCTCCTAGGAAGCTGCAGGGGTCATGTGGCAAGCAGGGTGTGTGGTGGGAGCTGTGCAGTCATGTGCCATTTGCATCAGATTTGCATGCAGGTGGTGTCAGACCTGCTCAGGGCTCCTTCAGGGGAGCATGTCTCTGCTTTTCTTCCTCCACCCCACCCACCGTTTGTCACTGTCCTGGAGACCCTAAAACAGGGAGGAGGACACCTGCTCTGCTGGCTGGGCCTCCAGGGTCCCTCTTCTGTGTAAGGGGAATGACCCTGACCAGTCATCACGCCCTTCCTGCTGACGCCTCCACTTGTATTAACGGTGGAGTCCTCACAACCTGTAGGGTGTGTGCTTCCATTGCCCCATTTTACAGAAGAGCAAACTGAGGCCCAGAAAAGGGCGTCACTCACAAGCCACTGTGTGGTGGGTGGGCCTGAGCTGAGCGCTTTGTGTACATTGGGCGCTGAAGTCCCACAAAGACACACAGGGTTGGGCTCGTAGCCTGTTTTACCCATGAGTAAATGGAGGTGCTGCAGGGGCCTGTGCAGGGACAGAGGGAGCAAAATGCCAGCAGCTGTGCTTGGGGGTGCACCGAGATTCATCCTCAGGTTGACCCCTGTGTCCCCAAAATCTGGGACCATTGCTGGTGCATAGTAGGTGCTCAATAAACACCAAGTGACTGGAGCTTTGTGAGGTCACAGGCACACCATTCCCAAGTGACCACGGGGAAGGCCCAGCAAGGGGAGGCGAGGGGCCCTTAGGCAGCAAAGCTAGGGTCAGAGCCCTGCAGAGTGGGGGGGCCTGCACCCCGGCGGGCAGGCCAGGCCGCAGCCTGGTGAGGGCAGCGAGTCCCCTTTGAGTCCTAATCCCAGGAGCCAGTTTTGTGTCCCGTCATATAACAATATGATAGGTTAGGGTCAAGCTGTGGTCCCATAACTTGTTGGAAGACATTTCAGAACAATAAAGGTGTCTGGCTTTATATCTGCTCATATTTTATCCTGGCTTCGGCCTCTCCTGCTTACTTGCCTTGGATTTACTGTGCATGTATTTTTAACGGGTTGAAGTTTGACACCAGTGTTCCCCTGTGGTGCCTGTCCCCCCACAACCGCCTCAGGGAGCCTGGCCCGGAGCCGCCGCGCTGGCCTCCGCCTGCTGAAATATTTACCTCCAGGCTCCTGTGACAGCCGGGGCTGGCTCCTGAAGCAAAGGTTATTGGACTGCGAATGTTATGACATTACATTTTGTGTCTGCACTCTCGAGACGCGAGATGCTGGCAGAATGCTAAGCTCTGGGCTGGGCCAGGCGGAGAGCAAGGCCCCACGGGAATTGATAGCGGTCCACTTTATTACAGAGCCTTCACGGCCCGCCGCTGGCGCCCCTGGAGTTGACAGAACAAGGGCGCCAGCCTCCCCGGCTGGGGCTGCCTAACTGGTTTGATGCTGTCAGCCCCCCCGGCCCCCCCCCCCCCCCCCGCCCCCAGCTGTCAGCCCAGCGCACTCCAGTGGGGCTGGGATGGGACAAGCAGACCCACACGGCGCAGTCAGCGCAGCGACCAGCACGGGGCTGAGTGCATTCTGGGCACTGCGCTGAGCGCTTTAGGTTTGTAAATGCTTTTTGCGCACAGCCGCCCTCTGTGCGGGCCCCTTTCAACCCTTTTGTCGGTTGAAGAAGCCGAGGCCGGGAGATTTGTGGCTTGTGGAGGAGCGTCCTGGGGTTGCCGTGACGAAAGACCACAGACCGGAGGGCTCAGAACAACAGAAATGTATCCTCTCACAGCCCAGAGGCCAGAGGCCTGAGATCCAAGTGTCGGCGGGGCCACCAGCCTCCGAAGGCTCTAGGGGAGGAGCCTTCCTGCCGCTTCCCGCTCCTGGGGGTTCTGGTGCTTCTTGGTGATCCTTGACTCGTGGCCGAATCTCTCCTGTCCCTGCCTCTGCTTTCACACGGCTGTCTTCCCTGTGAGCGTCTGTGTCCAAATTTCCGCCCCTCCCCCTTTTTAAAAAAAGATGTGATTTATTTTTTAGAGAGAGAGGAAGGGAGGGAGAAAGAGAATGAGAGAAACATCAATTGGTTGTCTCTCACGTGCCCCCAGCTGGGGACCTGGCCCGCAATCCAGGCATGTGCCCTGACTGGGAATCGAACTGGCGACCTTTCCGTTCTCAGGCTGGCAGTCAGTCCACTGAGCCACAGCAGCCATGCCCGAATTTCCCCTTCTTATAAGGATACCAGGCATTAGATTAGGTCCACCTTGATCATTTTAACTTGATCACATCTGCCAAGACCCTATTTCTCTGTGAGGTCACATTCTAGGTAGACCTGAATTTGAAGGGGACGCTATTTGCCCCAGCAAACTTGTCCCAGGTAAGTGTAGTAGATTTTGGGGTTGCGGCCAACCTCTCCTCCACCTAACCCAGAGTTTCGAGAGTTCCATACACAGCCCCCCTCCCACCCCCGCCACCCCACCATAGCTTCTGGATCTCCTGTGGTCCCACTGAGGGCAGGAGATTGATGTCCCAGGAGAAACTCCTCCCCAAGGAGGAAAGGCGCTGCTGGACAAAGACCCCATCCTCGTTGTCCTCAGAGACACTCGTCTTGGAGGGTCCCCAGCAGGATCACCTGACACGGCCCCTTTGTTGATTCTGCTCAGTCTCACTGCTCCACTCCCTCACTTCTTAGAAGTTCCAAATAAACTTCTTTTTTTTTTTTAAGACTTTACTTACTTATTTTTAGAGAGAGGGAAAGAGAGGGAGAGAAACAGCAATGTGCGAGGACGTGCGAGAGACACATGGATCAGTTGCCAGGGACCACACCTGGGCCCCTGGCCCGCAGCCCAGGCCGGTGCCCTGCCTGGGAGCCCAACCAGCGCCTTTCAGTCCGCAAGCCGGCACTCAGGCCCTGAGCCGCACCAGCCAGGGCCCAGATAAACTTCTTGTATCTGAATCCTGTCTCGGGCTCTGCTTCTGGGGGAACTCAAATTAAGACGATACAAATAATAACAAAAGGGCCGATGGCATCGACCCGTGTGAGGCAGGTAACTCGTTTAATGCCTACAAGCAGCCCGGGGGGTAAGGCTGCCAGATCTAGAAAAGAAAAACAGAACGGATAAACAACAAATACTTTTTTGTACAGGAATGGCCTGTATAACACATGGGATGTACTCACCCTAAAACTACTCAGTGCCAGGGGCTGGGGGAGGGGAACGACTGCGAGTGTGGACAGAGCTTCTTTTTGGAGTGATGAATATTTTCTAGGGTTGCATGTGACAGGATATTCTGTGAATATACTAAAAATCATTGAATTGCATGCTTTAAATGGGTGAATTATTCACTATATGAGTTAAATCTTAATAAAGCTCTTATATTTTAAAATGTATTTGCTATTTATCTGAAATTTATATTTCACTAGACATCCTGTATTTTATCTAGCAATCTTGGTAGGGCGTAGGTTCTTCCACTGTCCCCAGTTCACAGATGAGAAAATTGAGGCCCAGCCAGATAGCCAGCAAGTGGTAGAAGGGACCAGAACCCAAACAGTTGGCATCCTTAACCATTGGGGAGCGTTGCCTCTGGGAAGCCTGCAAATTTCCTGGGGACAGAGCCTGAGGCCAGAAGGGGGTGACTGTGTCCAAGCCGACTGACCCTGGCTGGACTGGGAACCCCTCCTGTACCCAGAGGGGACCATGTGACTCCGCACAGCTGCATGCTAGTGGGACTGGCTGAGCCTGGGCTCCCCCACTGTCTGCCTCTTTGGGCTCAGCCTCCTCCTTTTGACAGGCCTGGTCAGAGGAGGGAGGGTCAGCTGCATGGTCTGCTCAGACCTTGCTGCTGCCGCTGCCGCTGCCACTGCCACTGCCAGCACTGGGCCTGCAGTCATTGCTTCTAACAGGCGCAGCTGAAGTGCCGCAGCTGCCTCCTACCGAAGGATGCGGCGTGAGCTTCAGCCGTGTCTGGGCCCCCGGCTGCTCGGGCACAGAGCGGGCCGCTGGTCTGCACCATGACCTGATGTCTGGGATTGAGAGGTCACCCTCTGGAGTCCCGCTAGGGGTTATGTCGGTGTCGCCATCCCTGGAGCACAGTAGGTGTGTAATAAGCATGGAGGGAATTGAGTCGCTCCCTCTTGGAGCTGAAGAGCTGCCGAGGCTGCCGCGAGTGTTTTGTTAACATCGTTTTACAGAGATGACTCCCGAGGCCCAGAGGGCCATCTGTCACTGGCTGAGACAGGTCTGGAATCTTCCGGAACAGTTTTCTTCAGGCTGCTGTGTGATTTGCAGTCCCACGGAGACCTCGGGGCCCGTGCCCGTGAGACAGCAATGGGCTCCAGGGCTCTGATCTTTTCAGGGCTTCTGGTCCAGAGCCAGGCCATTCTTCCGCCTGGCAACTGCTTCTGAGCCACGGAGTTTGCAGTGGCCTCACCCAACCCATCCTTTCGGCCCCTGGGAGGTGGGTCTCATTGCCGACCGGATGTGGGGGGCAGCAGGGGCTTGGCTGCCAGCCTGCCCCCAGGCCCTGTCGTCCTGTCTCAGGCCCCCTGGGAAGTGCTGGGTTTGGGGAGCAGACCACTCGCCTGTAGACAGCAGTGAAATGCACTTCCCCCCCTGCCCCACGAGGGGCACTCCCCACACTTCTGCCAGTCTTCCTGGGAGTAAGGGAATTAATGAAATGCCACTGTCCCTTGCATCCGGCTGACAGTCCTGGCTGTTGGCTGCTGGCTCTGGGGGTTAATGGTTGAGCTTTGCTTTTCTCCTGGGAAAATGAATATTTAGTCATAGGCAAGGGGCGCCAGCTGTCGGGTGGTCCAGGGAGGTTCCCACTCTACCTGATGCCCACAGACATCTGTGAGGGTGGGAGCCGGTGAGGGGTGGCAGGAGAGGAAAGAGGTCAAGGCCTGAGAAATTAAACGTTCATAAATGTAGGCCTGGCGCTCGCAAAGTAGGGCAAAGCCATTAGCGCTCATTAAAGTTTAATACCTGTTGGGGCTCCAGCGCCCCACTGGACACCGCTCTAATTTGACGGGTGTAGGGAGGGAATTCTCAAACACTTGCAGAGGGTGCAGACCGGCCTTCCTCGGGTTAACATGAAGAGGACGATCGGGCTTTGAGTTTCGCCCTCAAGCCGATGATTTGGTGGATCCTTGGGATAGCAGTTTTGAGGGGTCTGCCCTTGGGACCTTCTCCTGCATCTGCTTCGTGGGTTGCTGGGTTTGTCTTGGACAGCTGCTCTCCTCCCTCTCCCTCTCTCACCCCTTGCATCCCTTTACCTGAAGCAAACTGAACCTTTCTGGTCCTGTTTCCCATTGCCTCCAGAAGGCCAGCCTTCCCCGGGCCCCTAGAACTCCCTTTGCGTAGGCCCCAGGTCCTGGGCACCATCGCCGGGCTCAGCGTGGGCCCGGCCCGGGCACCCGGAGGTTCAAATAGGGGCAGGCTGGAATATCCTGGAAGGCTCCCTAGAGGAGGTGGTGCTCAAGTTGGGCCTCAAAGGGTGTGCGTGTGAATCAGCCAGTGGAGGAAAGCAGGTGGGCATTCTCAATTGGGGTGTGTGCGCCTAGACACCTTGAAAAAGTGAGGCTGAAGGTTCCGGCCACAGCAAGATGGGCGATGAGCAGGAAGGAAGGGTCTGGGGCAAGTTGGAGCAGGCCCTGAAGGCCAGGCTCAGAAAGGGAAGGAAGAAGCTAAGATTATTACATTCCTGCCGTGCACCAGGTTCTTCTCCGTGAGAAGGGCGGCATGAACTTCCCCTTTTACAGGTGGGCAAACCAAGGCCAGAGAGTGGGCCCGTGGGCCCAAGGAGGGAGCAGGAATGTGAAAGGACGTTCCCGAGCCTGCAGGCTGGTTGGGCTGGACATAGGCTGGCGCGTTCACTGGCCACAGATGTCCTCTCAGTGGACAGCCCAGCTCTGCAGCCCTGGCTTTGGGCCTGGCGCCGTGCCCAGCCCTCCCCACAGCAGCTCCAAGCCGCCCTTCTCACCAGGGCTTCTAAGAAAACCCTTCACATCTTTCGACTCGCCCTTAATAGATGTTCCTTCCATCTGTCACCTCTGCCCTCCCCTGCACACACGCTCCAGGGACCGCCCAGAACAGCTCCTAAATCGTCACCGCCTGCCTCCTCCGGCTTCCTCCTGGCCACGCCCTGCCCTCTCTGGGCCTCAGCCCCTTTCCCAGCCTGGCTGGGAGCAGAGCAAGCCCAGAATAGACCAGGGGAGAAAGGAAAACCACAGACATCCAGGCCCTGAAGAAGGGGCGTTTCGGGGGAGTCCTACAGGACTTGGGGTCTCCCAGATTAGCGAGAGCCCGTGCCCAGGGCGGCACTGCCGTCCGGCTCCTATGTCCACTGAGCGTCGGGGTGCTCTGGGGTTTTTCCTCCTTTTGCCCCTGGGCTTTCTTCCTCTAGAACGTTCTCTCAGACATCGATAGGGCTGTGGAGAGCATCCTCTGCGAGCTGGGCTGCAGTTGCCAGCTCTAGTCCATGCTGCTCTCCCATAGCCCATATTCTACGGTGGAAAACCCACTCGGACCCTGTGAGAAGAAGGTGGGGTAGGTATACCCACCCCTCCTGCTGCCCAGTGTCCCCAAGCCTGGGGGGAACGCACAGCCTCTTCTGCGCCAACTCAGGCGCTTGGGGCGGAGCGGAGGGTGGCTGGGAGTGGGCGGGCGTAGCTCGTGTTGAAGGACAGGAAGGCCCTCATGCAGACAGGCCCCGGCTTGAGCTGCAGAACAGAGCAGATTTGCTGTAACTGTGATGCCAAAACACTTCCGATCATTTTTCCTCCCTCTTCCCTCCACCTACTCCCAGTCTGATATGGGAGGAGCCACCCCCTGTGCCTCTCCACCCCTGCGGTCTGCCAGTACCTTCCGGTGCCAGGCAGCTGCCAGAGGTAGCTGCCCACTGCTGGACACTGGCTGAGGAAATCAGCTGGCCCAGGGCCTGGGCAGCTTCCTCCTCTCCCAAGCTTGGAAAGCAGGGGCTGTGTGCAACTCAGGGTGTCCCGGCCGTTTCCTAGTTCTCCCAAGGGGCCCACCTGGGACCAGGCCCCTTGGAAGTCACTGGGGCCGGAAACTAGGAGTGGCTTCAGAGGAGGCCACATCCGGAATGCTTTAGCACTGGGCTGCTGCCTTTGAGGTGCTCGTTTCCTGTCTGGGCCAAAGATAGGGTGCCCTCTCCAGGGAGCCTGTGACCCCGCAAGGCTTGGGAATGTCAGAAGAGAGAGAGCAGAGAATAAGGACAAGAAATTGGAGAGAGGGGCTCCCTCTCCAGCTGGCTGAGCAGTGGGGGAGAGGGGAGAGGCCGACAGGCCGGGGCCTCCCAGCTCCCTTTCTCCCTGTGACATCCTGCTGGTAGGAGAGGGGGTAACGCTTGGTTTCTCACACACTGGGGCAGGGGTTCAAATGCCTTCTCTCGGCCCTGTGGCAAAGTGGAGGTTTTTCTCCCCTTTCCCAGGCAGGGAAGTAAATACTGACTCAGAAAGGCAGAGCACTGGACCCAGAGCCATGTGGGAAGACTCCTGAGTGTGCGAGTCTGCCCCGCAGGCGGGCGCCTGGTGCTGGGTCTCCCTGCACCTCCCTGCCAGGAGCTCATGACCTCTGGTGGCCGGGCGTGTGGAGGGTCTAATTTTGGAGACAGAGGGCTCCTCCACAGTTCTGAAGCTGTCACATCTGAACTCACGAGGTTCCAAAGTCACCTTCCAGGCAGGGAGCCTAGCTTCTGACTCAGCCCCCAGGGCTCTCTGGAGCTTCTGGCAGCGTGGGCGGCACCACCTGGTGGCCGAGCAGCCGGCTGGCCCCGCTCAAGGACACCGTCAGCTTCACACCCTGGTCATCACCACACCCGCTTCTCTGAGGACTTGTCAACTTCGGGCTTAGGGACTGAAATGACACGGAAGGGGCCCCTCTAGCAGATCTGTTTTTAATTAAGGCATTTCCCCTGGGATCCTCTCCTGAAGCCCTCACAGAAGGAGGCACGAGGTTTCCAGAAGCAGATGTCTCCTGGAGAGCTGGGCCACCCCTGAGAATAACCTTTACAAGTTCCTGAGGCCCTGCCCCTCAGACCAGTTCTTCAGAATCTCAGGGTGGCAGGTCCCAGGCAGGCAATGGTGCATTTTCAAGCTTCAGGATGATTCCATGTGCATCCTGGCACGAGCCCCAGGCCCACTGGGCACTTGAGAGCACCCTGGAGATGGCGCTTCAGGAACTGGTGTCGCCCGCCTGTGTCTCGGTGTCCTCATCTGCAAAATGGGGATGGCCGTGAGGATTAAATGCGTCACTACATGGGAGTAGCAGGCTCCTGCTGGGTACGTGGAGGGACTCAGGCAGAGGCGTGGGACTCTGTCCCACCTGGGTCAGGAGGTGGAGACTTGGAGGCGGCCAGGCTGGGTCCAGGCCTGTTTACTGAGCACCTTCTGTGTGCCTGGTGCTTCCCTGGGCACAGGGCACACAGCAGTGAATGAAACATAGCCCCTGCCCTTATGAGGTGCACATTCTAGTGTGTTTGGAGAAGGAACAAATGAGGAATATGTGAAAAGCTCCTAGAATAGCCCTTGCAGGTGGGAAGCTCTCCCCTGACCCCGTTCGCAGGATTGCTAAGAGGAATCTGGCCCGCAGGCTCACCAGTGGTCCAGCTCCAGAGGGCTTTGCTCAGGAGCAGCAGACACAGAACGGGCTAAGTCACACTTGCAGGTGGCAGCCCCTGAGCAGGCCCAGGGCGAGCCCTGGGCAGCTTCCTGCAGGGGCTTCATGTTAAGGCCACACTGAGCCTCTGACTGTCAACAACTGTGCCTTTGTCACCAAGCCAGCACCTTGAATAATTAATACCAGTTCTTCAAAAGTCTAGAAGAAAATACAGAATGATCCACCAAAGTTTCCGCCAGCCCTCTCCACTCTGCTGAGGTTTTGAGATCATCAAAATATGGGAAAACAAGCCCTGGCCGGTGAGGCTCAGTTGTTGTTGTCCCACAAAGTGAATGGTTGCAGGTTCGATTCCTGGTCAGGGCACATGCCTAGGTAGTAGGTCTGGTCCCTGGTCGGGGCGTGTAGGGGAGACAATCATCGATGTCTCTCTCTCTCGCATCAGTGTTTCTCTCTCCCTCTCTCTCTCCGTCCCCTACCCTCTCTCTAAAGTCAATACAAATAAGCAAGTCCTTGGGTGAGGATTTAAAAAAAAAGACATGGAAAAACAAGGTGTGTGTGAGGGGGTATGTATGTCTGTGTGCGTGGTTATATATCTTGTGTCTGTGTAGCTGTGTGTATGTGATTATGTATATGTACACATCTCTGTGTATGTTTAGGTGGTTAGGTACCCTGTATGATCGTGTGCCCGGTTATATGTCTGCGTATGACTGTGTATGTCTCTGTGTCTCTGTGGTTGTATATCTCGTAGGATTGTATCTGTGTGTGGCTATGTGTGATGGATATATCTGTGCGTGAGCATGTGTCCCTGTGCAGTTGTATGTGTGAGGCGTGTATTTATGTGTGTCTGTCATGTGGCTGTGTATCTTGTGTGGTTGTGTATTTGTGTGTGATGGTATGTGAATATGTCTCTGTGTGCCTGTACGTGTGATTGTATGTCCGTGTGCTTGGGAGGGGGTGTAGCAGAGACCTAGCTTTGACCATGCAAACACCCGTGTGTGAGAGGAGGGGGGCCTGAGGCCTGGTTTGAATAACCAAATCAGTGAGGGTGCAAATCTAGGGACCCTGCGCTCCAATTGGCCCCAGAGACCGACCCCAGGATCTCTCTGTGTGGAGTCCAAACAGTGACCATCTGAATGCGGAGGAGGAGGACCCAGGGCTCAGGAGCTTCAGTGTTCTGAGCCCCAGCGGGGTGGGCACAGTCGCTGGGGGGGAAGCCAGTGGGAGCCCCACCCAGGCAGGAGAGGGAGCAAGACGGGTGTCATGCATTATTCAGCAGCTCCTGATTTCACATTATTCTCCCTGATACTTTTACAACCTGTCAGTAAATAAAAAGATTCTGCATTATTTATAGAAATGGAGCAGAAGTGGCCTCGACGATTTAGTATTGTTATTATTAGGGCGTCCCTAGGACCACTGGATGGGGTGGGGTAGGTGGGGCACTGGGCGGGGAGAGTGAAGGAGGCCGCTGCCCCTGCCAGAAGGGGCCCCATTTGCTTTGTTGACCTCAAGGGGGTACACGATTGCCTTCCTTTGGGTGCCTCTCCAGAAGCCAGGCGCCGGGTGAAGGAGCTGGCCCAGAGACAGGAGTCCTACCTGGCTGGCACGGGCTCCTGGTTGGGAGGCGATAACCAGTCCTGAAAGCGGTGCCCCTTCCACGCGTAGGTGGCCAAGGTGCCACTTGCGCAGGCCTTCCGCTCAGTGGCCATGGCTGTGGGCGCAGGTTGGTGGGAGTGGCCTGCCCAGGTTGGATGAGAGACAGGGAGGTGGGAGCACCTGGAGGCTGAGTGCTCAGGCAGGTGCTGGGGAGCATGCAAGAGGCTGTAATTACCGGCGAGTGTTTATGGAGCACCTACTCTACGCACGTGGCACTGCACACGTGGTCGAGGGGCAGGGCATGCCTTCCAGGTAGTTATTGCATTTGGCCTGTCCCTCTGTCTTCAGATTGTCAGGGCTCTGGAAACGGCAGCTGCAGATGGGTCGGGCCCTGTGGGCATGCCCTGGTCTGGGTGTCTCATATTTCCCAGTCCCCTTTGCAGACGCTGAGTCCCCCTGAGTGCTTTCCCCTGGAGAGTCCTTAACATTCTAGGCGTTAGCATTTAGCACGTGTCGCTGGATCCAAAGGGCTTCTACTGGCTATTAAAGCAGTGTTTCTCAGTCTAGGTTCCGGTTCTCTACCAGAACTTTTAAACTTTGTGCTCTCCACATTTATGGCCATCTAAATATAAATTACATGCGCATATTCTGGTTACCAAATAACCACCCTTCCCACAGGCATTTCCGGGCACTCGGAGCCTGTGTCTGCATGCAGTCACATCGGCGCAGATGTCCCCTCTGGGGACAACAGCAAGTGCTTCATGCTGCATTTCTCGAAACTGGAGCCCAGATGTGTTGAGTGTGTGACCAACTTCTCACAGTCCCCAGACCCCACGTCTGAGAATATGGGCCCAGAGAAGGCAAGAATCCTATGCCATTTATCTGTAAGCCCAGCTTCCAGCACATAGTAGGTGCCCTCTAGTGTCTGGCATTGATTTGGTTAAGAAGAACTCTCCGTGGCTGCCTGGTGGGAAGGCGAAATGAGCCAGGGGACACCGAGACCAGGAAGTGGCCTGTCATCAGGGCCATGGTGTTTTCCCAGCTGAACCCAGAGGTGCGGAGCGGTCCAGGGGAGATACCGATTAGAGAGTTGGTTATGCAGGGGAGACGGGAGTGGGCCTGGAAGGAGTGAGCCTGGTCCCAGATGCGGGAGGCCAGCCTCCCAGATGAGAATTCTGGCTGGGACGGGCATGGTCGATGGAGAGCCGGTGCCAGGCTGAGCCCACAAGAGCTTGGGTTGGGAGACGGGCGTGTGAGCGAGGAGACAGGCCCTGCAAGCTAAACTGAGGGTGAGTTGTGAAACCACAGGGCTGTGCATCCCAAAGAGAGTGTCCCTGGGAATGTCTGGCTGGGTGCATTAGCTGTAGATTGCTGCGTAACAAATTACACCCAAATTTAGCAGCTCCAAACAGCATTTATTATCTCACAGTTTCTGCATGTCAGAATCTCTGAAGAGCTTCATGGGGGTCTCTTACTTCAGGAGTCCTCACAGGCTGTGGTCTAGCGATCAGCGGGGCCACAGTCTCATCTCAAGGCTCACCGGGAAAGGACCACTTCCCAGTTCACTCACGCAGTTATTGGCAGGATTCAGTTGGACCCCGGGCCTCAGTCCCCTGCTGCATGTTGGCTAGAGGCCACCCTCGCTTTCTTGCCACATGGCCCTCTCCCACGTGGCAGCTTTATTGAAGTGAGCAGGCCAAGAAGGCAGGAGAACATGTGCCAGCAAGAGAGGGCGTGCGAGACGGAAGTCACAGTCTTTGTAACCTAACCTCAGAAGTGACATTCCATCACTTTTGCCATTTTCTGTCCAGTAGAGGCCAGTCCCTGGGTCCTGTGCACGCTGAAGGGGCATGCACACCAGGAGGTGGGGGCACGGGGGCCCTGTCCAAGCTGTCCCAACACTGGGTGTGACGAGAACAAGTGTTCCGTTTGTGGTGTTAATGCATGTATCTTGTGATCAAGGGAAGGATAAAATTATCAGTGTTTCCACAGAAAGGCCTCACGGGGAGTCAATAGAGATCGGAGGGACTGTTACCTAAGGAACAGTGACAGTGTCTGAGCACCAGCAAGGTCAGGGTGTGTCCCCTTGGCTTCCATAGGGAGGGGTATTAGGGAACTGGCTGCACTGGGTGCAGGGCAGAGCAGGGGAAGGGATTCACCCTAATTCTCAAAAATGTGCCCCAGCCCCAGCTCTGCATGCTGGGCAGCCCCTTTCTGCCTCCACGGGTCCAGGAGCTCTCTGGGGGCTGGCCCAGGGGGTAGTCCGGGAACACTCCTAAGAAAGCTGCCCAGGGTGTCCGGGATACCACACCATTGGCTGGAACTCTGGTTGTCAGGTTCGGCTCCATCACTCGCCGATCCCAGTGCAAGGTGAAAGTCAGTGTTGCCTTCCCATGGGCCTGCCACCCCGGGCCATGGTAGAGCGGTCACTCCCAGGGATCCCAGCCTCTACCCTGGGATGTGCTGGGCACCTGGGTTGGGGTTGTAGCAGGGACCAGGGGTGGAGGTGATGACGGAATGTGAGCCTCCCCATGCCCACCGTCAACCTGGTTGCTGCTCTAGGAGGAGCGCCGGGTGGAGGCGCAGAGAGGCTGTGGGAGGCTGGCCCACCGCTGATCTGAGGCTTCAAGCTCCAGTGCATACTGTTGTCCCAGTGAACCTCACTAATGAGGCACAAATCCAAAGGTAAAATTGTTAAGAATATGCCCTGGCTTGCATGGCTCAGTGGTTGAGTGCCGGCCTGCGAACTAAAGGGTCACCGGTTCAAGTCCCAGTCAGGGCACGTGCCTGGGTTGCAGGCCAGGTCCCCAGTAGGGGGTGTGTGAGAGGCAACCACACATTGATGTTTCTCTTCCTCGATTTCTCCTTCCCTTCCCCTCTCTAAAAATAAATAAATAAATCTTTTTAAAACACACAATTTTAAGATGGTGATCACAGAGCACTAAATTTCAAGCACTAGACGCTTTGGAACAGGTGGCCCTGAAAGTGTCCTGGGACGGCCATGACAAATGAACTTGGTGGCTTAAAACAACAGACATTCACTTTCTCACAATTCTGGAGCCAGAAGCCCAGAATTAGCATCACTGGGGTGTAATCCAGACCCCGCCTTCCTTGGAGGCTCCAGGGGTCCGTCCTGCCCCCTGCCAGCGTCCGGGAGCCGCTGGTGCTCCAGGCTTGTGGCCGCCTCACTCCCCTCTTTAAGGCCAGCCTCTTCTTCCCTCCGCCTCCTCCGTCTTCCCGCGGCCTCTCCCCTGTGTGCACGTCACAAGTTCTCTCTGCCTCCCTCTTTTTTTACAGTGAGAAACGTAGACTTGGGTGCATCAAATAAAATCAGTTTCTGGGAGAAATGCCTCCCTCTTCTAAAGGTGCACATAGGCACACCCAGGTAATCCAGGCTGACCCTCCTAACTCAGGTTTTTAGCGTCCTTCTGCCTGTAAACATTCCTGTTTTGTTTTTATTTTCCAACGTATAAGGTAACACATTCACCAGTTCCGGGGCTGGGACGGGCACGTTTCTGGGGCCGTCATCCCGCCTACCCAGGACCCTGTGCCACGCACCTGTGAAGGCAGCCCTGCTGTTTGTTCAGGCGAGGGCTACAAAGCTGAGCCTTTGACAACACGTATGAAGTCAGAATTCTGCTCGTGAAAGGCCTGGCTCCTGGAAGATTCCACGCTGCTGCTGCTGCCGCCGCCGCCGCCGGAAACCCACAGGGAGCACCCCTCCCAGCCCCTGCTGCTCTGCTTGCCTCATGGCTGACCCTGGGGTCAGAGTGTGCTGGCTCTCACTTCAAAGCCCTGTGTTTCCATGTGCCCGGCCAGCCCAGTGTGAGACTCAGTGGCTGTTGTACTTCAGTGGGTAGCTGGTTCCCTGGCCCAGGAGCACAGGGCCAGGCCTGGGAGTCTGCATTCTCACAAACTCCGCAGAGATGCCACCCCACCCCGGGCAGGAGCCCCTGCCTTCTGAGCACCTAGACATGGAGGTTGAAGCAGGGAGCCTGGGGGCTCCTGTGTCCCAAAAGGGCATGCCTGTGGAGTGGGAAGCTGGGAGTGGGAAGGAGGCGCCCGTCGGGGGCTGGGAGAGAGGGGAGATGAATGGCTTCAAGGGTTTCTACCGGGAGGAAGGCATGTTGCCGAGGATGCGGAGATAGATGGCACCGTCTTCCCCCGCTGTCCTTCCAAGGACGGCAGCCCCCTCGCCCAGCTGAGCGCGCAGGGCCATCTTCCATCGTTAGCGTCGGTGGCCCCTGACGTCGGGGTGGCGGTGCCCACTGGGCCCTGGGGTTCCCAGTTTCCAAACTTCCTTGCGGTCACATCGATGAAATCGCTTTCAGTACATGTATTCTGTGCTGCAAACAGGGCCAGGAACCGCAGGCTCACGGCTGTGTGTGTGGGAAGAGACGCGCAGGGTCTGATTGTTACGGGAGCTTTATTAACTCGGAAGAACGTCACAATGGCACAGCCATGCACATATACATACATGTACCAGTTACATACATGTACCACTGTCTTAACGGGCTTTGTACTGTATAAAACTTCCATACGTCAAGAAAGCTAGTATTTCGGGAACTGCATTAATTGCCAAATGACAGGTATAGTCAAGTGTTCCTCAAACTTTTGTGTGAATCAGCGGTCCCTGGCCTTTTTGGCACCAGGGACCAGTTTCATGGAAGACCAGGTCGGGGAGTAGGCGCAGGAGGGGGAGGGAGGCAGAGCTCAGGCAAGCTTTGCTTGCAGGCGGGTCCCTAACAGGCCCCTGTCCGCAGCCCCGGGGGTTGGGGGCCCCTGCTGTAAATGACCCAGAATGTGAATTTACATCATGACCCTGGCCGCACACGCACCCATGGGCCCTTGAAACAACGCTTGAGGGACTCAGGTATTTTCTATTCGGTTTTGTGCCAGGGAAACAGAGATTCTTGCACCACCCGCAGACGATTCCGCAAGCCCCCGTGGGTCTCAACTCGCAGTTTGAACAACGAAGGTGTGAAGGCGGGTGCCACAGGGCTTCGGAGCCGGGAGAAACCCATTGACTAGATGTGCACAGATGTTAGCACAACTTAATTTTTATACTGGAAAACCTTGTCTTCGCAACCCTTGTGTCCCCCTAAGGAGATGTCAACGTAGAAAGTGCTAAATAAAATGCTAACGATGAGTGAGCGAACAGATAACAACTGAACGACAACACGGCCCGCTGTGCAGCCAGCAGGTTCCAGGTGCCAGAGGTGCCCGGTGCCACACCGAACTCACGTCCTAGGGACAGAGCTGGCAGACTGGGGCAGGCAGTGACCGGGTCCCCAAGCCAGGCTCCCAGCCCCAACGCCCAGCGAGACAGACGGCCAGCTCCCTGGCGCCACCTCCCCACCAGCCACGGGCCCCAGCAAACCTTTCTACGGCGGCCGGCCTCTGTTGACCCTGCCGCTGGGATCTGCAGTTTGGAAGAAGATTCATTTGCTTTGCAGTTGACAGACCTGCAGAAGAGCTGGGGAGGGTGGGAGGAGCGCCCCCGCCGGCCTCCAGAACTTAACGGCTCGTTCCCCTGTCCTGAAGGTGCTTGCTGCCAGCCTGGCAGTGACAGTTTTATTGGCAGGCAGGCCCGCTAGAAGGATTGTAGGCTATTTACAGTGTTGAGGCCATGGCTTTGCGAGGAGACAGTTAACATAAATTCACATGATGGATCCGTTATCACTTCATTGAACTTGTGGCGGACCCATCGAAGGCCAAGCAATAACACACTGTTTCCTGGGTTTGCACAGCTCTGGGATACATTAAATACACTTTATTTATGGCTCGCCATCGCTGCGCTGTGGGCAGGAGAATGCAGCTTTTGCAACTATCGTCTAATTTTATGATGAGCATTAAAGCCGGGCCTATAATTTGCACCTTTTTATTCATTAGACAGTGGTGCAGCCATAAGTCAAAAAGGCCCAGGGATTTAGATGCAGATCTAGAAGATAAACTATTGACAAGCCAGATGTATTTTTACATTAGAGCGCCTTTACAATAGTTTATGTTGAGAGTGGAATATAAATTGCGTTATTAAATATGAACCGCTCTTGGAACCAGTGCTTGCCAGTGGAAAAGAGGGAGGGGGCTTGGAGCCTGGAGCTGGGAGGGGCAGCCTAATTTCTAAAGGTTGCATGTGTGATTCTGCTCCGTGGATTCTGTTTGGAGCCCTGAGTGGGAGCAGGTGGTGTGGGGGCAGCGGGTTCAGGCTGACCCTCCTCTGAGCAGGTAGGACGTTGGGGCTGGACTCTGGGCCCAGCTCCTCCAGGAAGGGGGCTCAGTCGCCTGCCACTCCGGAGGGCACATGTGTGTGCTTGCTCTCCAGGGGTCCCTGGCTGATGGTGGTGATGTGAGGTGGCTCGCTGACCTGGAGGATGCTGTCAGACTCTTACTGGACAGTTTAGCGGCTGTGTGGGCCTGCTTTCTGGGAGCTGGGCAGGAATTGAGGGCTTCTGGCAGGGACGCTTCTGGGGGCTCACTGATTTCCGGTCCTGAGCTGGCTCGGAGGCCAAAGAACCTGCAGGAGCCCAGGGCCTCTCAGCCCAGTGTTGTGATGTTTGGGGCTGGATCTGTCTTTGGAGGTAAGCGTCCTGTGCCCCGGAGGATGTCGAGCCGAATCCCCGTCACCTCCCCAGCTGTGACAACCAAAATGTTGTCAGGCATCGCTGACTCCCCCAGGGGTGACGTGGCCCCTGTGGGGCTACCGATGCGGTGTCTGGAGTCCTGAGCGCCGGCTCCAGCTCAGCCATGGCGTTGACTTTCTCAACCCCCTGTCCTCACCTGCAGGGCAGGTTTTCCGACTTCCTCGGCTCTGACCCCCTGTGGTCCCAGAAGGACCGGCATGGGTGTGTCTGAACAGCTGCAGGAGTCCAGGCTTGGAGCAGCTCCCTGAGTGGGGTTGTCTGCTCTGCCCGCCTGGGGCGGCCCAGGCCGCTCCAGTGTGTGCATGCCCCACTGGTACTCCTGGGAGGCTGAATCTGGAGTCCCCTGGGAATGGATGGGGTTCTGCGCCCCTGACACTCACTAGGCTCCCACAGCCTACCCCAGGGATTCTCAAATGGCACCATCGTTGGCACCCCTGGAGGGTGGGTTAACATCCTGATTGCTGGACCCACCCCAGTCCTTCTGACTCGGTGAGCCTGGGTGGGGTTGGAGACTGCATTTCCAACAAGTTCCCAGGTGCCCACTGGGAGTCCCCAGGCCAGAGGAGGCCAGGGTGGGGCAGGGCTGCTGGAAAGGGGCTGGACAGGAGTCTTCGGACTGCGGTGAAGCAGGTTAGGAGCGAAGTGATAGAGCTGGGCTGCCAGATTCCGAGTTGCAACCAGGGGCCCCAGGACTCTCCCAGCTCTGCCCTTGACGACCAGCCACCTCAGAAGCAGATGCTGCTGCTTGCTCCCTGCCTTCCCAGCACACTGCTGCTCTCAACTCTGGTTCTTTGTCTGTGCTGGACTGCCCATCTCCCTCCTGGCTCCCCATCCAGATCAGCACTTGGCGCTTCCTCCAGGAAGCCCTCTCTGACTACTCCAGCCTCCCAACACAAAGGAGCCACCACCATTTATGGGATGTTGGGGCCAGGTACCACCAAGACAACGTGGTCCCAGAGCTGAGAGGGTAGAAAGCCCCAGGGTCACCCCTTCCAGCCTTCTGACTCAGGATCCCGGCCGCTGTGTGGGAGACAGACTAAAGTGGCAAGGATAGAGCAGGAGACCATTTGGAGACTGTTGCAGTAATCAAGGCAAGACCATGATGGTTCCTGGGGCCAGAGTAGTAGCTTTGGAGGGAGTGACTGGATTCAGGGTACACTTGGAATGTGGAGTTGTCGCGATGTGCTGGCAGGTTGGAGGTGGAGTAGGAGAGGAAAGAAGAAATCGCCAAGTTCTTTGACTCGAGTGACTGGAAGGGTGGCGTTGCCAGGAGGAAAGGTATGGGGAGGAGGGAACGCTCCGTTCCGGCCAAGATAAGGGATGCTGTGAGACAGCCAAGTGGAGATCCAATTGGCAGTTGGTATTTGAGTCGGGAGCTATAAATGCAGGTGTCCTTGGCACACAGATGCTGTGTGAAGCTGGGGGCCTGAGGGGACACCTTGGGAATGGGCGGTGGCTGGGGAGTGCTAAGTCCTGGAGCGTGCTGGCAATCAGGCGTGCTGGCGTGGCCACCGCGGGGACAGCAGTGAGGGTGCAGGGGCCTCCCCTAATGGATGATTCACATGCTAGGGGGTACTGTGGACACATTAGGAAACCCCAATACAAGTGGGGGTTGGAGTTTAAGAACCCCCGAGTCTTTCCCTTGGCTTCTCAGCCTTGAATGCTTGTTGAGGCCACCCTGGGAACTCTAAAACCTCTCTGATGCCCAGCCCCCACCCCCAGAGGTCCCAATGGAACCAGTCGGGGTGAGGCTGTCCTGGGTGTTGAGGGCTCCAAGGTGATTGTGATGTGCAGCCAAGGCTGAATGTCCTGGGAAGGCCAGAGTCGTACGGTGCTGAGCAGAACAGAGGACAGTCAGGGACAGGTCTTACCTGGGAAGGGCCCTCTGAGACGCAGCTGGGACTGTTCAGTCATTCCCTCTTCCGGCAGTTATCACGAGTTGGTGACATGCGCAGGCCTGTGCGTGGGGCTGGAATGTTGACCTAAACGGACAAGTCTCCTGCCCTCCCGGTGTCTAGAGGAGTCTGACAGTCACCTCAGCAGGCACTAACCAGCATGCTCGTCACAGTGGCTGAGATTAGCGTGGTAAGCAGGGAGCCTGAGGGTAGCAAATCCAACCTGAATTCAGGGAGGACTTCCTGAGAGAGGTGATGCTTGAGCTGGGCTTTGAAGGCCCAGGAAGTTCTCTACATGGAAAACTAGAGAAAGGAATTCCAGACAGAGGGGACAGCGTGGGTGGAGGCTTGGAGGCTGGAACAGTGTGGATTCGGGGCTGTGGCTGGGGCAGGAGATGAGGAGCCAGTGGCAGGAAGCAGACAGCAGCCCAGGGGCCAGGTCAGGCAAGGCCCTGGGCGCTGAGCAGCAGGCCAGACTGGGGCCTGAGTCATTGCTGAACATGGGTTGTGCTGGGTTGGACAGTGTCCCAAAATGCATGGCCACCTGGAACCTCAGAATGCAACTTTAATTGGAAATAGGGTCTTCTTTATAGGTATAGTTAGTTAAGATGAGGTTCTGCTGGGGTAGGGTGGGCCTTAAGCCCAGGACTGGCGTGCCTATAAGAAGGCCCTGCGAAGGGGCCGGGGCTGCTGACAGCCCCCAGGAGCTAGAAGAGGCAGGAAGGATCCTCCCCTCCAGTCTCCAGCAAGAGCGGCCTTGCCCAGCCTTGATCTCGGACTCCTGGCCTCCAGGCTGTGAGAGAATAGATTCCTCGTTTTCTAAGTCGTGCGGTTTATAGTCTTTGTTATGGCAGTCACGGGAAACTCACCCGAGGCCAAGCAGGTTTTGAGTCACAGCTGGTGCCATCCTCCCCCTCGGTTTAGCTCAGAGGACATCAGAGGGAGAACCCGTCCCACTTCTGCCGAGGGTGCCAGGTGGTTCCAGGGCTGGGACTGCCCCGACTCTCGGTCCCACCTGGGCCAGTGTGCTCTCCCGGTCCTGCCCAGTCAGGCCTCCTCTGGCGGACCAATAGGGTTGCCCAGTGATGGAAACAAATGAGTCCCCACCGACCAGGGACACCCGCCTGTCCCCCACGGTTCAGCCATGTCTGCGCTCCTGCGATCAGTCACTGCTGGCCAGAGGATATGGGGAGCAAGAGACAGCTGGCTTCTAGTCATCCTGAGTGGGGGGATGAGGACCTCCCACCAGGCTCCCCAGAGAGGGTGAGGGAAACCAGGCCCAAGCCCCAGAGCTGCAATGTTGCAGGCCTCCACAGGGGGGTGCCACTGTGCCACAGCCCGCCCTGCAGAGGGCATTTTGGAGGCCCCTTGCTGGTGTCCCAGCCTGGCACCTGTGGCCTCCTGCCTGGGCCATGGTTGTGTCACCTGACCCTCTGGGCCTCAGTTTCCTCCTCTGTAGAATAGGAATAATAACAGTACCTACTTGGGATACATAGAGTGTTCAGAACAGTGCCTGACAAGCATCAAGCCCTATAAAAAGTGTTTGTGAAATAGAGCCTGGAAGGGAAGCTGGAATGTTGGAGGTGCAGGCGGAGGCCCTGGTCTCTCCTGGACGAGGTCCCCCAGGGTTCTGGGCCCAAGATGGATGTGTCTGGGAGCCCCTCTGGCCCTGGCCCCAGACGGTGGGAGGATAGAGGCTCAGGGCATCTTGCCGTGTGTCTGCTTTCCCCGGTGTCACCTTGATTCCCAGTCTCACCCAGTCTTAGGAGATGCACCACACAAAAAAGCTTAACAAGTAGGACATCAGCTCCACCCTCCTTGTTCAACAAGAAGCAAGCTGAGGCACAGAGAGGGGCAGGCCCTGGATTGAGGATGCACAGCCAGCTGAGGTTCTGACTCCCCTGTGATGCTCTCTCTGTAGCCTCTCATTTACTCCTCACCTGGCAAAGCCTGGGGTCATGGTGTGCGTCTTCTCACTGCGTAGCTGGTGACCCTGAGCCCGCGGAGGCCCACAGGCCCAAGTCCCAGAGAAAGGAGGACAGAGAGCCGGGTCTCAAACAAGGCCAGCAGCGAGGTCATTTATTCATTCAACAAACAGTTGGCCAGCTCCTTTCTGACTGGGCAGAGAGAAGGCAGTTGTCCTAAACTCTGTGCTGTTCTTTCTGCAGACCTGCCCTTGTAAATGGTTTGTGTGTGTGTTGCCGTGTATCATTTTTTATCCTGCCTGTTTCCCCAGAGGTGGAGGAAGAGGGGTTAGCTATATTTCCATCCTCACTATTTGCTTGGACAATGGCCTCCTGGGGACCCAGGGGCTGTTTTCCTGAAAGAGCCAATAATGGGCAACATTCACAGAAGGCCTTCTTTGAGCCAGGCCCTGCTCTCTTTCTTTCCCCATGTGACTCACTAAGTCTCCAGGGCGCCCATGAGGCAGGCATTTCATCATCATCCCAAGGCCTCCTTGCTGAACACCTCCGGGGGGCACCCTTCTCTTGTGGTCTTGGGAAATGCTCAGAACTGATCCTTCCTATCTACGGGGTTAACCCAGCGAGGGGAAACGGGGCCTTTCCAGGCAGCCCATCTGTGGACCCCTGAGCCCAGCTGTCCCCCGGGGCGCATCTGAGGCCCAGGGCGCCCCGCCTCGGCCCCGACCGCCCCCATCCGGGGCTGTGATGCAGCATCGGCTTCTTCTAATGGGTTAAGTGACTTTGCTCCAGACATAATACCGTTTACATTATCAGCATGAATAAAAGATGAATTCTGCCGGGGTGGCTGTCAGGATCCTCCTACACGCACCACCACGGGGGCTCCCCTCCCGCAAGACTGCCAGCGAGAGGCTCTGTGGGGGAAGGAGCTGGGAGTGTCCCCACCGAGCCACTAAATGAGGGCCATCAGCTTCCTCCCTCGGGGGAGGGGGCTAGTGGCTGGCAGGCTTGGGGGTCCACCCTGGGAGGGGGAGGGGGAGGGGCGCTGAGGAAGGAGGGGCAGGAGGAGCACTGGGCTGGGAGTCCAGGCTGGCGGCACAAGTGTTTATGGAGGAGCCGTTCTGGGCCTGCGCTGCTCTGGCCAAAACTAGAAAGAGAAAAAGGCAGACTAGGCCCTCGGAGAGGAGCATGGATAGAAGATAAACGTGTGTACAAATTAATAGGCGATGCCAGGTGGGGTGAGGAGACCCATGGGAACAGTGGCTCTGGGGGTGGGGAGGGATAGCACAAGGTGGGGACTGCGGTCACAGGTGACACTTGAGCCTGAAGGGGATGAGGAAGAAGAGGGCCCAGCCAGAGGCACCGCAGGTGCAGGGTCACCGGGGAGCCTGAAGGGGATGAGGAAGAAGAGGGCCCAGCCAGAGGTACCGCAGGTGCAGGGTCACCGGGGCTGGAGCCCAGAGTGAGGAGAGGCGAGTGAGGCCATGGGTGAGTGGGCAGGTCTGGCAGGGCCCCAGAGGCACTTGGGGCTCCGGCTTCTTTGCTGAGTGGGGCGAGAAGGAGCCTCTCCGGTTCCCCATAGCTGGAGCACCGCTGCCCTAAGTTGGCCTTGGTGGACTCTGGCAAGCAGGCTTTGGAGGAGGGGCTGCTGGAGGCTGCTGGCTTCTCATTAACCAGGCCTGGCCACTCTGGGCTCCAGTGAGTCGGCCGGGGCAGGGCACCCTGCTCACTGCCCCACAGCTTTATCTTGGCAGCAGATGGCACAAACCACCGAGCTAATATTGAACTTGCCTGGATTTTAAATAGCAGCTGTAAACACCACTGGTCCCAGCCCCGAGCCCTCTGATCCCTGCCCGAAGGGGGCATTCAGGTGTGGCTGGCCTCGGGTGCCTCCTGGGTAAACACCACAGCGAGCAAGCGGGCAGAGTCAGTTATTCCGGAGCAAGAAGCTGAATCACTTGACCCATCCCTGAGAAGTGATGCCCCCTCTGCTCGCCCTCTGGGGCAGAAATGGCCAGAAAGCACCCTTCTCTGCAGGGAGGGGGCAGACGGCCCCACCGGCTGGGGAGCCACCCCCAGCCCTGCACGGACATCCTTTCCAAGCGGCAGACGTTCATCGGCCCCCGCTCCCCACTCCCCAGCCCCAGCCCCATGGGCCAGGTGCTGCGGACACCCCATGGGCCCCCGGGGCTGCTGCTCCTGGAGCACGGTCACCTTCCGCTGTGCCTTACACCCGCAGGAGCACTCCTGAAATCTCCCCGGATGGAGCCCGACCGCAGGGGTTCTCATCCAGCCGGCCCAGGGCCTTGGCACACGCCCCCGGGAAAAGTGCTGTGCTCTGAACTCACTCCATGCCCGGAACTGAATTCTGTGACCAGAACTGAGTTCTGTGACGTGCTGGGGTGAGGGGCTGTGGATGAAAGAGAAAGTAGATCAGGGCGGGGGCTGGCAGGGGTGGGGCTGCGTCCTCCCTCTGCCAAGCTGATGGAGCTGTGCTGGGTGTGTGCGTCTGTCGGCCTGTCCGTCCATCCTCTGCCACCATCGCCCCCGCTCCTCCTTCTGCCTGCATAGCTCTTCCCCAGCCCACAGGGCAGGGCCCCTGCGGCCCTGGCGTCATCGGGTTTCTTGAGGGGAGGCCTCCCTGAGCCCCTGAGGACCCTCCGAGACCAGCGCCCCTCTTGCCGGTACCCAGCACCCTGCCGCCTGGGCACTAAGCATACTGTTTAGAGCCGTCATTTGTTCAAACGAAGAAAATTCTGAGGATTCTGGAAGGAGCCAGGAAAACAGCTCTTGTCTCCCACTCATTCACTCATTCTTCACTCATTCAGGGAGGACTTGAGCATCTCTCTGTGTTCTCAGCACTGGGCTGGGACAGGGGACCTCAGATCCACCCTCATCACCCCAGCTCCACTTGTTCTCGCTCTGTTCTTGCTTGGGAGTGGAGGGCTGAGATGCGACGTCAGAGGTGACTGTCGGGATATTTCACCTCTCTGCTCGTGGCCCCTGCCTTTCCTTATGGTCATGGGAAGGCTGAGGGTTTCCTAAGAGCCCAGGCCTCCTGGAAGCTGCCTGCTGGGGCCTAGGGCTGCAGGAGGGAAGGATGTTCATATTTTAATAACTGGCCCGGCGGGACTGGTTGGGACAAGCCTCTCATGGACCCACCAGCACTGGGACTCACCTGCGTTCTGCGGCCCCGCCCCCCTGCCCACCTCTGCAAATCCCGGAGGCTGGCCTCAGCGGGGCCCAGCCCACGCCCAGCCTCCGCCCTTCTTCCTTCTCTCCCAGCCCTCCAGGATCTTGCTTAAATACTTTATAACAATCTAAAAGTAATTATCGCGAACAGACTGCTTGGGAACACCTGCTCCAACCGTCCCTCGGAATCACTAATGTGCTGCACTGAACACTGACAGGCGCTGGGCTCCTTGAGCGCACCGAGTCGCCAGATGCTCCCGTGCCTTGGCGCCCCCCTCGCCACCCCGCTTCGTGGCGCAGCAAGGGCTGCCCAAGCCTATGTTTCCTGCGCTCCCCGCACAGCTGTCACTTACAGCGATCAGTAGGAAAATCATCACCCCACGAAGTCATACATATGGAACATCATATTTGCAGAATATTTATTTTAACACGTTTCAGGGCCTCCTCGGGGTGCAGGCAGAGCCTTTGCCTCCCGTGTGGGTGACTCGAGTGGGGCCCCCATCCCAGAGGACAGTGGGGCAGTGGAGGGCCTGGTGGGCAGCACACCCCGGGGCTGCCTGGGCCAGGGGACCCTGGGGACCACGGCTGCACCCAGGGCTCCAGTTGGCCCTTCCTTGGCATTTTGAGGAGGTGACTTGGCGGTGCCCTGTGTCCCTGGCTGCTCCTGAGTTGTCACAGCTGTTGAACAGCTGCCTATTCTGTGCTGTCTCAGTCAGGGGCCAGCCAAAAAATAGAAACCACATGAGGTACTTCAACAGAGAGGATTTAATTCAGGGCGTTGGTGAAACAGGTGTTGGAGGACCAGAAGGCAACAGGGGGACATACGGGTTAACAGGTAGGACCTGAGGAAAGCAGGGCGCCCCCAGGGCCAGGGAGGAGGGGTGTTGCTAGAAGCCAGAAGCTTAGCAGAGGAGGGACCCAGGGAGCTGGGAGTCAGGCCTGGGAGGAGGGGGTGTTTTGGGCTGGAGCTGAGACTGGGGAAAAAACAGAACTAGAAACAACGACCCCTGTGGGACAGGAAGGGCAAGGTCTGTGGGGGGGGCGGGGCAGGGGAGGAACCACTAGGATAGGAATGCTCAAGAGCCCAAACAAGCCTCGTGGTGGTGAAGGGCCTGGGTTCTGCCCGCAGGGAGCTTGGGGTGGGGAGGCACAGCGTGCCCCCAGAGACCCTGCGCTGCAGAGACGACCCGTGACCCCTGCATCGCTGCCCCCGCCCCACCCTCCAAGGCCAGTCTGGCCAGCCTGCCCTCCTCACCTTCCTAAGATCATTCTGCCCCCATTTATCAAACTGTGCTGGGCAATCTTATCTCCCTGGCCTCTTCATGCTAGAAAGGAGCAATTTTGTTCCCAGAGTACAGATGGGAAGGTTGAGGCTGAGAAGTAAAGTAACTTATCGTGGCCAAGAATCCACAGCAAGGAAGAGGCAAGTAGGAATCTGGACTTCCTCTACTGCACCCCCTGGAGCAAATGTCTTACAGACACGCCTGTTCTTATAGATAAGGAAACTGATGCAGGGAGAGGTGGCATCCCCTGCCCACCCATGATGCTCAGTCACTCAGTGGCCTGGCTGGATTCAAACGTGTGACCTTCCCGCTCCAGGATCCACACTTTACCCAACAGTCTCAGAGAACTTGTGGACGATGAATGGATGGGTGGGTGAGGGGACAGATGATGATAATGAATGGGAGGAGAGAGATGGGTGGATGATGGATGGATGGATGGATGGGAAAAAAAAAACAACAGAAAAATGTCCCCTTGGCCCCAGACATTTGCAGTCACTGGAAGTGTGCTGAGTTAACCTCGTTCTAGCCTCCTTCGCGTGACTCCAAGATCCTCAACTCATGTACTCGAAGAAGAGGCTGAGGAGGGCGAGACAGAACAAGGGCTGCAGACCTCCGTCTGATCCTGACACGCTCCTTAGTGTGCTTGGACCCCCAGGTTGCTCCCCTGGGAAATGGAGCCGTGAGGCTCCATCATCTTGTCCCACCTAGGAGCAGAGACCTCATGGAGACACTAGTCAAGGGCATGCATCTTAAGGGTACACCTGCGTGACCTCCACCTGGGTCAAGGTCTCAAACCTGACAGCATCAGAATCCTCTGAGGACGCCCTAGACACAGATTGCCTCCCAGCCCCGGGCCTCGGATGCAGTGGGTCTGGGGCGGGGCCTGAGAATCTGCATTTCCAACAAGCTCCCCAGAAATCCTGCCGCTTGGAGATCCCACTTTGAGAACCACTGACAAAACGGCGGAGCCCCTCCGGGGGCACTGCGCGAGGATTTCTGAAGCCCCTCTCGGCAGCAGCCCCGCGCAGCGAAGGTGACCCTGCCCTCAGCGGGTTTCTCACGTCCAGCACTCAGACCCAGAGGCTTGGCCAGAATCGCATGGGGCTCCGGGTGTTAATGTGCAAAGCCCGTCCCTCTGGCCTGACGAGGGCGGCCTTGGGACGAAGGTACAGAAGCCAGAGAAAGACAGGAGCCACTGGGAGCTCATGGAAGGGTCTTTAGCAAAAGCCAGCCTTCGGCCTCGCCCATGAGGGAGTGGGGCCGCGTGCTCAGGCGCAGCCAATCTCTGCTGCCTGGTGGCGTACGGTGAAATCCTTTTTCAAGAGAAACCAGAAGTCCAGGGTTTTCTGTCAAATCTGATTTTTAAATGTTGGCAACAAATGTGAATATACCATTCTCACAGGGCGTAAAACACACAGAACCCCCAGGGCGGTTGTGGGCCGCTTTGGCAGAGCCGACCCTCCAGTCCAAGTGCCCCCTGACTCTCTGGGGGATCAGGCTGGAAGTGGCCCCCAGGCGTTGTGGCATCTTTCTGCTGGCTTCCTCCGACCCGAGGCCGTGACCGTGGACCCTGCCTGTGGCCCTCCCAGAGCGGCCCCGCCATCCACTCCACTCTGAGCCCCCCCGGCAGGAGTGGATTGCCTGGCACCTAAGCACCCAGAGCCCAGAGGGTGCCCGGGGCCCCCAGGTGCCCCAGTTGCCCACGCACCCTCTCCTGACAGCTTTATCAAGCCTCCAGCCTTCCCAATCCCATTGTTCCTGACATCTGTTTCGGTAAGTGATTAATTGCAATTAGCGAGCGGTTTGAAAGCCCTGGAAGTATACTCAGCAGAAAATTCATCAAGATTAATGATGGCGGGGTTGTCAGGAGGGCGCATCGCAGACACGCCGCACACGCCAGCTCAGCGGGCTCCGCTGCTGTTGTCACCTGAGCAGGTGCTGGGAAGGGAATTGGAGGTGACACCCCCGCTCCACGCTCCCCAACTGGCCCTACAGCCCTCCTCCCCCATAAACCACCACTAGATGATTTCTCATCAAAATGCATGAATTACCCCCTAATGGGCTATTAATAAAGCCCTCGGAGTGTCACAAGATCAGGTTCTGAGCATGCAGAGTAGACTGCAGTGCTTCCAGAACACTCCGCCCTTGGCCGACACAGGCACACCCAGATGGGGGAGGCGGGAGGGTGGCGTCGGGGAGCTGAGGACACACCTGAAATCAAAATTCAGGTCTGTACTGAAGTGAAACCTGCTTGAATGAGGTTGGAATGCTTGGAGGCATCCGCACCGCAGACAGGTGGAGCCTGGGTGGGAGAAAGGCAAGGAGCAGTTTGAGATGTAGTCAGTCTCGGCCTCCGCGCCGCTCCCTGCCGCGTTCCAGGTGCCTGCGCACCTGAGCTGCGCGTCTCAGAACACGACAGCTCCACGTGCTTGTTTTCGTGTTTGACTGTTCCCTTCCAGGCCTTGCCCACGCGCACGCGTGCCGTGCCTGTGCACACGTAGTGTGTGCGTGCTGTGTGTCGTGGACGTCGTAGATTGCAGTGGGTGTCATTGGCGGGCTCTATTGCACACGGCCTTTGCTGTTACAAGTGCACTGTCATGCCTCCCCACAGCTACCAGCATCCCTGCTCTGCGCTCGTTTCCAATGGGAACACACATTCGTTGAGGGACAGTCGTGTGTCGGTACTTCACAGGCTCTCTCTGCAATGCTTTCTACAAGCCTGCAATGCCTGTAACTGATAGATGAGGACCTGAGGCTGGGACCGTGCAAGCAGTGTGTCCCAGGGACACCATTGGTGGTGGAGCAGGGACTTGCACCCAGGTCTGTCTGACCAGTGCAGATGGGGCCTGGGGTCTCCAGGTCTAGAACTGTCACACTGTGTGGACGGAGGGTCCCTGTCTTTAATCATGTGCTTTTCCTGGTTGGCTCTGGGACACTGATAAATCCCCAGAGACCCTTCTGGGGATACTGGAAGGGGACTGGCAGGTCCTGGGGGACTCAAGGCTGGTGTAGTTCTCGACAGTGAGTTATGAGATGTGAGCTAATAACCCAACCTGCCTTTGGTTAGATCCATTCTCTGGCTTGGTTTATACTGTCATTTTCTTTTTCATTGGTCTGCACGAAACCCCAACGAGGCAGCTTTTATGCCCCTTTCAAAGACAAAGTCAGCGAGGCTCAGGGAGGTGAGATCACTGGAGTCGGCTCCCCAGACGCAAACGCAGTCCTGTGATCTGCCTGCTCATAAGTCTGCCTGACCTCAGTCCTTGCACCCTGTTTTGTTCTGACCCCTAGACACCTGCCCCGCCCTCTGCCAGCCTCAGAGAGAGAAGCCAAGTGGACACTGTTGACCCTGATTGCTGGCCACCCCCGGGGTTCTGTGCTGTCCACTCACTATAGATTCCTGACAGGTTCTGGGGCCCCTTGCCTGGCACTGATACCTATAAGCAGAGGAAGGTTGGGTGGGTGGATGGAGAGATGGATGTTGAATGGATGGATGAGTAGACGATTGGGTGTCTGTTGAATGGATGCCAATTGGTTGGACAGCGGGCGGATGAATGAGTGGGTGGGTCAGTGGACGTTGGAAGGATATATCTTGGATGGGTGGATGGATGGAGTTCGGTTAGGTGACTGAATGGAAGGGGAGAAGTCTTTGCCCCTGTGAGGGGAAGGAACAGCCATAACTCCCCACATCCCTGGTAAAAGGGCCGAGCCTGAGCAGCAGCAGTGTCAGTTCGAAGGCCTGCGGCCCAGCCCCTCACCGAACCAAGGAACAAACCGAGATTCGGGGATAGAAAGGGAGCCGCCACCGTCATGGGATTTATTAGCGGCAGAACTGGGAACCCTGGCCTGTGACGTAATGCGGCTTCCAAAGAACACCTAGGATCCCCTCCGGGCCGTGGGCATCACCCAGGGTGTGATCTAGGTCACCAGGGCGGGGCCAACAGTCATAATAGTAGCAAGGTGATAAAAACTACCAACACCCCCCTCGTTTACTCTGTGCCAGCTCTTCAACATGTGCGTGCAACGCCTTTAATTTCCCCAACAATCCAGTGAGGAAGGGGCCATTACCTGCATTTTATAGATGAGGAAACTGAGGCACAGCGAGGTTGAGTTGTGTGCCCAAGGCACCACAGGTGTGTCAGAGCGAGATTGTCAGACTGGCTGGGAGCTGTGCTCTCCCATCGCTGCCTGTCCCGCCCGGCGGGCCTGTGCAGTGGAAGACCTTCCCTTCCCCTTCCTCCCTGACCGAGCAGCAGGGGGCTTGCAGCCGTGATCTGAGCTGTCACGGGACCCCATGCCTGCTTTCACACTGGTGTTGTCATCTTAACACTCAATACTTTTTGAACCAGGAACCCTGCATTTTCATTTTGCAAATTTTGTGGCCAGTCCTGCCTCCTGGCCCCTGGCCCCTATCCGGGCCAGGCTGGCAGCAGGGTGGGTATGCTCAGAGGTAGGAGGCACACCCTACCCATCAGTCTCCCAGGGGCAGGCCCGGTCTGGGCCCTCTACCCTAGAGATGCTGACTTCCACCCCCCACCCAGTACAGTGCAAATCCTGGAGTCCTGTGTGTGCCAGGCTGGTGCCCCTGATCTGCCAAAGCCCCCACAGCAGGTGCTCGGCGCTGACTTCTGGGTGGGTATTGTGGGAGGGGCTAGGGCTAAGGGGGCAATGAGGTGCTTTCCCACTGCCCCAGCCCCGACCCCACCCCCACGCCCTTCAGGAAGTCTTGAGGAATAATCTGGGGGCTTGTTGGCTATCAGAGGGAAGAGAGTGAGAACAACTGTAGGACTGTTCGATCATGGGGAGAGCCCTGAAATTTCCTCTCCTGACTGTGCCACTAAGCTCTGGCTGTCTCTTTCCGTAGGTTTCTGCCTCAGTTTCCTCATCTGTTCAGTGAGGCCTGACTGAGGTTTGACCAGGGGCCACGCACCCTGTGAGGATTCTCACTGCAAAGTGGATGTGCCAGGCCCCATTCCACACCCCCTACCTCGCGGGACACTGGGACTAGGGATGGGGCCAGCTGTGGGTGGGTGCACACACTCGCATGGACACGCTCCAAGGTCAGCCAGTGGAACTGGGCCACCCATATTCCATTCCCAGGTGTGGCTCCAATGCCCAAGCCTTTGGTTTCCCCAGCTGCCCCATAAGGCAGTAAGGGTCTGGGGCTCCTGGGTCCTGAACCCAGGGAAGGGCTTTGGAAATTGATTTAAGCTCTGTTGGTTCCCCCAACCCATGCTGCCTTCCAGGGACTGGCAGGGAGCCTGGGTCTGAGGCTGCTGGGCCCCTCAGGGGGCCCTGGGTTAATAGGGGCTGTCTGAACTGCCATGCCTTCTGCACTCCTTAACTCCTCTCTGCCGCCGCCTCCCTGCTTCTGAAAGCATTCCATGAGGGTGTCAGCATGTATCAGTTCTGCAAGATAGTTTTCTCATCCCAGTTTTGCAGGTAGGGAAAGTGCCCAGAGAGCTCCAGACACTGGCCTCAGGCCACACAGCTGATAATTGGCCCAGCCCAATTCAAGACCTGAGTTTTGGCTTAGGCACCAGCCAAATCACTGACACTTCACTGAGATTTTGTCAGCCTGCCCTCTCCCTTAAGTAGTATTTACGGCTCCAGCTTGCTTTGAAATGGTGGCATCAAAGTCGGCAGCTGGGGTGGGGTGGCTGTGGGGGTTAACCTCTCCTGTTTACTGGACAGTTCCTTGTCTAGAATGCGGAGCTACTATGCAAAGCCAGGAGCTCCATTAGAGTGAGCCTCCCTTCCTCGATGGGGGTAAGAAATGGCAGTCTGGGCCTAGAGGCATGGGTCTCAGCAGCCCGGAGGGTAAGGCTCTGACCTCCCTCCCCGGGAGTCCCCAGGAGCCAACTCCAGCCCCAGGCCTGGCCAGCTGGAAGCAGCCCAAACCCCGGAGGGCCCGTGGGCGCCGGCCTCCCGGCCCGCCCGCCCAAGGGGGCGTGACGGCTGCCTGGCAGGGGCCCCGCTGGCCGGGCGCCTGGTTCCTGGGCTGGGACCCCACGCTGCGGCCTTCCGGGGGTTGGAGAGAGAACCCGCAAGCCCCACATGAGAGCTGGACGTGCTCGGCTCTCCGCGCTACTCCCCCTGCCCCCGTCTCCGCCGCTTTTCCTCTCCGCCCCTCCCCCCACCCCACCCCCGCTGCAGTGGGCGGCCCGGGTCGGTGGGGGCGGGATGGAGCGAACCTTGAGCTCATCAATAGGAGACATCTGCTTTAAAAAAGAGGGGGTGGGAGGGGAGGTTAACGCCGAGGTCGGCCGGCGGAGCCTGCAGCACGCCCCCACAACCTTCCCCGGCGACTTTTGGCCTTGGAGCAGATGGTGGGGGCGGGGGTGGAGGTCGGGCGCAGCCAGCCGGTCCCACATATTACCACACCCATGAAATTTCCCGAGGCGGGGGCGCGAGGGCGGCCCCCTTTCCCCTGCGCCCCCCACCCCTTCAGGGCTACGTGATCTCTCCTTCTCGCGGACGCCTCCGCCCTGCTCCCTGAAGAGGCGCCTCGGGTCACAGACGCCCCCAGAGGAAGTGGGGGAGGGGCGGGAGCGGCGAGGAGACCTTTTTACATGTAAATACGACAACTGGCCTTCTGAAAAGGCTTTTTTCCGCTCCTCAGTTTTGTTTCTGGAAAGCCTGATGTTGCCCAGACCGGGCCTCCTGCCGACCGCGAAGCTGCCATCAAGCGCCAGGGAGGAGAAATATGAAGTAATGTCATCTAGAGAGTGGGGACCCACAAGCCCAGGAGAGGGAAAGCTACGCGTCTGCATAGCGCCCTGGACTCTACCCAGGAAGGGACCCCGGAGGAGGGCTGGAGGGGACCCCCCCAAGGTGTCCAGGATCAGAGCCCAGGCAGGGATCTGAGTCTCAGTCCCCGTGCTCCTGTTCAATGCCTGTGCTTCAGGCTGCCCCTTCCTCTTGCCTGGTCTCAGTTTTCCCACCTGTGAAGTAAATGCTCTTGGCTTTCCCTCCAAATGTCAGGAGTCAAGGAACTGGGGGGACAGCGCTGGGCGGTGAGGGGGCTTGTCAGGTTGTCAGCAAGACTGGCTACCACCCCTAGAGCCAGCAGGGTTTTGTTCAATGGCTGGCCTTCTGTGGATTCAAATCCTCTTCTGACCCTTTAGCTGTGTGGTCTTGGGCAAGTGGATGAACCTCTCTGAGCCTCCAGTTTCCTACATCATAACAGTACCTGCCCCACATCATAGGATTTTGTGATACTAAGTTATGGGTTGGATGCAATAAATAATACCTATTCTTGTAGTTCTATTACTTCTTAAGACTGAGCTCAGTGATCACTCATGGGAAACTGTCCCAGGCCTGGAAGGGGGAGGGGACCTGTTCTCAGCAGCCTCAGGTCTGCTCACCACTGTAAGTATCTGCCTGCATAGGAGCCTGTGTTTTGGCACTGCCTCCCACTTGACATTCCCTTCATCTTTGCATTCCTTGCAAGGCGCCTAACGCAGAGCAGGCACGCTGTAAAATTGGTGGAATGAGTGTGTGAGTGAATGAATGAGTTAGTGAGAGAATGTATCAACACACCTGACCTGAGGGGCTTCGAGCCCAGCCCGAGGGCCGGTGAAGGACCACCTGTTCATGTTCTTTCTGGATCCAGCTGTGGGTCGGTGCATGCACTCCCATGTACACCCAATGAAGTGGAGAAGTGGGCAGCAGAGGAAGCGGGGGTGCCTTTGCCTGTTCTATTAGGACCCTCAAGTGCACCCCAGGTTCTGATGGGGTAGGTAATAACAGCTGCCATCCCCTGCAGCCCAACTGGGTGACAGCCCTGTCCTGAGCACTGCCCCATTTGATTCTCACAGGTACCCTGGAGGGAGATGTTGTTATCCCCTTTTACAGATGGTGGAACCGAGGCCTGGAGCATTCCAACCCCTCACAGTTAGGGAGAATTCAAACTCAGCCACTGGTCCCACAGCCTCTGATGACTGATAGCTGCCGCCAGGCCTCTCAGGGCCTCTCCGATAAAATCTGTGTGGAGACACAGAGGGCTGAGGCCATGAACTGTCCCCAGGGCCACTGCCCACGCTCCCCAGTGCACACAGATTCGGGCCTGGGAATCACCGGCCAGTGCAGGCAGCTGCCAAGGGCCACTCGCTGCGGCCTCCTGCCCGCCATCCTCATGGGCTGCCTGGGCAGGTGTTGGCTTAAGCCTGTCACCCTGGGCCCCATGATCAGAGGTGCCCTCCCCGAGAGGTGGGAATCACTCACAGGCCCAGGGCAACATCGGGCCCTTTCGACCTCCCTGGCCCCTGGAAGGCCCTGGCCAGGGCTGTCAGGGGTCACTGGCAGCCACTCTGTCTGTGGGCCCCAGGGCTGTGCCCTCCCCAGTCCTGCTCCCTCCCCGGCCCTGACCTGGGCCGTGATTTATGGGGTTACAGCCAAAGGCCAGTGGCCGTGGGGCCCATGGACGGGGTCAGGACAGCCAGGAGGCGCCAAGGATGAGGGTGGTCGCCTGCCCTGTGACCCAGGTGGCTGAGGGCTCGGGGGAGGGGTGGCAGCCCCGGCACGCCTCCCTTGGGTAAGATGAGGCCTTGATTCCTGCCATCTGGCTTCCCCAGCCTGCGAGGTGGGGGTGCCCCCCACCGGCTCAAATGGCTGAGCGGAGGGAGGTCTGGAGACAGATGGTGGTGGGCCTGAGAGGTAGAGGGTGGACTTTGCTCAGAGGCACTTGCAGGCATGCGAGCTCTCTCTCTCCCTCTCTCTCTCTCTCTCTCTCTCTCTCACACATACACACACACACACACCAGGTGCCAGTCTGAGGCACTTTGTAAGTCTGGGCCTGTGTCATTGGGGGAATGGGCCTCCAAAGAGCCTTCAGGTCCAGACTTGCCTGATGAAAACTCTGTCCAACCACAAGTACAGACACGTGTGCTCGCACACATGCATGCACAGAGATCCACAGATACACATACACACAGGCATGCATCCATGAGACACTCGTACACAGTTTATACAGATACATGTACAGAGGCCCATATACCCATATATGCGTACACACGTGCACATGCGCAGGTATACACACACACTTGCTCACCCACAGATGGCTTTGCCCTTCAAGGTCACCAGCCCGCTGAAGGTAGTTCCCTCCCTTTGGGCTTCAGAGCTGATTCTTTCTCCTCGACAATTGGCTCCCACCGCACCCTCTCCCCCAGCAAAGTCTGTTCCCAGAACCCTGGCCTCTCTCCCGATCCCGCCCCCTTGCTTTGCCATATTTATCTGTTAAGGCCTCATTGTCTGTCTTGCTCCTTAGAATATAAGCCCCCAGCAAATGGATTTCCCATGTCTTGTTGACCAGAATGTCCTCGACACTGGCACAGGAAATGTTTGTTGAATGAATGAGTGAGTGAGTGAGTGATTGAATGGTTGGATGACTTGGGAGAAGTCTGGGCTGGGTAATCACCCTAGGCCATTAAGGTGTAGTTAAACCTCTGCTGGGTTGTGCTCTGGAATAGAACCCCAGCTCCTGCTGATGCTTAGAGGCCTCAAGTGCTCTGGCCCCTAGTAGCTCTATCCAGCTGCATCCCCACCTTCCGTGTGGGGCCTCTGCTGCAGCCACACTGACTGCCTCATTGGACCTCAAACACACAGATCTCGTTCCTGCCTCGGGGCCTTTGCACCTGCTGTTCCACTGGCCCGGCGCTCTCTTCCATAAGCTCTGTGCAGGATTCCGTCCCTCCTGCGTCTCAGGCCTCAGTCACATGTCATCTCCCCAGGGAGGCCTCTGCCGAACACCACTCCTTAACACAGCCATTCTGTGCCCCCCCCCCCCACTGGCTTTGCTTCCCCATCGCAGTCTTCGGGCGCTGAAATGGCATTGCTCTTCTGCCTGTTTACCATCTGGCTCCCCGTCTCGGCATCAGCTCCAGCCAGGCATATTGTCTGCTGCTTCCCCAGCGTCTGGGAGAGGGCAAGGTGCTTAGTAGGCGGTTGGTAAACGTTTGTTGACTGAATGTACAAAGGGTGGGGTGACGGCCGCCTAGGCCAGAGCAGAGCTGCCGATGTGTTGGGAAGCAGGGGGTTAGCCCCACAGCAGTGGTAGACTGAGGGAGGCAGTGGGCAGTGTCTGTGTCGAGGGGTCATCCAAGAGTTTTTGGTCAGGAGAGGGGTGTGACGTGACTGTTCTTCCAGATTTCGTACCTGCCTGGAACCCAGACGGTTCCCACGAGGAGGCCCTCTCAGACATCCTGTTGGGTGGGGACTGTCACAGTACTCTGCCCCTTTCCTGGGTGGTGTCCACCCTGACAGCCCCCGGGTTAGTGTCCGGGGGCAGCCATAACACATTACAAACTCGGTGGCTTGAGACAACAGAAATGTGTTCTCTCTCAGTTCTGGAGGCCAGAGTCCACAGTCAAGGTGTGGGCAGCACTGGCCTCTCCAAGCTCCAAGGGAGGATCCAGCTCCCGGCCGCTCCAAGGCTGCATCACTCCAGTCTCTCTGCCTCTGTCCTCACATGGCCTTCTTCCTATGTCTGTGTCTCCCTCTGTCCTTTTTTCTTGTAAGGACCCCAGCCATTGGACTTAGGGCTCACCCTAAACTCGGGATGATCTCGTCCCAAGATTTATAACCAATTACGCTGTTATAGTGCTGGCTGGCAAAGACCCTGTTTCCCAGCCAGGTCCCCTTCTGAGGTTCCAGGGGGCTGTGAACTTGGGGGACACTCTACCCAACCCCGTTCAGCCTCCGCTCCCATCTCAGTGTGCTGCTGCCTGCCACATGCAGGCCCTTGGCTCCTCTACCTGCCTGCTGAGAAAATCTGACACTGCCAGGGGCAGTTTCCTGTTTAAGGGGGCAGGGTGCAGCTTCAGTCTGTGAGGGGCAAGGACAGGCCTTCTGGTGAGGTCCCCAGCAGGCTGGCTACCTTGAATGAACTCTCAGGTGGCAAGTGTCTTGATGTGACCTGTCCCTCCCCACCCCACATGAGAAAGCTGCAGCTGGAGGCCGGAAATCTCGGTGCTGTTGCCCCCAACACAGGCAGCCCTAGCAGCCATGACCGGGCTCTGTTGGAAGCAGGCCTGTGAGGGCCTTGCACTGGAGCACATGGTCAAGAGCATGGCCTGGGGCCCTTGGGCACAGGTTCCAGTGATGGCTCCAGCCCTGTGACCTGGGCTCAGTTCCCTCACCTCTCGGTGCTGCTGCTCCATCTGTAAAGTAAATACAGCAATCACGCCTTCCTTTTGGTGGTGTTGAGGGGTCGAATGAGGAAGTGCATGTGATCAGCTTAGGTCTGGCTCTGGCCCGTGTGAACATTCATACATGTTCACTCTCATTACTGTGGGCAAAATCTTAAGTATTATTACAGAAAGTGCAAACCTAGAGGCAGATCTCCAGGACAGGTGTGGCACATGTTCATACTCCAGCTGGGAAGATGAGGCACTGCACAGAGATTCCCTAAGCACCCCTCCTTCTCCTCACGGGTGGCTGGGGCAATAGCAACCCTAGCATTTGGAAGACAGCAGCAAAGTGTCAGGCTGGGTGACCTTGCGCAGGTTTCCCGGCCTCTCTGAGCTGCAGCTTCCTCCTCTGCTTAAGGGGTGATGGGGCTCACTTGTGGCGCCTTGTGGCGACCAGAATAATGTTTGCAGCAGGCCCAGAGCTCCTACAATGAAGTCAGGCCTTGAAGGGTGGCAGGCGGGTTCTGGGGCCGGGGAGGGGCATTCCAGCTGACCTGAAGGACTCAAGTCTCAGCAGCTGGAGAGTTCCTCTGGGATGACTAGAGCCTTGTCTTGTAGCGGAGACCAAAGCAGTGGCAGGAGAGATGCTTGATGCCTTTTCCGGATCAGCGCCTTCTCCAGCTGGCCCCCCACAGTGTGTGATAGAGCGCGCCTTTCGTTTTCACAGCTGCCGTGTCTGCCTTATTTGAAGAGTGGACCAGAGCAGCCAGGAAACCTGGGTGGGGTGGGGCTGTTCCATTTCCTGAGAACACTACGGCCTGGAGGGCAAAGGTTGTGGCTTGCTGTGCTCTGGTCCCCCACATCCCCAGGCCCTCTGCATGCAGGGTGGGGTGAATCCTTCAGTCCCTGGACACACTCACCAACCCCCCCCCCACACACACATGCTCTATAGCTGGGGCCCTGGGTGGAAAGAAAAGCTGCCTCCTCTGTTTGCAAACCTGTAGCCGCTGGGAGGGGCTGGAAGCTGCACCTGGCCTCAGGCCTGACGTCCTGTCCATCATTGAGCTGGACACTCCCTTACCCTTCCTCTAACCCAACCTCCAGGTGGACGTTGAGGCCCACGTTGCAGGTGTGGAATGGAGGCTCAGAGGGGTTCAATGCCCCCGGGGATCCTACCACACCCCTCCTAAGTGCCTTCTCTCTAGGACCTCGTCCTGGGGCCCCAGCTGTGCCTGCTGCTCCCCAGCAGCCCGTCTTGGCCCCCAGTGATCTTGAGGTAGCTTTGATTCCTCAGGCTTCCCCCACAGCTCGCTGGCTCGCTGGGAGACTGGCTGCGTGGTTACCGACTTTTCTTCACTTCTTGCCTTTGATCTTCTCAGCCTTTATCTTCCAGCCTGGATCTCCGGCCGTGCCCCATGGGGCCCCTTGTTTCAAGCTGCCTGGCACTGGGCATGGGGTGCCATGCATGCAGACAGCCCCTGTTGCCCCTTCCGCTCCCCAGAGGGGCTCCTTGCTGCTGTCTCTCCCTTCCCAGGAGCGCCTACCATTGGGGTAATTAGGGGCGCAACACCAGGTGCAGCTGGCCCCTGCTGCCGGCACTGCAGAGGTGGGAGTGCGCTACCTGCTCCACCAGCCGCACACAGAGGGGGGATGTGAGCACGGAGGGGGGAGACAGAGGACCCTGCGTGCCGGTTGCTGCCTTACATGGCCCCTCACAGGTGCAAGCCCAGATTCTGTTGAGCTAAGCTTTGCGTGGCGGGCGGCTGGCAGCGAGCTGCTGAGCCTTCCAAAGGTAGCAGCCATCTGCACTGTGATAAAAAGCCCCAAGGATGATAAATAGACAAGTCGCACTTTTATTGGATTGCAGTTCGGGAGCAGCCACTTTGGGTTTGGCACTGTGTTAACGACAGATTTCTGCTTCCCTTGCAAGGCCTGGCCTCTCGGGGAGAGCGCCAGCAGCGGCCCTCTCCTGGCCGGCGGGAGAGTTCTCCCTGCCCCCTGCCGGGGGCACTGGCCTGCTCCCACCACTCCGCCCCTGTGGGGCTTCAGCGGGGGCCCATCTCACAGCCCCCTGGGGTCAGGTCGACGGGTGCACATCTAGGCTCTGACACCTGATGGCCATGTGTCTTAGGCAGGCCACCTAGCCTCTGTGCTGCGGGTGCCCCATCTGTGAAATGGGCAAATAGTACTGCACAAACTGGGGAGGTCCCATGAGTAATGGTTGTGCGTGCAGCATTTGGAGCTGTGCCTGGCTTACATACGGTGAGCGTTCTGTAAATATTAGCTGCTGGTATCCAAGCCACCACCACCATCATCATCGCTAGCATTATTGCTTCCAGAGAGCCTCACCTGGACTGGGCATCCCACAGGGCAGGGAGCTGTGTGGGGTGACATCTGGGAAGAGGGGCCCCACTCCTGGGAGGACATGGGCTCTCCCAGGACACCAACGCCCCTGTTTCTCCCTTCGCTCATTGGGTGAAGGTGGGAGCTCAGGAGCCAGCCAGCCTGGCTCTGCACTGGGACTTTGGGCATCAGCTGCCATGTTCTGTGCCTCGGTTTCCCGATCAGTCAAGGAGGAGTAATAGCAGGACTAACCTCACAGCATTGTTGAGAGGTGTAAATGAGACGATACACTTTAAGCTCCCGGACCCGTGCCCGGCACCCAGTAGGCACAAATAAATGTTGGCTCGTGGTGGTGGTAGCCGTTCCTCCTTTGGTCGCTGAGATGACAAGTCCCGAGAAAGGGAGTCAGGCAGGGCTGGGGCCTCTCTAGACAGCTCGTGGTTCGTGCTCAGCTCATGCAGTAGAGGGACCTGCTGTGCCCAGCCCGAGCAATGTGTGAACAAGGAGGGAAGGAAGGCGCGGCCGGCGGAAGCCCAGCTCTGTCCCACTCAGTTCCTGTGCACTGTGGTGTAGGTTAACTGATACCTCTGAGCCTCGGTTTCCTCATCTGTGCCCCCTGAGAGGCTTCCCAGGCCTGGCCTCCATTCTTCCCACATGACCTCTTTTCTCTCTGCTGGCACATGGCTTCCTTGGTTGTCCCCTCTGCCTCCTTTGTCCTCCCCCTCCCTTCTCCCTGCAGCCCCTTCCAAACCTCTCTGCATGCTTCCTAGCTCCAAGAGCGCTACCCGTGCTGCATGCCCAGGACTGGGCCTTTCTCTTGTTAGTTAGAGCAGCAGCCAGCTCCCTGGGCAAGGCCCTATGTGGGCTGCTCACCATGGACCCCCTGGATGGCAGTGGAGGGCACAGGTGGGAGTGTAGCCCCCTCCACTCTCTTTGTGAGAGTCCCTGTTCCCCCGACAAGGACTCCTCCTTCGGTCCACGTTGGCTCTGGCCGCACCAGGGCCACCCTGTAGGAGAGCGCAGGATAAGAGGAAGTGCCGTAAGGAGACCCACATGAGCATGGCCGGGGCAAGAGCTGGGGCTTCCAAGGTCAGGGTTCAAATCCCAGCCTCACCACTGGACTCTGGACAAGTGACCCCTCTGGACCTTGGCTTTCTTATCTGGAAAATGGGGCTGCCACGTGGGTGTGCTGTGAGGGCTCAGGACAGCACGTGCAGGGGCTCAGGGCGTGCCAGCTGTCCCCATCGCCGGGCCAGGTGCTTGCCATGTCACCTTCATAATGACCTCGTGAGGTGGGTCCATCTTTCCACTTCCCTGGTGAGGTGACGGAGGCCTAGCGGGGTTTGGGGCTTTGTTAGCATCACAGGGGTATCAAGGGGCAGGGCCTGGACTGAAACCCCATTTCCCCTCAGACCACAAAGAGCTCAGGAAATGCATGGGAGAAGAAATGAGACGGGATTTTAGGTGCGAGTGCCTTCCCGGGCACAGCTTTGAGGCCATCTGTGCCCAGCCAGTACCCAGCCTTGTCGGCAAAGTTCCAGAGAAGTTAAGCGAGTGGCCTGGCATCACACAGCTCTCGCTGCCAGGACAACGTGCTCTTTCCTGGTGGGGGGGCTCGGGCGGCTTCCAATTCCTCGGGGCCTGCTCTGGCTCCATGTTGGAGACGTGAGCGCAAGTCTTAATGAAAGAGAGGCACAGCCTGCGGGGAAGGGCAGGGCATCCTGGTGGCTGGCGAGGGTTGACCGAAGCCTGGCTCTCCTCCTCCTTCCGTAGCTGGCTCCAGGCTCCTCCAGTGGTCCCTCGCCCATTACCTGCTTTGGAAAAGGGTGTGCAGACATCAAGGGCCACATAAGAAAGCTCCAGGGATGAGTGTCTCAGCCTCACTGTGCTTTACACCTGGGCCCAGCCTCAGGGTTGGTGCAGCAGGCTTCCAGATCTTTCCATAAGCTTTCCAGATGATTCTAATGTGCAGCTAGGCAGGGCAGAGAACCCCTGGTCCTCGGGAGCCTTTGCTCTTTAAATAACTGTCAGATATTGAACAGTGGCATTTCAGAAGCATGGAGAGGCCAACTGAGAGGGAGGAAGGGAGAGAGCATTTGTTGAGTACCTACTGTGTACTTGGCAATGCTCCAGGCACCTGGTACATGGTGCATGTTAGCCCAGTGAAGTGGTTATGGGACCCAGAGAAATGAGGTGGGACCTCAAGGAGAAGGTATGCCCCTTGCCTTCTGGTACCTTCTAAAAAGAGCCAGGTCCAGATCTCTGGCCCATTTCCTCTTTCCTGCTCACTTATCTGGCACCTCTTTCTCCATCCGCCGAGTTAATGCACAATGGCAGGGGGGAAGGGAGGGGGGCTGGCTTTGGGGGCACTGCTGGCAGCCTGCCCCATGCCGCCCACACCCCCTGCCCCTGCAACCCTGGGCAGGAAACCACCAACGTGCTTATGAAAGAGGCAGGCGCAGCTGCTGTTAACAGGTGAGCCCTTCCCTTGCTGCGCCTCTCCCAGGGCCTCCTGGAGAAACCCGTAATGAAGTGCAGCTGTGAACTCCGGTTTTGGGTCAGAAAGGCAATTTCTCATCTCTCCTCCCAGCAATTGAGTTGAAAATCCGGGAGCTGTTTGCCTCCCTGGTGCCTCCGCCCCTCAGCCCTCGCCCGCCAGAGCGGAGGCTTAGGAGGCGGCAGCAATATTGCTGCTGTCAGGGGCAGGTGGCCCGGGCGGGAGGGAGCAAGCTGGAAACTCAGCCCCTGGCCCCGCGGGGCTGGCGAGGTGGGAGCGGGGAGCAGCTGGCCGGGGTGCTCTGGGAGGTCGGAAGGCTGTTTTCCCCTCGTTTTAATTGGTCTTTGTGGCTCTGATGGCAGGCCTGATTCACCTAGCGGCAGCAGTTTGGCTCGGGGCTCCTGCCCGCGCACCACATCTGAGGCATTCGGAAGGCGCCAGGCAGCTGTTCCCAGCCCAACCGACGTTTCTGGATGGTGCTGGCCTGGAGGAGCCCGGAACAGCACAGCCGGGGGTGGCGGGGAGACTTCAGGGCCCTCGCTGGGCCAGAAGCCTGCTGCAGGGTGGCAGCATGAGGTTGGGGGGGCCTGGGGTTCTAGATCAGGACCCATGAAGTCACCTTTGGCTTCAGGGTCACCTGAGAAGCCAGTTTCCATAAGGCCCAAATGACAGGAGGAATGTTTGCCAAGTAAGATTGATTGGAAATGTGAGCCCAGTGGTGACTCCTCCTCTGCCTTCAGGGAACAAGGCTTATGAAACCCAATTGCCTTGTTTTCTGTTCAGCAAAGATTCACTCAGTGACTGCTGAGTGACTTGAAGGAGCTGGCACAGCGCAGCTGTTGTGGGTCAGGGCTCTGGGCCCCACATGCCAGGCTTTGCATTGCTGCTGTGTGACCTTGGAGAGATGGCTTGACTTCTCTGATCCTGCCTCCTGTAAAATGTAAGGTTGGATCTGAAGAGCCGCTTTGAGAAGTCGATGATGACAACGATGACAATAATAATACTGTGGAAGTACAAGAGGTGCGCCACCGCTGGCAGATGAATTATGGGTAGCCCCCTTCCTGCCACCCTGCTCAGTAGGGCTCCCCACTTGATCCGCTGGTGGGGACAGGGTCTCAGCCCCAGTGGCCTTCTGCCTCCAGCCACTTTGCACAAAATCTGAACTGCGCAGCTGCACCTGGCCACCCTCTCACGGGTTCACTTTGTGGCCAGCTCTATTTTAGACTCCTTAGGGGTTATTTTGTTTTTTTTGGTTGGTTTTTTTTGAAACATCAATGTGTGATTGCCTCTTGAGCGCTCCCCACTGGGTACCTGGCCTGCAACCCAGGCATGTGCCCTGACTGGGAATCGAACTGCTGACCCTTTGCTTTAGAGCCTGGTGCTCAATCCACTGAGCCACGCCATCCAGGACAGTTTGGCTTTTCAAAAAAATCAGGTTTATCAAGATATTAACTTACATGTAGTAATATTCACCCTTTTTATTTCTTTTTTATCCTCACCAGAGGACATGCTTATTGATTTTAGAGGGAGGGGAAGGGAGGGGAGAAAAAACGATCAGTTGCCTCTCTTACACGCCCCAACAGGGACCAAACCCACAACCCAGGCATGTGCTCTGACTAGGAATCGAACCTGTGACCTTTTGGTTTATAGGATGATGCTCCAACCAATTAAGCCACACTGACCAGGACTTCACCCTCTTTATGTATACTGTTTGGTGAGTTTTCAACAAAGTGTACAGTGATAAGACCACCACCACAGTCAAGATAGAAAACCTTCCCCCCCAACCCAGAAAATCCTGTGGTACCCCTTTGCAGTCATTCCCAGGGTCCCAGAACCGTAGATTGTTCTCTGTCCCTGTAGCTTTGCCTTTGCTAGAATGTCATAGAGCTGGAAGTATTCAGTATGAAGACGTTCGTGCCTGGCGTCCTTCTCTTAGCACACTGTTGCAATCCACTCAGTTGGTGTTCATATCTTGGGTGCCCATTGGTGGTCTGCCTTGTGGACTCACCGCAGTTGGTTTGTCCATTTGCCATCAGTGGACACTGGGGCATTTATTTGGTGTGTTTTAATTCTTCCACAAGTCTCTTGGGCTGCTGTAACAAAACAGCAGAGCCTGGAGGGCTTAAAACAACAGATGTTTATTTCTCCCAGTTTTGGAGGCTGCAGGAGATCAGGGTGCTGGCAGATTTCGTGTCTGGCGAGGGCCGGTTTCCTGACTCGAAGACCACCGCCTTCTCGTGTCCTCACGGGACTTCTTTGTGCACTCGCAAGGGGACCATTCTCATGTCTCCCCTCTCGTAAGAGCACTGATCCCACCAGGTGGCCTCACCCTTGTGACTTCATCTAACCCAATTACCTCCCAAAGGCCCCACCTCCAAATACCATTGCATTGGAGGTTAGGGCTCCAGCACTTGAATTTGAGGGGACACAGATGTTCAGTCCACAACGGCAACACAGAGCTGTCACGTGGTCCATGGCATTATTGTCCCCTCTGACCAACGGTGTCACGGAAGCCCAGGGCCATGCTGCCAGCCTCCTCCCCACAGGCCCCGAAACCCCAGAGGCCCCTCCATTGGCTGCCCTCCTGCCCTTTCCGGTTCCCAGAGAGACCAGGTCCCATGTGCCCGCAGTGAGAAGTGTCCTCACCCCAGGGACCCGTCTCCCTGCGTCAGGTCTGACCTTGGTTGGAGATGCCTCTTTGTCCCTGCTGGAGACCCATGGCCAGTGCGAATAATTGGATTTTAATAAAACGGATGGGAGGGCAGCAGCAGTCTGCTGCCCTGGCCTGCGCTGAGGCCCTGCAATTAAACCGATTATGTCTTGAGAGGCAAGCCGTCTGACTCTGCATCCCTAATTCGGTGGTGCTTGCTGGCCCTGCTGGGATGGTTGTTTATTTATTTACCTGACTATCACGAGCCGCGGTAGGGCGGTGAGCCCACTCTGGCCTCCAACTCGACGCCCCCCCCCCCCGCCCCCCAGCACAGTGAGTCACAGTGAGACCTCACAAATGCTGATGCCGGCCCCCCGCCCCCAGGCTCTGATGTGGTTGACTTGGGCAGCGGCCAAGTCGTTGGGATTTTTCAAAGTTCTTCCAGGTGAGTGTGACTGGCTACCCTTGACCTAAAGGAAACGGCTTTTTTCTGGAAGCCCAGATTGGGTGCTGCCTTCTTCCCTGGATTCGCCCAGGCCCCTGGGGGCACAGGCTGTTGCCGCGTGCAGGTCTGTGGGAGTCCCGGAGAAGGCTCTGTGCGTGGGGCCCTCGGTACAGACATTGCCAGAGAGAAACATCTGGTGGGCGGGACGCTAGGCACCTTTTTGGGCAGCGTGTTGGCAGTTTCTCTCCCCCATTTATTTTAACAAACATTTATTGAGTACCTCCTCTCTGCCAGGCATTCTGTTGGTGCCAAGTGGGTGGAGATTCCTGCCGGGGGCTGCAGGGGGCCTCCACCCCACCCTGTGGGCACCAGGGGTCTTGGCTGGAAAATTTGGTCTTCTCTGGGGGTGTGTTTTGGCAACAATTACCCCTCTTGTCTGTGTGTTTTGGGCTTCATGACCCCACCTCCAAGAGGTGGCCCAACGGCTGGGCAGACTGGCAGAGACACAGCCCCAGGACCCTGGATGAGGCACACCCTTCCGGGGCCTGGGTCCCCCTCTGTTTGATGGGGGCAGTGGGGCACCAGCCTTTTGGCTTCTTGCACTGGGTGAAGGCTTTAGGTATCAGCACCAGCACAGCTAATGGGCTGTGAAGCGAAGCCATTTGGGGGAGCTCTGTAGTCAAACCACCAGGGGCTTGGGGGCCTTGGGCAGCTCGCCCAGCGCTCTGTGCCCCTCCCTGTTCCACGGCCCCTCCTCGGAGGCTGTGCAGGCCACTGTGTGAGCATGCACGTGTGCATGAAGGCTCAGCCCGGAGCACGCAGTGCTAAGCGCCAGGTGTTTGATAATGATGATTAATTGGGGAAAAGGAGTCTGCAAGTGGGCCGTGTGCCCGCTCTGGAGTGCCGGGTACTGTGGGGCTGCTTGGTGAGGGCGGGGCCCCAAGCTCAGGCGCACGAGCGGCCCCTTTAATTAGGGTGAAGTCAGTGAGTGGAGGTGGGGCAGGTCCCATCAGGTGGCTGCCTGACCTGGGGGCTGAGGGTGGCTCCAGGAGCCCCAGCTGCTGAGGGCTGGGGTTGGCTTGTGTTTCTCACCCCCAGGAAACAAGCCCCCAAGGCTGGGCTCAGAGGGACTGTACCTGGTCTGGTGTCCAGAGCCTGGGGGATGGGAAAGAGGGTAACCTTTCATGTAAGTGACCCTGCTCAGTCCTTTTCCTCTCCGTGCCTCATTTCCTCATCTATAAAAAGAGGTTGCACCCCACCCCACTCTGGGAAGACCCCCCAGCTGCATGTCTGACTGAGGAAAGCCCTAGGGCTGACCCCACCTACCTGGTACCCCTTTCCAAAGCCCTCCTGCCCCTCAGAGCCTCTCCATAGCTGCCTCCGTCCCCTCAGAGGCTCCAGGCCCCTTGTCCTGAGCCCGGAAACCCTCATGTCAGCTAGTGCCTGCTCCCCTTCCTGGGCTGAAATGCCCTTCCCACCAGGGCCCGGCAAGTGCACACGGACCCTATGGGGCAGGCCCTGCTCTATGCACCTTATAAGCACATGCGAACTGGTCATTTTCACTGTAACTCTGCAAGTTACATTTTCCAGATGAGGAACCTGAAGCTCAGAGAGGCTTGTGACTTGCCTGGGGACTCAGTGTTGTTAGGGAACAGAGCTGGCATTTGAACCTGAGCTCACCCTGGCCTGGTTCAGAGGAGGCAGGAGTCCCACTGAGTTAACACAGTCCAGCTGGGAAGAGGGTCACTGAAGGGCAGGACGGGACTTCAGGAGACTCGTGTGCCAGACCCACGGTGGGCTGGGTGTGTGCTGCAAAGGGAGTCGGCCGTCAGCATTCTCTTTGTCTGGTTTTGGGGACCGATGGAACTGGGGGCACCGGGACTGGGCAGGGCGGGGGGTGGGGGGGAGTCATGGACAGAGAGCATCCCAGGGGGCAGGCACTGCGAGAGGGAAGGCTCAGAGGCGGGACCAGCAGAGCTTGCTCTGGAGCAGGGCCTCCGGGTTTATGCTCCAGAAGTTCCAAACTCCTGTGCCTCCGGCAAGGCACAGCCCACTGCACCAAGTAAAGGCCAATGTGGTGGGGCCAGCCGACTGCAAATCCCCAAGGACCCTGAGGACAGGGCAGAGAGCATTGTTCTTCTGCCTTGCTGTGCTTGCGTGTGTGTGTGTGTGTGTGTGTGTGTACGAGAGAAAAGACTCGAGGCAGCTAAGTGCCGTTTGAAGGAGATGAATCTGGCATGTCAGGTGGCGAGAACTGAGCAGGTGAGCACTTGCTGGAAGGCTGTTGTAGGAGCCCAGGCCCTGGGAGGAGGAGAGCTGGCCCTTTTCCAGGGCAGACCAAGGGGCAAGCTGTGTTTTCTAAAGACGCCATTCCACCGTTCACCATTTCTGTGAGGACAGAAACAGGCCTTCCCTGCTCAACCACGAAGAACCACTTCCTGCGAGGTGGTGCCCAAAAGAACTGATTGGCCAGGGGCATCTGCAGCCTCCTCTCCGGGAGACTTCACCAGTTGGGCTCGAAGACGTCTTCTGATGAATGAGCCTCAGAAGTCCGTGTCCCAGGCTGGCTGGCAGCCCAGGACAGCTGAGTTGCTAAGCCTATGGGCTCCTACCTCCTCCCTTGCTTTTCTCTGACCCCAAAAGAAAGGGCAGCTGCATTTGCCCAGGAGCGTCTGGGATAGGGATGGGAGGAGGAGAAGGAGAGGGGCCCTGCCAGGCTTATCTGAAAAGGTCAGGACCCCAGAGTGGGCAGCACAAGGGGTGGGAGGAGGAGGTGAGGAGACCAGAGAGTGTGCATCTCCGTCGGGGGTCAGGAAGGGGGCTGGGCTGGGGTGGCCTCCCCTGGGAGGCCTGGACCGCAGCTGCTGGCCAGGCCACAAATCCCAGGACTTTGGTGGCTGCTGCGGGGAGTCTGCCTCTGACCTGGATGAGGATACAGGTCATCTTGGGTTTCTCCTCTGCCCTTTAATGGGTCAGCACATCAGGCCTTGCTGTCTCCCTCCAGGCGATGAAATGTGTCGCGGCCCCAGGAGGGCGGGGTTTGGGAAGCAGCAGGCCTTCCCCAGCGGAGCTGCCACCAGCCCACACAGGTCCTTTGTGCAAATTGGACGGCGCTTCCCCCCCAGACAGACTGAACCCAGCCAAGCCCAGGTGTGTGTGGGTGAGCAGAGTGGGTGCTGGGCTTCAGCTCCCATCTAACCATGTCATGCAGGTGCTCTTGTGCGATGAATGGCTGTTGGCTCTGGATGCCACCCCCCCAGTTGCTGCTAGGGGCTCAGAGCACAAACCCAACACCACCCAGCTGTCCTTTCACTGTGGAGAGACTGGGGTGCTCTTCTCTTCTGTCCTGTTTGATGTCTCACTCATGTGCTTAGTGGGGCGTGGCTGGGATCTGTTAACTCATGGAAGGGGAGGTGTAGAGGTGGAGGACTCTAAGAGATCATTTAGCCCAGTGTGCCCATTGTATAGATGAGAAAACTGAGGCCCCGCAAGTTAGTGTGGCCTTGAGCGAGTCATTGTTCATACTTCGTTTCTCCTGTCCAGTTCCTTTCTCTTTTGCATGGAGCCCTTGCTGTGCGCAGAGCTGAACAAGTGTGTCCAACCCCTCCTTCACAGATGAGGGTGCTGAAGGCCCGGGCAGCTCGGCATGCCACCCAAGCTCACATAGTGAGTTAATTGCCGTTGGATTCAAGTCTACACTCCTGACTCCCACTTCCGGTCTTTCTCTGTCTGTTCCCAGCAGTTTCTCAGAGAGTTCCCACCAGGCAACGGACCCACAGTGCCCTGGGATCAGCTCGCTTCCTGTGGGTTAAAGAGGAGGGGCCCCCAGCCCCCTCAGGACATACCTTCACCCAGTTCCTGGCCTCGTAGCTGGCTCTCCCCATGCCTGCACGGTGCGGAACAATCAGGGCGCCCTCGTTGCCCTCGGCAAGGCGGGGGTGGAGGAGCGCTGCCGGGGCTTCTGCCCTCCCAGCCCATGTGTCTGGACCAGGTCAGATCTTCCCCTACAGCCACTCTGGGATGAAAAACCAAGTGTGTTCAAGGTCGTAGGGCTGGCCGGGGAAGAACGTGTGTTCCTACCCTTCCCGCAGCTGTTCTCACCCCACTGCACATAGGACCACCTATATTCTAGAAACGCTGTGTTCTAGAAATACTGAGGCTTTGGCCCCGTCCTCAGGGGTGCTGATATGGCTGGTTAGGAGTGGGGCCCGAGCCTGGTATTTTTAAAACTTCCCAGGTGACTGGCACGTCCGGCAAAGGTGCGAGCTACCCTCACACCAGTGCCCATGCCCACGGGGGGGACACCTGACTCTTTGGATGTGGAACTGAGTAGTTTGCTAATCTGCCGGATGATGTGGGGGAACCCCGTAGTAAAATGGAGTGTAACTTACCTGTAGTTTCAAAAAGCAGACTGACACACGCAGGGGATGGGGAACTGGACTCAGTCGGAGGTGAGCGAGGCCGTGGCTGCTCCGAGCAGGGCAGGAGCCAGCCAGGACCTCTCCAGAGACTTCAGGACGGGGAGGGAGGCGGAGGGGTGGAGCGCACACACTCGCAGTCACGGTCCTATGGGCCTGAATTTTAATGAGGATGTTGACAAACCGAGGAACATTCCAGAACCCAAGACTGATGGGGAATGAGCCGAGGAAGCCAGGGGTGGGGTGGGGATGGGGTGAGATTTTGCTGGAGCAGAGCACACTCAGGGGACCTTGAAAGCAGTCTTCAAGTACCTAAGGTCTGATGACAGATGGGGCGGGGCCTGGCCGGGGAGTGGAGGTGCCGTGATTTCAGCTCAGCCCCAGCAGTGCCGCCCCAGAGCGTGCTTGACACAAGCTGTGAGCTGGACTCCCTTAGCATGGTGTTTCCAAGGGCCTCTGCCTGGGCCTTGGCCTGGCTTAGCCTAGGTTTGTCCACGTGTGCCCTGCTGACAGCTGGGACTGGGCGATTCCTTGTGGTGGCGGCTGTCCTCTGCATTGCGGGGTGCTGAGCATCATCCCTGCCCTCCACCCACTATGCTAGTAGCACCATCACCTGTTGTGACAACCAAAAATACCTGTCAAATATAACTTGCCAAATATGCTCCGGGGGTCAGAACCCACCTGGCACCACTGACTTGGAACAACGGCCCTCTACCCTGGCTGCACAGAGGAATCCCCCGAGCGCCTTAGAAAATGCTACCGCTGCCTGGGTTGGTGCCGGAGATGTGAGGTCATTGCTCTGGGTTTGGCCCTGACAACCTGGGAGGGGGTTAAACTGCCCCAGGTGGTTCTAATATGAGGCAAACTTTGAGCCCCACCAAGACTGCTCCTCAAACTCGAGACATAAGAATCACCTGGGCGGTGGCTCTGACCAATGGGCCCCCATTTAATTAGAATCACCTGGAATTCTCAGACTCAGGCAAGTGTGGGAAAGGCTGCTGGATTTCCATAAGCCCCTAGCAGCGTGAGGCTCCAGGATTCTGAGCTGAGGCCTGGCTAGCCAGCCTGGCTGGGACCTCAAGCACCTCCTGCTGGGTTTCCTCCCCACCTCACCACCCTCCCTCCCAGTTCTCCTTCCCTCCGCAGGGCTGGGCCTCCGCTCACCTCCCCCACCTTCTCCTCCCCTGTGACTTTATCCCAGCCTCCCCGGCCCTCCGCCAGCTCCATTGAGCCCGCCAGCATCCCGGCCCCTCCTTCTCCTCTCCTCCCAGCCGGTGGCTCTCAGCGCGGGCTTGATTTAGTAGGCGTTGGAGGAGAAAGGCAGCTTCAAGAGTCACTAAGAGCCTCGATGCTGGCCGGCACTTATCCGGAAAGGAAAGGCCGGCAGCCTTGGGAAGGAGCTGGGGTGTAAGAAGAGAGACACCTCTCCACCCAGGAGGGGGCTCGCAAGCCTGCCATCACCACAGCCCTCTGCAGAGTTATTGCTGTGGGCTACAAGCAACCCCCCATAGGATTGGGGCAGCCCCTCCCTGCCACACCCAGCTGATGGGGGAGGGGGAGGGGAGGGGAGCAGACTGGGAGTCCCCCTGCAGTCTTCTGCGAGTGGGGCTCAGCCCCTTGCTGCCCTAAGGCAGGGAGTTCACAGACCCCCGGGTTAGAAGACATGTCAGACTCCTAAGGAGATGTCCTGTGGCCCCTGGCTGGCTATTGGGGGCAGGGGAGGGCTCTTCGGAAGGCGCCCCCCCCCGCCCCGCCCCCGCCCGGCTTCTTAGCTCTCCCCAACCAAGCCTTTTGGTTGTTTGCCTGCCCTCCTCTCCTGGTGCTCATTCCCCTCCTTCTCCTCCTCCCTGATGAAAAAATACAAAAGAAAAATGCGCCAGTGCCCAGGTCTGGGGAGCCCCAGCCCGCGGGATGGAGAAATGAAAAGCGGCCCCAATTAGAGGCTTTGGTTCTGCAAACTTGATGCTCGGCACTTGAACTGTCACGGCGGAGCCTTAATTAGCAGCGGCGGGGGAGAGGTCAGGAACAACTCAGCAGTCTTGACAAGCGCGTTATCAAGTGCAGGGGAGCGGGGGCTGCCCGGGCCGCGGGCGGGGCGCCGAGAAGTGGGGGGAGGAGGACGGCGGGGGCACCGCGCGCGCGGGAGGGTGGCGGGGAGGAGGCGCGCGGCCCCGCCGAGCGGGAAGGTAATAAGATGGTTGCTGCGAGGCGGCTGCGCAGCCACGGCTGGCGGTGCGTGAAGCCTCCAGCGAGGGCGCGGGCGAGGGGACGCGGGGCGCCCCTGGGGGCGGTGTGAGAGGCTGCTCAGGCCCTCTAGGCTCCCCAGCACTTCCCCCAGGTCCGTGCAGAAGGCGCGTGGGGGCGCAGCGGGCAGGGCGCTAGGCACGCATCAGAGCTGACGCCCCCGGCTGCTCCTGACCCCCCAGAGTCCCGGGGCTTCATCCCCCGGTTCCCCGACTGTCCGGCGACCTCTTTAGCACCTCCCTGGATTCCCAGCCCCAGGTGAGCAGCGGGCTGGAGGAGCGCACAGTGCGCTTGGGCGCCCCCGCCGCCGGCGCTGTCGGGAAGCCCCTCCTAGAGTCCCCTGGGTCCTCGCGGCCAGCGGGGGTGGCACAGCATGCTCGGCATGAAGACTTGGTCGTCCCTGCTCCTGAACCTCAGTAAGTGCCGGGCTCGCCGCCTGGGGAGAGGGAGACGGGGAGGGCTGGGGTTGGAACTTTCTGGGGCGCACCTCCCACCCCCGCCTGGCACGCCCGACCGGGGATTACCTCCAGGTCATGCACGTGGTCCCCAGGCGCGACCGACCTGCAGCCTCCTCATCCTGTCAACTCAGAAAAGAATCCAATCGATTTATTTTTTAAAGTAGAAAAGCTCCATCTGCCCGCCTGTCTGGCCGCGCCTGGGGCACGTCCAGGGGCTGGCAGATGAGAAGTGTGGAGAATCACCTTCAGATTTTGTGCAGAAGAGGTGGCCAGCCTGGACCGGCCTTGCTGCTGTCCAGGGGCTTCCTTACCATGGCTAGTTCGCAAGCTGTGCTGGGGGTGCCAACCCTGGCTGGCCCCTTTGTGTCAGAAGAAAACCAGGGGACCAGGAATCAGGAGCGAAAATTGAGGGAGGAGGTTTCTTCTTCCCTTTCCTTGCACATAGGTGGGCACCAGGAGTGCAATATGTAGCTTTAAACTGCCTTTCACCACCCCTCGCTCCCTTCCCAAGCTGTGCTGGCATCTCCAGGGGCCCCTGCTAGCCCTCCGCACAGAAGAACTTTCTCACTGTGCCAAGGGGGTGACCTCCTTGATGTCACCACCTTGTGACAGTGAGAGGATAAGAAGTGTCAGAGAGCCTTCTGTGGGCAGTACTAAGGCAGTCCCTGTCTGAGAGGGTTTAGCAGGACCCTGAGGCCCAGGGACACCCTTCAAGCTGAGGGAGTGAAGGTGGCGTTGGGCAGGGCAGGGCCCCTGCGGTTCCTGGCTGAGGGCGGGGGCAGGTGGAGGGAATGATGAAGCGAAGGCAGCAGTGAACAGTATCTCAGGTTCCCAAGATGTTTTTCAGGGTGATTGTAGTCACCCTCGTAGAGGGTGGCTGGGATGGTGGCATCCGCGCAGCCCCCTCCCATCAAAGGTTGGACATCTGGGCCTCCAGGCTGGCCTTCTCTTCCAGGTAGACCCGTTTGCTGGGAGGGAGTGGCTGGTAGAACCCACCTGGCCCCAGGGGGCCCCTCTTACTCCCCACCCCCTCACCCAGGCTGTTGGGGTCCTCCCTGCCCCTCCTCCCTGCCTCCCCTCCCTTCCAGCCCTGCATCTCTCAGTGTGTGCCTCTCTGCCTGTTTGAACTGCAGCTTTTAAAGCTTTTTGCTTTTTGAAAACTCAGGGGGGGAACAGTTGCTTGTGGAGAGGTCATGAACAGTTGATGATTATAGTCCAGTGGGTAGAAAGAGCTTAAAACAAATCCCCATCCATCAGATGTCAGCTTCGGTGGTTTCCAGTGTTCTCCTGGCGGGGGTGGGGGCTGGGGGCTGGGGGGTGGGCGGGGGCTTAGAGGAAGGGGAGGCTCCTTCCCTTTCCATTAAATGAACCTGCAAAACTCCCCCTTATGCAGGTGTTTGATTGTCACTCCCCTCTGCTGGCTCCCTCTGATCTCCTTTCCTCCGGGAGCTGGGGGAGGGGGACAGTGGAGGGTCCGGCCCCGCCTTGTGAGACCTTGGCTGTCCCAGAAGGCCCCTCACCATCTGTGTGCCCTAGGCCAAGTCACAAGGCATCTCAGAACCTCAGTTTCCCAGGGTGTCCAGGGAGGTCAGTCACAAGGGCGTGCGCCACCATCTGCCCGGAGGACCACGTCCTTGGCCCACAGTACTCTGTAGTGAAATCAGAGGCTTCTCCTCAGCCCATAGAAAGTGACTTCCTTGGAGTGGAAGGGCCTCACTCTGTTCCCAGAGCCCAGTGTGAGGGAAAGCTGGATCAGCTGGCTGGGGTCTCCAGGGAGCTCCTTGCAGACAGAAGTGAGGACTCACAATACATAGGCACCATCCTTTGCCTGTGGTCACACCTCAGGCCACATGGCAGGCAGCTTAAGGAGAAAGATGCTGGCTTCGTGCTGTCTGGGTTTTACAGGTGAGGAAACTGAGGCACAGAGAGGTTCAACTCACTACTCAGGGTCACACAGTAGGTGGTGAGGGAGCTCGGCCAGTCCCATACCAGGGCCATGTCCCTGGCCAGCCAGCTGTGGCCGCTGGGTGCCCCTTTCTCCGGCTCCAGAGAAATCTGGTCACTTCACTGTCTCTGTCTTGGACGGCCCTGTCTCACCTGCGGGATGCGGCTGTTTGGTGAGAAGTCCAGGCTCCTCCCCCAGCCCTCCAGCCAGCTGACTCCCACTTTTTGTCCCTGCGATGGCCTGGCCATTCCTGTCTCTGTTCAGTGCCTTGGCTACTAAGGAGGCACACAGAAGTACTGGGACGAGTGCCGGACCCACAAGCTCCCATCCTTCCGCTCCTTCCTCATTGCTGTGTGACTTGAGGCAGGTGACCGAACCTCTCAGTGCCGCAGTCTTTATTTGTAGCATGGGGATTGTGGTTCTGCCCTCCCAAGAATGAATGCTCGGTCAAGTAAATAACAGCGCCTGCACCCTGCTGGGTTAATAAACGCCAGCTGGGACTCTCTTCTCTTCCACATGGAAAGCCCTTCTAGCTTCTCTCTGCAGTCTGCCTGGACCTCAAGGCCCCACTTGAATGCCACCTCCTCTGAGAAGCCTTCCAGGTTCTTCCCGACCATAAACCATCTCTTCTGCTGCCTTCTGTCTTTATGGCCAGTATTTTTTTTCTAGGTGGAGTCCATACCTTTGTACCTAGTTTCTCTCTCCTATGAGACAACAATTCTATGAGGAAAGATCCTTTTCATTCTCATTCTCAGAATCTCTTGAGGTGTTGAGTATGCAGTAGGTGCCCAATAAATGGTTAGATGACTAGAGCAGGACCGTTTTTTTAACGAGACCAGTGTTTCTCCATGTTGAGTGGGCACAAGGCTCTGACAAGTATTGGAATAACATCCAAAGTCAGCGTGGACCCTTAGGGATGCCTCACATCATTTCCCAGGTCCCTGGGTGGAGGCTCTCGTCCCTGACCGCCCCCTCCTTGAGGACGAGCGGTCAGGCTCACCTCCGGCCAGCTGGCCAGCTGTGGGCAATGTTAGCGCATGCTGGGCGGACCGCGTGGCCAGTTGTTGGAGTGGAGTGTCCCTGAACCGGCCTGGGTATCTCGGCTGCCGGCCACTCTGCAGTGGACGGGGTGCTGCCGTGGCATGTCGAGGCGAGAAGCTCGGGCAGCTGGAGCACAGCCTTGGCGGGGGGATTGTTCCCGAAGCAGGGTCCTGGGGATGCCGCTCCCCGAGGGTGGTGGGAGCGGTCTGAAACCCATGGCCACCTCAGGTGCACCCTGGCAGCTGAGCTGGTCCATCCAGGTCAGCAGCTGTGTTTGTAAACCCTTCAGGGAAGGTCAGGCGGTCTGCCAGCAAGGAGGACTTCCTGGGGGAGGCGGGGGCGGTGGCATCACGTGTGCATGTGCCTTTCGGTAAATAAGCCAGACAAGCCACTTCCAGGTTTGCCAAGTTTGGCTTCATGGAGGGGGGGCGGGCGGGGGGAGAATGTCTAGAGACCCTCAGCCAGGAAGAAAGAGGCAAATTAAAAAGTGAGACTGAGCAGGTAGTTTAATCGTGAGGTCCTGGGCCCAACAGCTAGGTGGGCGTAGCAGACCCTTGCCAGTTAGTGCGGGGCACCTGTGGCTCCATTATTACCTGACCGGCAGTTAGGAGTGCTGGTCTGGAGCCAGACGGCCTGGGTTTGTATCCTGGAGCTGCCTCTTATTGGCTGTGTGCCCTTAAGTAAGACACTTAACCTCTCTGTGCCTCAGCTTTTCATCTGTAAAAAGGGAAGTAATAATAGCACCTATGTTGTCCCGGGAAGCCACCACAGCGTTAGAAAGCACCCCAACACAGGGGCTGCGACAATAGCAAGCGTGGAGTTTGCCCATGACTCTGGGGTGCAGCTCCCAGTTCTCAGAGTCTCAGGAGGTGCAGTCAGACGGAGGCCGCGCGGCCTGGCGCCCCCATCCCCTCCTGCACTATTTCTCAGAGATCACGCTGCCACTGGAGCCCCCTGGGTTCAGTGGTAGGGGTCGAGACTTCACCTCCAGGTGGAAAGAGGGTCAGAGAATCTGTGGACATGCCTCAGAACCCCCACATACCTCTTAGGGGGGTTGACCTAAGTGGTTAATACATGTAAACAATGCTTAGAACACAGATATTACCTGTAAACATTAGCCATCCTCAGCGGTAGTTCCCTGAGAAACTCCCTGCATCTCCAGCAACCATGGGGAGGGGGGGGAAGGAGTGTGTGTGCAGAGAAGAGTGTGTGGAATGGGAGTGGGAGACCTGGGGTCACATACCTGCCTGCTCCCAACCCCGGATCCCTCTCTGTCCACCCCCTTGTTTTGTTTGACCTTTAAAGCCTGTTCTCTATCTTTATGCCCTATCCCTGGCTTTGTCGCCTGGAAATCCTTGCCAAGAGATCCTCAGGGCAGGTTACCTCTCACTGCGGGGTCTCCCATACATTCAGGGATCTTGGAGTACAAGCCTGAGGGAACGCCCTGGGGGAACAGGGAAGAATCCAGAAGCGTGACCTGGGGCAAGGCCCTTCTTCCCTAATTCCGTAAGGAAGGGCTGGACCAGCTCCTCTTGGTCCAAAGTGACTCACTCTGATCTGGAGGGCTGTGAGTTCAGTTCCCTGCAGGCTGGAGGCCCTCCTGAGCCTTGGGGAGGACCCTGTCCCTGCTCGCTTCTCCTCTACTCCCGGCTCCCTCCCTGTCTCACTGTCATTGAGAACAGAGGTTGGTAAGAGGGACTGTCTTTTCCCATCTATTGATGTGGTCACGCTTGTATTAGTGTGCTGGTGACATTGTAGATCACCTGTGCTGGGGTGAATGCTGTTCCCCAAAATTCGTGTCCACTTAGAACCTCAGAATGTGATCTTACGTGGAAATATGCAGTTGGTTAAGGATCTTGAGATCCTGTCAGCCTGGATTAGGATGGGCTGTAAATATAGCGGCTGGTGTCCTTATAAGAAAGCAGGGGCGCAGGGAGAGGCCACGTGAAGACACGGGCCAAGGAACGCTGCCTTGGGAGGCTGGGGCGCGGCTTTACGCCTTCGAGGTCCAGTTCAGGGGGACAAATGAGCTGGTCTGACGTGAGCACCGCGGAAGTCCAGCCCTTGCCATGCCACCCGGCCCCTAGACCCCCTTGGCCTCGCTCCCAGGGAGGCTCGCAGAGTGCTAGAGCTGGGGTCTGTTCACGCTCAGTTTTTCACCTCCCGTTCTCCTCTGGAAGGTTAATAACAGGTGCCAGCCGGCCTGTGCCCGCTGCTTCCTCAGCCCAGAACAAGTTGGCATGAGTAGGCACCACATCACAGCCTCCCCTGACCCGAGACCCTGCACCTACAGCCTGGACCTCTGGAGTGGGGAGCCCTTCTGCCACCTAACTTGTGAGCGTCCCAGTAGCCATGAGACAAACAGGCCTGGGGCAGGTCAGGGCTTCTCTGAGGCCCGGTGGACAGGGCGGAGCTGGGATCTGAGCCTCTTTCCCAGGTGACGTTGCTCCTAGGGGTTGGAGGTATGGCGCAGGCCTTTTGCACCGGGCCTGGGGTGCTCCGAACGCCATCTTCACTTGCTCACCTCTGGATTTTCTTTGGTACCTCTTGGGGTGCTAAGGTCATCACACCACTGACCCCTATGCGACAGGAGCTGAGCCCCTTGGGCAGAAAAGCAGTCGCAGAGGACTGCGTGGGAACCCCGGGAGGGCCGGGTGAGCTGGCAGCCACTAGGCTGTGAGGACTGAAGGGGGCCCCTGACACCCCCTGCTCCCAGCCACCAGAGTGGAGAAATCCTGGTGACCCAGTCAATGTTTCTTTTAATTAGAGACAATTAAAACAGTGTACCGGATGGCAGTTTGGTCGCTTCTTTAAGAGGAAGCAGAGAGCCCAAACGAACCGAAAAAAATAAAAAGATAAAATAAAACCCAGTGAATTTTTAATAGCGATTATCTCCTGACACATAGCGCGTCGCCATCTGGCAGACACACAAGCCACTGAAGCCTGATGCTGGCGGGGAGCGGGGCAGCAGAGGAGGGGCGGCTGCAGGCCTCCCGCTGGAGCCCAGAGCCAGGCGCCTCTGCGCCCTCTGCCCTCTGCGAGTGACGAGCCCCCGGGCACGTCTGCAGCCCTCAGCTGCCCACCCCGGGCTTTCCCAGCCCAGCGCCCGCACAGCACAGAGCCCTGCAGGACAGCTCCCCACCCCCAGCTGTCCTGGGTGAAGGGCTGGGTTCTCAGCATTTCCAGTGAAGGGATACCTGAGCCTGGGGCCGCTAATTACGCGGCTCTTCGGGTGCCAAAGACCACCACGCTTCCTTCCGCAGCAGGCACTCTCGGCGGCCACCGTTTAAAAATGAAGGAGGGAGCGTGTTGCTTCGTGCCACGTGCCCGTGTCGCAGGCCAGTCAGCCAGCCCACGTGGATTAGGCTCCCGTGCTCTGCTGGGGCCCAGGCCGGGCCTTGATGGCTCAGGGATGACACGTTTGTCCCTTCTGTCACTTAAGGTCAGGGGAGAAATCTTCAAATGGGTGATTACACCTCAAGCCCCCTAGACACCACGAACATTCAGGGCGGGATACTTTGTGGCCGGGGTGCTCTGTGCATTGTAGGGTGTTCAGCAGCATCCCTGGCCTCTGCCCATGAAGTGCCGGTGATACCCTCCCTGTTGTCAGTCAGAAATGCCTCCAGATACTGCCCAGTGTCCCCTGGGGGGCGAAATGCATCCAGAACCACTGGCTTAATGTAAGTGTGTGAGTCTCCTATGGCTGCCGTAACAAATGACCACAGACGGGGGGGAGGGGGGGGCTTGAAACAACAGAAATTTCACCTCACAGCCCTGGAGGGCAGGGCTGCGCCCCCTCCCTCCCCCTCCAGAGGCTCTCGGGGAGGAGCCTTCCTGCCTCTTCACACTTCTGGGGGCTCCAGGTGTCCCTTGCCTGTGGCTGCATCACTCCAGTATCTGCCTCCGTCTTCACGCGGCCTCTCCCTATGTGGCTCTGTCTTCACGTGCCATTCTCTCTGTGCCCAAAACCCCTCGTCTTGAGGACACCAGTTATTGGACGGAGGGCCACCCTAATTAGTACAACCTCATCTTACATCTTGCAAAGACCCTGTTTCTGAGTAAGGTCATGTTCTGAGGTTCTGGGTGGACGTGAATTTTGGGTGACATGGTTGAACCCAGGGCAGTAATGCTTCAGTGGAGGGAAGGATGGTGGCTGAGCTACAGGCAGCACAGAGTGGGGTGGCCCAGCCAGCCTGGGTGGGGGTGGCCAGGTGAGTTCTGTGGGAGGAAGTGGCTGCGTGTTGAGGTGTAAGACCTCGTCTGACCTGGAGAGAAGGTGCTGGCAGAGCCCCTCTGTGCCCATTTGGAGAGGTGGATATCAGCACACCCATTTCACAGATCTGGAGTCTGGGTCACGGAGTTGGAACCCTCCCTGAGGCTGCCCACTCCAGTGTTTACAGAAGTTCAAGGGCACATTTGCTGCCACTTCCTCTACCTGGGGCAGTCTCAGCTATAGGATTTGGGTACCAGACAGCAGCCACGGCTAGACCTGCTACTTGGTATGTGGTGGCCACCTATTGTGGGTTGAATTGTGTCCCCCAAAACATATATTCAAGTCCTCAACCTGGTACCTTCTTGGGAAATAGGGTTAAGAGGAGGTCACATAGGGTACAATGGGTCTTCATCTGGTGACTAGGGTGGGACATCCGGTGACTGGGGTCAGACGTGGAGTGACAAACAGACGTTCAGAGAGAATGCTGTGTGAACTTGGAGGCAGAGATTGGGATGATGCATCTACAAGCCAAGGGCTGCTGGCCACCCCGGAACCTGGGAGAGAGGCCTGGAGCAGACCCTCCGCAGCACCTTCGGAGGGAGCGCGGGCCCGCCCGCCCCAGCTCAGACGTCCTGCCTCCAGAACAGGAGAGGACAGTCTGTGGCTCAGGTCCCCAGTGTGCGTGGGTCATTGTGTCAGCCCCAGAACGCTGCCTTCCAAGAGCGGAACCGGCCCTTTTTTTTTTCCTGTGCTGACTTTGGTTGAACATGCTCTTCATCCCAGATTTTCTGAGAGAGGCCAAACCAAAACAGAGGGGGTGGAAGGTCATCCTCTCAGGGCTACCTCGAGAGCTGGCTGTTGATGCCTGAGGGGGGGGTGGAGGCACGTGGCCACGTCCACGCTGGACAGGGCGGGCTGGGCCATGTGATAGGGCCAGGCAGCTCTTGACACCCTCCGTGGGCTCAGGAACATGTTGGTTCAGGAGTAGCCGGGCTGTCATGCTGGGTTTGAAGAGGAGAGAAAAATTTCTGAGAATTCACCTGCCCAAGAAACATTGGAACTCCCCCTTGGATCCAGAGCCTTGCCAGGCCTCTGAAATCACCCGAAGGTGAAGGACAGGGTTCCCAAAGCTGTTGGCCATCTCATGACCCAGGTGAGAGGCCTTTGGGGAGCTTCTGACCAAACCAAGGTGAAGGAAGTGCTGCCCGCCTGTCCTGGGCCCTGGAGCCGCTGCCCACCTGTGCCCCGTGGTGACTAGTGTGCCTGGTGTGGTGGGCAAAGGCTCCCAGCAGGGGCTGTCTGGACACCCCTCCGCCTCTGCCTCCGCCATGATTGCAGGTCGGGGGGCTCGAGCAGTTCTGGATCACGAGTTTGTCCTGGGCAGGAAGTTGTCATAGTAACATGCTGTTGAACGGTGATGTCATCTAAAGGTGTAGGGGCCATGGGAACCAAGTTCTGGCAGGGTGAGGGGGTGGGGGGACACTGCCTGATGAAGCTGGAGGAGCGTTAACAAAGTGCCGCCAACTCGGGCCCAGACAGAAGCATTATTCCCTGGTTCTGCGGGCCAGGAGCCCGAGATCCCGAAGGCTGTGCTCCCACCGGGGCCCCGGGGAAGAGCCCTGCCTTGCCTCTTCCAGCCGGGGGTGTCTGCAGCCTCCCCTGGCTGTGGGCTCTGCTCCCTGCTCCGTCTTCACAGGGCCTTCTGTGTGTGTCTCCTCCTCCCACCGGACACTCGTCGCTGGATTCCGTGCCCGCCTGGGTCGCCCAGGAGCCTCTTCTTTCAGCATCTTTCTTATAGCTGCAAAGCCCCCTCTCCAAATAAGGTCGCCTTCACAGGTTCCGAGGGTTGGGGCAGAGACATCTTTTGGGGGCCACCATTCAGCTCACGACAGGAGGGACAGTGAAGACCTCTTTGAGAAGTGACAAGGCAAGCTGGTTCCTGGGGGAGAGAGCACCAGGCAGGAGAGCGTCTGTGGTAGACCTGAGTGGGAATATGTCTCAGTGGGGGACCCTGGGAGCAGGGTTCCTGAAATCCTCGTGACAGTTTCTAGTGGTCAGGGGACAGCAGGGAAAGACAGGGCCATGGGGTGGAGGCACAGCGGCGTTGCCGTGGTGCTGAGGATGTGGCCTCAGTGAGGTGGGAGCTCAGGGAGGTCTGGAGCAGAGTGCACCTCCCTTCTCACGGGGTCCTCTAGTGCCACGCGGAGGATGGAGCACGGGGGACAGGGCAGAAGCAGTTAGCTACTGCACTAGTCCAGGTGAGAGGTGCCGGGCCAGGCTCGGTGGAGGGGGCGGAGAAGGGGACAGGGGCCCTGGGTTTGGGCTCTCATCTGGGGAAGGGCAGGCGTCTCAGCTCCTCCTCCCACCCAGAGATTCCCAATTGTCCTGTCTTCTTCCCAAACATCCCGCCCCATTGCCTCCCTGCACCCTCCACCCCACCCTGCCACGTTGGCAGCTGCTGTTCCTGGGAGCAAGGAGAGCAGCTGGAGGTGCAGGGAGGGAGCTGGTGGGGGACCCCAAGCGCTGGGATGCCTGAGGGGCTGTGCCAGCTCGGGCAGGGAGTCACATTGTATTTCTCTCTCTGCGGCATTTCCCACAATTAAACCTGAGTGCCTTGTGCTGATGGCTTAACCTGGCCTCCGGGAGAAGCTTCCCTCCCCGAAGAATCTTCATTGCCCCCCCCCAACCTGCCTCCCTCCTCATTCCCTTTCCTCACTGGGCCCCTCCCTCCTCACTCGCCTCCTTTCTCCTTCCCTTCTCCTTTCCTCTTCCTCACCCCTCCTGCTCCTCCTTCCTCTCTGCTTATCCCCCTGTCTCCCACCTTTCTCGTTCTCTCCCCCCGCCCCTCCCCAGAGCTGCCCACTGCCCCGAAGCTGCGCCTGCAGCCCCCTGGGAGGCTGGGGAGCAGGGCTCCTGATGTGCCCGTGCCAGTTTCCAAAGTGAATGTTGCTTTTCATACTCCACCCTTCACTCCTTGTCTCCTCAGATTTATTGGACGTAGCTGGTGGTGCTGATGGATTCGAGGCACAGACCTCGGCGTCCCCACTTGGCTCTGTTCTCCAGTCAACTCTAGTTTATTTCCTGATTTAGTCAGGTGACCCCATGTCCCCCATGCCACAGCTAATGCAGCCCGGGGACGATAAATTGTGGCTTGTAATAACATCCGGATGGATTAATTGATTACCTGACCCCACTTTGCCCCGGCTTCCTGCTAACCCCTCTCTTCCTGGCCCCTCACGGACAGATCTCCAACTTCCTCTCTCTCTCCCCCTGGTCTTCCCCAACAAGCCAGGCCCCACCTGGGGCAGCCAAGGCAGGCCGTTTGCAGGGAAGTGCAAGTGTGGGCAACCGTGCAGACAAGCGTTACTGCTAAATCTTTAGTCAGCACCGCAGGGTCCACAAAGCTGCCCTTTCCCGGAGCAGCAGCTCTGCCACAGGCCATACGCAGCAGGCCCACGGGCTGCTCAGGAGCTGTGCCTTCTGAGGCGGTGACTGCACCTGGCTACGCCCAAGCCCAGAGCTGGGCCCCAGCTGCCACTCGGGAAGCAGAAAGATGTCCTGAAGCAGACAAGGGCAGGAGCATAGGATTCTGTCCTTTCAATTCGGCCAAGCTGAGGGGAAGGCAGACGTCCGTCTCAGAGTCCGTAATTATGCCAAGGAGTGATTCTTTATAATCATACCAGCCCAGCCTTCAGAAGATGGTTTCTTTGTAGCATGTCTAGCTGCAGTGTGGGCAATTAGGGCTCATAAATATAGCTGCTGGATACCGCGTCACATCGCTGTGGCCACGGGGGCCCGTGCCTGGGGGCTTGGGCCTCTGATCTCAGGCAGGAGGCCCTCTCAGGAGGGAAATGGGGCACCTTGCTTCTGGGGGAAGAGGCGGTGGGAGCCCTGTGGGAAATGTGTCTTCCTGAGGTCTGTGAAGGCTCCTGCCGGAGAGCATGACAGGTTCCCTGAAGGTGCGTGGAGGGGACTCCTTGGCAGTTTGGAGGGGTGCCGGCAAGATTGGGATGGCGTTCAGAGAATGGCAGGTGGGTAGGGGATGGTGGGGTCTCCTTGTGCTTCCAGTCCTTCACTCACACACACCGCTGACAGTCCCAGATGAGGTGGGCAGTATGCAAAGCTGGGACGGCACTTTGTACCTTAAACCCCACGTTGTCATGGCCTGGTGAGGATGTCTTAAGTGTTCGGGGTAGAGAAGGAAGCAGACAGATTTCCGTCCTCACAGCTGCCACGTTTGCCTTTTGTTTCCTGGGTCCAGCCTTGCCAGCTGTTTTTTAGTTCCTTACTTTCCCATCTGCCTCCTGGCCTTTGCACATGCTGTTCCCACTTCCTATAATGCTGTTCCTAGCTGACCCCGGCTTTTCCTTCAGCTTGAGCGCTTTCTGACCCATTTTCTGGGCCCACTTTATTCAGATGTAGTCATGTGACTTCTTAATTTCTGTGTGTTTTCCTGCTGAGCTGGGCAGCACGGGAGCAATAAGCCTGCCCCGGTACTTCGAACATGTATGTAGGAAGCGCTCAGTAAAGAGTCCACCTAAATTTTCTGCTTTACAAGCTTCTTTCTGTAGCCAAAACTGAAACCCTGAGAGGCCTTCCAGGGAGCGAGCAGTCCCCTCCTGGCCAGGCCATCCTTAAGTGTGTGCCTTCGTGAGGCTCGCCCTCTGTCCTTGGGCACGCCACCAGCCTCCTGGGCTCTCGGGAGTGATTCGCTGGGCACAGACTAGGCTTCAAGGGTTTTGGGTTTTTTTTTTTAGCAGTTTGAGGTGTAGTTCACATACCATACAGTTTACCCTTTTAAAGTGTACATGTCAACAGTCTCATCCCAGTACATTTTTATCACCTCGAAAAGAAACCCTGCGCCCATTAGCTGTTACTCCCCACCCCTCCCAGCCTTTGGCAACCACTGATGTACTTTCTGTCTCTGTGGATTCACCTGTCCTGGGCATTTCACGCGGATGGAGCCGTGCGGTCTGTGGCTGGCTGTGACTGGCTGCTTTTACTGAGCATGTGTTCAAGCATCCTCCATTTGTAGCGTGTGTGAGGGCTTCACTCTTTATTTTTCCTTTTGAAGATTTTATTTATTTTCAGAGAGAGAGGGGAAGGGAGGGAGAAAGAGAAGAAGAGAAACATCAATGTGCGAGAGATACATCAGTTAGTTGCCTCTCGCACACCCCCCGCTGGGGACCTGGCCCACAGCCCAGGCATGTGCCCTGCCTGGGAGCGAACCAGCGCCCTTTCGGTCTGCAGGCCAGCACTCAGTCCACTGGGCCACACCAGCGGGGCAGGACTGGGCTTTCTTTCGTGGCTGAGTAATATTTCAGTGTATGGACAGATCCCTTTTTTTTAATCCATTCATTCGTCGGTGGACATGTTTGGGTTGCTGTGAATAGTGCTGTAGGAACTGGAATAAGTTTTGTGTGGACGTGTGTTTTCAGTTCTCTGGGCCTCCAGGTTTTTAGCTCGCTCACTACCCCTCCCCATCTCGTGGACTTCCTGTTGACTCTGGGGGAGACTGAGTACAGTGGGGGGCAGCGGCAGTCCATCGTCACTGTGCAGTGGACATTTCTTATGTCACCATGCGCCTGAGGCCGGCCTGAACCCATTCACAGAGGCCTCAGCAGCTGGCACGGGGCCACTACCATGCCCAGCGCACAGTGGGGAAACTGGGACCCAAGTCCCCTTGCTTGTGGCTGCAGCATCAGGCCTGGTTCCCTCCTTGCAGCTCTGCAGGCCGTTTCTAGATGAGAGGACGCAATGCTCAGAGGGCGGCGGGGCGCCGGGACCGGTGGAGCAGTGGCGGGCGGGGCTTGTCTGGCATCTCCTGTGCTCCTGGCCGGCCTGGAGCACTCGGTCGAAAGCCATAAACTCTCACAACCCCTGATGAAGTGTGGACTGGTGCTGTCCCCACCTGATAGATGAGGCACCGAGGCACAGAGAAGCCAAGTCACGTGCCGTGGCCATCGGCTGGAAGCGTCAGGGCGGGGTAGCACTTGGGCACTGTGGCTCCAGAGCCGCCTGAGCCCCACCGTCATGCTGCGTGGGTGAGCGGCAGATGTGCAGAGGGTGGGCGGGCAGTTTGGGCCCCACCGGGAGAGGCGAGACTGTCCTTCAGAGCCTTCTGTCTCTCGGTTTGTCACTGGGGGAAGTCTGTCACCTCCATAAGCCTCCACCCTTGCCCCTCTCGCCTGCTCACAGGTCTCTGGGGAGCCTGATGGCTGTCCCCGATTCCTGAGCCCACCTGAGAAGCCCATGAGCCTCCCCTACCCCAATTCCCAGCCACCTCAGGCAGTTCAAGAGCCCATGGGCCTATTCCTGCTCTACCTGTGGTGTCCGATTACCTTCCCAGGAGACAGAGCAGGGACCATCCCCCGGGGTGTCACTTTCTAGCAGGTGTGGGGGGCAGCGGGGCCAGCCAAGCCTCCCCGGAAAGAGTGGGGGCCAGATTGGGTGGCTGGCGCTCTCAGGGGTCCCAGGGCCCCTTGGTGTGATTTTCCTGCTTGACACCCAGCACCCCCTTCCTGAGGTTTCAGCTTAAGACCCAGAGCCCTCCCCGCCTCCCTCTGCTCCTGAAATAATAATCGCCCCAAGCAGCTGGGTGCCGAGCTGAGCCAGCACTGGCGGGTCCCCCAGGGAGCAGCATGCACGGAAACCACAGGTCTCTGTCATGCCCCCGCCTCGCCTCCCCCCAACCCCCGACTGTGTGCTGCCTTTGCTCAGATTTCAGTTTTATTTTTTAGCTTGCCCTTGCTCCCTCCCTGGGCCATGTGGCTTCCTGCCTTGAGTTTCGGCGTTTCCCCTTGCCGTTCCATCAATGCCAGACAGTGCGGACACCAGCTCAGCCTGAAACAGCCAGACCTCCCTGAGGCTGGAGCAAGACTGCCCGGGTTGAAGTCCAGGCTCTGCCACTGGCCAGCTGTGCAGCCTGGGGGCACGTCGCAACCGCTCTGTGCCTCAGTTTCCTTGTCCATGAAGTGGGGATAGATGGCACCTCCCTTTTTGAATGACGAACAGAGATGAACCACATTAAGCGTTTAGCACGGTATCTGGCTCACAGTCGGTGGTTTTTGTGCTGGGAGAAATGTGCATCAGGCTCAGAGATGACACAGAAGAAGTAGAGGTGAACTCGGTTGGGCAGAGGAGTATGATGCTTGAAAAGGGTTTTGAAGGATGTGTAGGAGTTTTCCAGATGAATGAGGAGGGGTTATAAGGGCCCTCCAGGTAAAAGAAACCCCAGTCAAGAAATAGAAGTTATTCCTTTGTATATGGACTCCTCTTCCTCCCAAGTAAAGAGTAGATCAAGATGTTTTAGCTGAGCTGAAATCCTCCGCCCTGTACATGTGCCAAGGCTTGAACAATCAATGCCTGTTTGCTGGAAGTGCTCAGTGTGCTGAGTTTCCAGGAGCTGAGATGATCTGGTACAGACAGGGCCTGGCAGCCTCCTGTCACCTCGGTGCCACTAACTCTGGGGCTCCAGCAAGTCGTACACTGTACAGGACAGCCGCCCCGTGGCCAGCGCTGCGGGAGGTGGTGGAAGAAGCCTGGAAAGGATGGCCCCGTGCTGCACACGTCCCTCTGCGTTCACTTCTCACAACAACCAGAATGAAGAGACACTTCTGTTTTCACCCCCATTTTACAGATGAGGAAACTGAGGCCCAGAGCCATCCCTTGCGTCTTCCTGAGGCAAACAGCTGGGAAGTGACAGAGCTGGGGCTGACTCGGCCCGCCTCCCCTGTCCACACCCTTAGCCACCTCTGCCAGACGGGCTTGCCCTTCTCCAGGCCCCCAGCTTACTGTCCGTGGACCTGGTCCTCGATGGTGCCCCTTGGAGACCGGCGAGCTGGCCTGAGTCATCTCGCTTCTGCTTTCACGTCCTCACCCGTAAAACGGAGCTGCTGTTGCAGGGCTGCTGAAGAGCAGCAGGTGTGTGAGATGTGAGTGGTCCACTGCCAGAGCCCACCAGCATCTGCTGGAACATTCTAGAACCTTCTGCCTCTTAGATGCATTTTTCTGGGGGTCCCCGGGGTGGAGCTCGGGGCTGCCAGGTGAGAGGGCAAGAGCACATGTGTGTGCGTCCTGGAGGAGGGGCCTGGCAAGGTGATGAGCGCGTGGATATCCGGAAAAGCTGCCACTCTGCCCGGGTTCAAATCCCCACCCCCGCACTGACCTCTTGAGCAACCTGTGTAAGTCACTCAACTACCCTGTGCCTCAGTTTCCTATCAAACGTGGATAACGGTGGGTCTCACCTGAGGGTGGGTGTGAAAACCGTGTGATACGTGGATGGGCTGCATCTTTTCACTGCCGGACGCTGTTGCGAGTGCTCTGGAGTAGCCGCTGCTGTCGCTGCCCCGGCGGGTGATGGGAGAGTGACGGTAGGAGTGTGCGGTGGAGGGCAGTGTCTGCAGTGAAGTCCCCTCCCTGTGACTTTTAACCCCGGTGCGTCCCTCCCTCGCTCCGTGCCTCAGTTTCCCCATCTGTAAACGGAAGGGCAGGGGCTGGCTGTGCAGGCCCGACACAGGCCCGAAGCACGGTAGGCGCCCCGTGACCAGTAGTTTCCGTGCCTTTCCCTCCCACCAGCCGCTGTCCCTACCCGCTGGCAGGCCCCGTGGGATCGGGTGTCCCAGAGGCAGCGGGCTGAGACCGGCGGGCCTCACAGCTGCACACCTGAGAACCTGCTGGCAAAGTGTTTGCTTAATTAATTGACTTTGTGAGAGGGAGCCTCTCCCCGCGTAAATCTACCAGCAGGCTCTGGTGCTCACCGCCGGATGCAGCAAATGCAAGACTAGACTTTAAATAAGGGTGCGGTTATTGTTTGAATAATTGAAGAACGTCGGGGAGACAGCAGGCCTCGGCGCAGCGTCCTCCCGTCCGCGGCCAGCTGGCTTCTGGGCTGTCCCTGCGTGCACAGACTCTGCTGCTGGCAGCCCCTGAGCCCACCGACAGGAGCGGCTTTCAGACCTTGTGCTGCTGAAATCCCCAACAACCGTCAGGACTGGATAGAAGGAGGGCCGCCATCCCCAGATTGGGAAACTGAGGCTGGGGTGGTTCGGACACAGAGCACGGGCCTGGTTCCAGGGATGTGGGCTTGGTGAAGCTGGTTCTGTTTCCTTTCCCTTGAGAGGAAGAAGTGACCCCAGTTCCAAAGCCCCTCAGGGGCCGTCTTGTTTCACCCCAAAGGCCCGTGGAACGGCAGCGGGTGCAGCTTCACGGGGCACTCGAGACCATTCTGCGTCCTAGGGAAACGTCACCCGAGTCACACTGCACTGTGGTGTCCCTGTCCCTCTGACCCTCTGGCCCTGTGGCAGGGGCCATGTGCCCGCACACCTCTGTGGACTTTCCTCGTGCCCTGGGAACACGAGAGTGGCACCGGGGCTCTGGGTCCGGGAGGATTTGGGATGAGGCGCCGCACTTTCATTTCTGCGGGTGATGCCTGCTTTCTTCCGGATGTAAGTAAAAAGACAACAGCACATTAGTTCATGTGAATTATCCCTCCAGAAGCAAAAACACCTGGTTGATTGGAAGGAACGGCAGGTACAATGAATAATCCAGGGTAGAGACGTGCCAGCAATCACCAAGTGGCGGAAGCCAGGGCTGGGGGAGCGCACCGATGAGGACAGCCGACACCGCCGCTTCTCCAGTGCTGACCTGTCAGGGATGGCTCTATGCACAGTGCTTGCCTTACCTTCTTCGTCACCCTCAGGGAAGGCTGTTACTTCCCCCGGGTTTACAGATGGGGAAACAGAGGCACAGAGAGGCTGAAAAACCTTCCCACATCACACAGCACAGCCGGGACTCTACCCAGAGCTTGGTGGGTCCCCCAAGTCCCTCTTTACTCTGCAGCCAGCTCTCCTGCTCCCCCTGTCTCTGGGCCTCCCTTCTATGACAGTGGGGCAGGGGGAGTGCCACCTCCCCTGTGCCCTCCCCTGGGGGCTAGGGTACCTGCAGCTGCCCTGGGCACAGCTGCATCTGAATTGAACCTGAGGCACCTGCCTGCTCAGTCCACATTCAGTCTTGATTCCTCAGCACCTGTCCTTGGCCCCAGGCCAGGTCACCCACAGCCCGGATGGTTGGTAGGGCCACTTCCGCCACTGCAGACAAAGGCAGGATTTATAGTGGTCAGAAAACTATCTGGAACACTCTGGGCAGCATTCACAGCACCGCACCTTCCCAGACAAGTGGAGGGCCATCTCAAGGCCACTCACTCACGGTTTTCTGCACCCTGGAGACTTCCATTCCAGCCCCTGCTTTGTCCCAGATGACAGCATAGGCCCAGAGAGGGGAGGCAACTTGCCTGCAGTCACACAGCAGGGTGCAGCCAGGTTCCAGGTTCAGCCTTGGCACAGTCAGTTCTCAAGTCGGGGAGCTGGAGAGCTCTGCCCTCCTCACACCCCCGCCTTCATTTCATTTGTCAGAGCAGGGAAGGAGGGGCAAGGCCGGGCCCCTCTGAGTGCGGTGCCCGCCTGCAGGCCCTGGGAGGGCATCCTTCCTAGGCAGCCCCACGCCGCTGCCGCCGCCGTATTAAGGACAGATGGATTACAGCTAATGAGCCTGCTTGCACCATTAACACTCGAGAGCCTTCCCGGGATTAAAGCCACGCGCAGCCCGCCGGGCTGGCTTGTCACTCTCGAGGTGGCGCCGTGGCGGCTGGCTGTGCATCAGTGCGCCTAATTGTTCCTGTAATTGGGAGCCTGATGCCAGCCTCCCTGGGGACCACAGCCTAGCGGGCGCTGCCCTCCATGTCCCCACCCTGCCCTGCCTCTCCTACCTGCCCAACCTGTCCCAG